>CADEBD010000291.1:3160660-3257121 GCA_902825455.1 Arctia plantaginis | reverse complement strand
AAGGTAGAATCAATGAGGGCAAATTGTCTTACTGAGTATGACATATCGCTTGGTTCTAACCAATCGATTTCGACACACAGTAAACGAAAACCTCAGTCATGATGACGCCACATTTTTACATGCGCGAAATCACGCAAATACAGTCGGGCAAGAAGACCCATTCCATATATTATCACACAAAGTTCATGCTTTCACGGAGGCGTAGTGTTCGATAAAATATTAGATATAATTTATCAGTGCTATAATCAGTATCAATGTTATAAATAATTAAATATCGCTCTCTTTCAACGGTATTTATTCTAAAGTGATTCATTAAATATATTCGTTGGTTTTCACCTATCGGTTCGTGTACAACTGAAAAAACCGAAGGTGAAGTTCACGTAAGTAGTATAATATTATTAACAAACAAATGTTTATTACTATTTGGCTTTCCAGTACCTTTTTAATCTCTTTGTTTTTTATTTCTACTTTCCTAATACACCTTGCCACCTTTCTATATCTCCTATCACTCCTTCGAGCATCTTTTCCTTCTCAGATTGTTGCTTTATGTGGAACTCATTATACCAATTAGTATTATTTTATTTATTCTCCATTTGGCATAATTACAGCTAGCATTTTTAAAAACATAAGATACAATACATGAATGGCTATTTACAAATCTCCGCGATTAGAAATACACGTTAAACACTTGAAGTCAGTAAACAAACACAAAGTCAGCACCCGTAGTCAGTCAAAAAATTTCTTAGCTAAAATGTTTTTAAGTTTATAATGATGTATTTTTTGGTATATTGTTTTTGATAATAACATTTTTGGTCGTCGATAGTATACTGGGTAGGGTTTCAGTAACCGTAATCACTCGATGGCAAAGTCGAGGATTTATGCTGCTAAATCTTATATAATTAAAAAAAACAAGACATTAGTTAACCAAAGTATCATGGTAGTTACAGTTTAGAAGCAACCACTAGACGGGAGATTCATAAACTAGTAAAAATTGTTGCCTTGAAACAAAAACAAATAGTTTTTCGTGGTATTTCACCTGTACAAATAAAGTTACTATATGTTACTAATATACAGGAGTTACAGTGGTGGGCGTGTGGGTGGGATTAGTCTCACTATGTTACTAAATATTATACTGTATTTAAGAATTTACTGCTCACGATACGAATATCTCAGGTAATTCCTTGCTTTGGTAACTACATAATGAATAATTTAAACTTCATAATATAATATAGAAGTAGATCAATACAAATAAACTGTCATAAAAAATACTTGCCTACTGTAAAGGAAATGTGACTCACGAGCATGTAATTAATTTAGTAACATTAAGATTACTAAAGTGTCGGTTTATAGCAATAACAATATTTAAAAGAACGACTTGATAAACCGAACAAACACTAAGTAACATGCAAATAGCTGTCAGATTACATCAAACTATGTGACCGTGTTGACATCACCGCTTATGACGAACTAAAAGAAATCATGAAGACAGCGGTCATCCCAAACTGTGATGATCTACAAGAGTTTTTAATTTATTTAACTTCAACTTTATGTTTTTAACATGACATTACATTCCTTGTCCCCCAAAACCGGGTTAATGGTTTGACTGGAGGATCGTCTCTCCGTACATTTGTCTTATTTAAGTCATTTAAAAACTATTATAGGTACACACAACAGTAGCTTATTATAACTATAATAAATAAAAAAAATACTTTTTAAGTTTCCTTTTAAATATAACTTTGTCTGTTTCTTCTCTGATGTCCAACGGCAGACTATTAAGATGATAAGGCTATCGTTTTTTAAAGTTCTGTCACCATAATAATTGTGTGCTCTTGGAACAGTATACCTGCCGTGGGTCACCGAGCGAGTAATATATTCACTAGTGTGTTTCCTCAAGTCATTCTCCCGACTGCCATGATTATTTACTAAGATTTGGTACTTATGTTTTAGTGCAATTGGTAGAAATCTACATACTTTAAACAATTTAGTGTAATCATTTTGATATTTAAATGTAAATGTTTCTCTTCCCTTTGGTACCATAAATAACCTAAAACTATAGTGAATACCACGTCAGCGCCATGACATATATGACTATGACCACAGATAAGTCGTTTTTTTTTTTATTATCAACATAAGTTATGTGCTGTGTTTGTTACAGCATAAAGTTTTCTTTTTCATCAAAAGGTAAATGAAAGGAGAAACTAAAGAGACAAAACCGAAATGGTAGCAAAGTAAGCAAAAGTACTTAATACAGTTTAGTCATATTAGCCTGAGAACCAGGCCTCTGTTAATATCCTTTTAAATTGGCATGGTTTAGAGTTAAATAGATCTAATTGTGGAAAGCCAACCAGCCAAACCAGTCCGTTAATTTCTCTCGCAGCTCTGACAAAAAATGAGTTCTGCCTATAGTTAGATGAACATTGAGGAGCTATTAATAAAAAAAAAAGTGGGCTAAGTAATAAACCTTGCGGCACGCCGAAAGAGACCTTGCACCAGGTGGGCAAGAACCCATTTACTCCTACTGCCTGAGATTCTCAATATATGAAGCAAACGACCTGCAAAGGTTGCCGTGGACTCCCGCGAAAAGCAGTTTCTGTAAAAGTATTTTTTGATCTATGCAGTCAAATGCTTTGCTGTAATCAGTAAAAACTGTAATTGCACCTGTCCACCGGCATCCATATATAATGTCGTAAAGTCCGTAAAAAGTAGTAAAATTGATAACGTTGATGATAAAACTGAAATTATAATTGAGGTAATTGAGGTAACATATAGTTGTGAGTACACAGTCTACTCCTAAAACTATATTAATAGGAATAGGCCTGTAATTTTTAGTATCATTTTTGTTTCCGTTCTTGTGTATAGAGGTGATAAATGCGGATTTCCAAATTCTAGGTACTAGAAACTCGACTAAGCATGCAGCACATTTAACAGTAAACAAGGGTAGAATTTTATCGGGTCCCGCCCCTTTTGATAGATCGAGAGATTGTAGTAGGTTCAGAAGTGCATCAGCGTCAGTCTCTATGGCACCTATACAATTGGGTACGTCATCATAAGATGCAGGAGTTGGCAAGGAAGAAGTCGACGGCGGAAGAAAGTTGGAGTAAAGCGTGCAGCAAAAAGATTACATATTTACCACCATTATAACAAATTGTCGAGGGTTGGATTGGAATTGGAATCGTTTTTATTTGATTTAATATCTGGACCAGAAATGCTTGGGGCACCTAATTATTGCATCTTCAGAGCGCTTTATATATAAAATATAACACTCGTGTTCCATACGTTTACCTCTTTCCCGAAGAAGGCAAAATGTGTTGTAGTCAATAAAAATATTATATCTATGTTAATATTTTTTATAAAATGTATATTTTTCCCTAAGTATTTTTTTCAAAGGCCTGCAGTGCCAAAAAGAATTAGAATTTTGGGGTATCGATTGGTCTATGACGTCATGAAGGTGTTTATAAAATGTATTTACTGCGTCTTCTAAAGCGATATTGTTTAAACATGTATGCCAATTTATGTTACACAGTGATAATTTGATAGCTTCATAGTCCCCTTTTTCATAACAATATTCATAGCGAGGCTTACTCTTTAAATGACATTCTTTCGAAACATTAAACATCTAAAGATTTATGGTGAGAGTAGCTATCGACACAAAGGAAAACATAACTCCAGCGAAGAACATTAAAACAATGCTTATTTAATTCAGTAGATAAAACACTGCACAATACTAAAAATGCAGTTAAAATTTATAATTCGTAATCGTAACTAACTAAGACAGTGCCATAGAAATATAAGTTATGCATATAACACTTAAAATTTCAATTACCATGATACAGGTTTGCCTTTGTTGAACAGATAAGTAGTAAACAACATGTAAAATACTTCACAATAGTATCAATAAGTATCATTTGGTTAAGAATATAAAAATAATAAAAAAAATTATTCGCGTGAATACATGCGAGAACATCATAATTATGATACTGTGTTATTACGTGCGTTAATTGATTAGCTTGATTAGGCAGGTAATATACAAATGGTTCTCAAACTGGGTACATGTTTATACAACAAACTGTACAAAATATAAAGTTTAAAAATAAAAAATAAAGGGGAACTGCCGATCTTCCTGAGCATGATTTTGGGAACCCTTGTTCTTTCGCCAGTGATCGTGCACTACTCGATAGCTTTTTGTTTCGCTGCGTCAAGTGATCATCATGTAAAAGTTATTAGGCGATTAAAAGCCAGGTTGGAACGGTTGGTTTACATTTACGTGTGGATGCAACCAGGTCTTCGTTTATATATCTATTATTAGCTATAATTTTTCCAAGTTCGGAGCTTCACAAACATTGCCAATTTACTGGGCCACATCATACAGATTCTTGTTTTTCTTTATTAATGATGCAAGCGAAGCCAACTAAAGGACGATCTGATTGAGCAGCCCCCTAAAGGTTGCAGTGAGGATCGCTCCGGTATCAACTTGAACAATACTGCACTGGTGGAAGTGTCGCATTTCAAATATCTCGACAGTCACATAAGGAGCGACAACACCTTGGTGTCAGAGATACCAGCCCGAATAGCAGGCGCTGTGGCAGCCTTTGGAAAACAGAGGGCACGTTAAATGTTTTTCTAAACGGCTGTACAATTTCATTTTAAATATCAAAAAATTTAAACGAGTAGCACCGAGGTCCCGGGTAGCAATGATACACGTCTGACTTTGATGAGCGAAACCGAACGACGACGCATGCAAACACAAACCACTACGTGGTTTGTGTTTGTCTCTTGATCTTCGGTCGAACATTGCCGCATACTGTTGCTGACAGAAGTATGACAACATTGCCACGGCGACTGAAATGCCAATTCTCAGTGACAGAAACATGACCACCGTCGTCCAACCTGCTTCAAGTGTGATACTCGTATCTTCGCTTCTGTCCCGGAGCGGTGGTACAGACGTTGGTTCCCAGCCGAACCGACTCATTTAATTTCCTATACAATGACTACCTGCTACTTTTTCCATGATAGATCATACCGCCACGATCGTGGTGTGCTCTTCAGTACATTTAACCTATGTTTGTCGATAGTTTTTTTTTTGTCTTGTATTATAATTGATGGGCCTGTTGGTCTAGTGGTTACCGATCCCAACTCCAAACGTGAGGTCGAAGGTTCGATACCCACCTAGCACAAAATTTTCGTTTTTCTTTTGTAGGCTTAGTACTTACACTCGTACAAAGGCATACAGGCAAATAAACACAGAAATGTCGAAATTACAGGATATAACTCTAATATAAAACTTTTTTGGATTGTTCTCCTAGCAGTTATTTCTGGCTTTAAGTAATAATTTTAAAATATATTTCATTTGCAGGTTGAAAATTTACTGTCATCTTTATTAGTAATCACAAGAACGTTTTTAAAAATGTACAAGATATTGATCTGTGCAGTGATATTTATGTTATCAGAGACATGCTTGTGTGAAGTTTCAATCCTAGACAAGACTGAACTGGTTTTAGCTTTTATGGTTAGTATGATTATCTATTCTTTGAATGATCTATTTTTTAACAATTGCAACTGTTTTCGATATGTTCTTTCGTAATGCTGTTGAAGAAAGTAGTGTATTACTCGTATATACTTTAATTAAATAGGTCCCCTAAGCGTAGCTAGTATTAGATTGACTCAAATATAAGTTATAAAAGAGTTGTTTTAGAACGTGCCTGTTAATATAAGAGCAATATTATTAAAAAAGATGTAAACCATATAGCGTGCAAAAAAAGTAGGACCTTAAATGCTTCCCTGAGGCATACCCTATCTATTTTATTATATTTTGCTTTTAAAATTCTTTATACGAGTATACATCAATACACAATTCCGTGTGGTGACGGATTAAGAATACAGAGTGTCACCACCCCTATTCATCCCGTGGGTGTCGTAAGAGGCGACTAAGGGAGCGAAATACGCAGGACAATAGCACTGCAGAGAGAAGGAAAACTTGACACAAAACCCTATACCAACCCGTCTGGCCAGCGTGGTATAGTAGGCCAAAACCTCATTTCTAAGGAGAGGCCTATGTCCAGCAGTGGACTGTTAAAGGCTGTTGATGAGTATACATCAAATGGATTTGTTAATAAATAATATGGATGAAGACTGATCCCTAAGTAAGTCTTAGCTTAAAAATATATTTTCATTATCCAAAGGTACATCGCCATGGTGATCGAACGCCAGTTAAAACAACAATACAATTTGCCAGTGACAAAGACTCGGTATTGGAAAAAACAAAGAAATACGGCTACGGCCAACTCACAGATGTAAGTATTTAATAATAAAGTTAGTAATTCCTTGACCCACCTTTCACAGGACCATCTGATCCCAAATAGGATGCGCCTATATTATGGCAACCAGACTGCTGATAAACAAACCGAAATACATAAAAACTATAGATTATTACTCTAGACTAACTATAGATTACTCCCAGAAACGGAATGATTATGCTTATCACGCAACATTTGTCCTGGGTAGGAATCGCACCCATGACCCCTGGCTTAGAAGTAACAGTTCGATCAAAAGGCCACGATTTACGATTATTTAATTTTCAATTGCTAAGGTTATTATACGATGCAGCTTCATGTTATTTATTGATGGCTGAAGAAGGTCCGTCCGGTCCGTGTGGTGACGGATTAAAAATACGGAGTGTCACCACCCCTATTCATCCCGTGGGTATCGTAAGAGGTGACTAAGGGAGCTAACGTAGGACAACCAGCAC
Organism: Arctia plantaginis; assembly: GCA_902825455.1. Taxonomy (NCBI): domain Eukaryota; kingdom Metazoa; phylum Arthropoda; class Insecta; order Lepidoptera; family Erebidae; genus Arctia; species Arctia plantaginis. The sequence continues at coordinate 3,250,376 of CADEBD010000291.1, read as the reverse complement.
GGCAAAGAGAAGGAAAACTTGACACAAACTCTATACCAACCCGTCTGGCCAGCGTGGTATAGTAGGCCAAAACCTCCTTTCTAAGGAGAGGCCTATGTCCAGCAGTGGACTGTTAAAGGCTATTGATGATGTGATGTGTGATGTGATGTGAAGGAAGGTCGGCAGTTTAAGAATATTTCTTAACTTAACCTGTCGAAACATTCTTAACTAATTAGAGTACATAGTTCTTGGCATAATCAACAGCAAATATATATTTCAGAAAGGTAGATTACGCGGCTATGAATTAGGTAAATTCATCCGCCGTCGCTATGGCTCCCAACTTTCGGATCAATACAACGCATCAGAAATATTTATTCGTTCAACTGATTCTACTAGAACCAAAATGACGGTACTGGCGGCCATGGCTGCTGTTTACCCTCCAGGTAAAGATAATTGGAGTAAAGATATCAACTGGACTCCCGTACCGTATACTACTAGGAGAGCGAAATATGACAGTGTAAGTATTTAAAACGGACAGGCGTAATTTCTCTTAACTGACTATAATGCGCTCTATAAGGTTAAACCTTATTTGAGTTTTAACGAGACTAATATAGAGCAATTGACAAGTATTTATAAAGATTTTAAAGATAGTCTTTAACTGAAATTTATGTTAAAATTTATTAAAATACCTTTATCGAGCTTTAGACAAAATCTACGACATAAAAATATTTTTTAAATCCAAATGTTTTAAATGTTTGTATATTATTATTTCAGCTGTTACCCACAGTAAATTGTCCAGTTCTCTCTAATATTTTCGCGAACAATTTATCGAAATCCCCTCCAACTATGACAAAGTATGAACGTGTTATGGAAGAAATATCGAACACCTTTGACATCAATGTCTCACTATCTCCTGTTACACTGTATGTCATTAACGATATGTTTGTCAGCCAGGTGAATATACTTCATTCAAATATTTTAAACTCTCATATTTCTGATATATAGAAACCAAATTATTGTATGCATTAAAGACATTCAATAATAATAATATAATATATCTCACACACGGCCGTCTGATCCCAAACTAGGCAGAGCCTGTGCTATGGTAACCAGACTGCTGATAAACATACTTATATATTTTTAAATAAATACATAATATAGATAAATTACATCCAGACACATAACAAATGACCGTGCTCATCACTCAATATTTGTTCTGGGTGGGAATCGAACTCACGACCTCCGATTTAACAGTCAGGGTCACTAACCACTAGACCAACAGGCCCGTCAAATCAATTAGTCAAATCAATTATTCCGCATTTAGCTTTATGTCTACAAGGATTAATAATACTTTATTATTGGTTATTTTAATAAAAGCAACAAAGTCACTAAATCGTATATCTCTATGTGTTGACTCATCCACATTGTTTTAAATTGACTATAGACTGCATGGATGGCGTAGTGGTTTAAGCGGTCGCCACGCCGCTTCCTACTGCGCCGAGTGTTGTGGGTTCAAACCCCACATGGAACAACACTTTGTGTGATCCACAATTTGTTGTTCTGAGTCTGGGTGTTCTTTGTGTCCGTTTCATATATGTTTGTAAAGTCCCCCGCGACACATTAATGTATTCCTACTGCGGGAGTTGTCTTTAAAAAAAGAAAAGAAAAAAAAGAATTCTTAGTTTGTCGGGCATTTATTCCAAAAATTCAATAAATATGACGTATTCCAGATAAGTTTAGGTGTACCGCTTCCCAAAAATTTGGAGGATCTGCTTCCTCAAATAGTAGAAGGTGCAGGACAAGCCATGGATATTTTATTTGGAGATGACAAATACTTATCTTTGTACTCAGGTAAACTTACACAGCCGTTAGTACCTTAGCTTTAATTTAATGTACCTACATAAGGGACCAGCATCTTCAGAGACATCTAAATAATTTCGGATAATAAATCTTTATTGAAGTTAAATGACAATATAGACATAGGCAGACCAACAGTACACAATTCCACATTCCACACCACATTCTGATTGAATTTCAGGAGTTCATCTGCAAGAATTCTTTGATGCGGTAGACAAAGTTATAAATGGAAGAGATGTGCCTAGGATCCAGGTGTACTCTGCCCACGACGACAATGTATTCACCTTCAGTTCTATTACAAGGATCAATCCTCGACTAGGTGTGCCCAAGTACGGGTCCTTATTTTCTCTGGAATTAAGAAGAGATTTACAAACTGGAGAGTATATTGTAGTGGTAAGTGTTTTGCTTAAGCATGTAATAAAAATACCTAAACAAATGAATGTATGTGCATAAAACAGGGTCAAAAATATATTTTAGATAATAAAATTATCAATGGAATGGCCTTGCACCACAATGACAAATTTCAGTAGACGAAGAAAACAGCTGACCGATTGTTATGTTTTATGACTACCGAAGATAACATGTCTAGAAACGATAAAACTTCATGTTCAGACTTTCAAATCAACAAATTACGTGATTTGATAGCGGACATTGCACTTTCAACATTGCCGATATGTTGGATTATGGCGATAGTTAATTGAGAAGATGCATCTTAGCCAGAGTTTAGAATCTATAAGTAAGAAAAGATTCTGACCTTTTTGACAAAATTCCTTATTTAGCTTTATAATTTTTATCTCCCAGAAAAGTAACTGTTACAAATGATTTGTTTCTTTTACAGCCTGTATTTCTTGAAGAACCTGGCGCTGACGAGGTATACCTCCAAGTAGATGGATGCGACGGTTTCTGTGACCTTGACAGCTTTCGTAGTTTGACTTCTACATATGTGCTGAACGAGACAGAATGGAGAACGGCGTGTGGATTTAGTGAAGATCTTGATTTTGATACATCTAGTATTGATTAACATTTAAAAAAAAGAAAATGGTTTTTTTTTACTAAAGATTAACAGAGATACAATATTTTTTTATTTATGTGACATGCCATGGTACAAGCTCTGCCTAGTTTGTGAAAAAAACAGCTGTGAATTGTGTGAGCTTATTTAATTTAAACTTTTATTGTTAATGTGTAAAAAATTACATATTATAAATAAATAAATAAATAAAAATTTAGGCAACCAGACTGCTGATAAATACACTTATATGTTTCTAAAAACATACACAATATAGATAAATTATAAGTTCATACGAATGTGTAAAAAATTTAGGTATTAAGAAATGTATGTGAACGGAACAGAAATAGCCGTGCCCAATATTACGTCTGTGGGATTAAAACCCTATCTATGAATGTATGTATGCCTGTCTATGGGATAAAAACGTCGTCTATGTATATATATTTAACCATGCTATCCACCTTGTGATGTTTTTATTAAATTGTTATTTTTATTTATTTTTTTATATCTTTATTGTTTACAGTTAACACACAAGACATTACAAATAACAATCGGCGGTCTTATCGCTCACGGCGATATCTTCTAGACAACCTTGATACGGATATTAGTTATTTAAAAGTTGGGTAGTTTACATACACGTAACGCATTATCACGTGAATATTTAAAATATAAACAAAAGCATTCATACACAAATAAACATCTGTTCACATTACACATAGATAAATACACATACATACATACATACACACATACATAAACAAAATTTATAAATATACATATACATATTTATATATACATATATTTATTTATTTATTAAATTGTTGTGTTATTAACAGCTGCGATCGAAACTGTTTACCAACATTTTTAACCTTAACCTAGAGATAAAAGTGACTAGGTGCAAGTCATATGATATAATATAATATTCTGCCCTATGCTCTAATGCCCCAAGATAAAACAATCTTTTTTTAAATATAATATTCTACCAGATTCACACAAGGCCATCTAGTCCCAAAGTAAGCAGAGCTTGTACTATGGATACTAGATAACTGATATAAATACATATATACATTTATACATATATTGTAAATACATACATATTATACATATAAACACCCAGACCAAATCAAACATTAAATGTTCATGCACACAAATGTTTGAGTTGAGCGGGAATAGAACCGGGCGTAGCAGTTCGTTACGCAAATCACTACGCCTTCCGGCCGTCAGATGATCATTATAATAATTTTGTAGTTTGTGCGAGAACCAAAGTATATATAAATAAATATAATAATAGGAACTTCTCTACTGTAGTATTATCAGTAGTAGTATTACTTTAATCAGCACTTTTATGGTTAGAATTCAAAATCAAAGCTAAGGTATTGAAATTATATTGAACATTATCAATAGGAAATCAAAAGGATCAACCTAATTGTTTGTTCTTTAATTTGGTTTGCTTTCATACAATGTTTGACATATTTTAAACAGACGTGTAGTTTAAAAAAACTTAAACTTTTAACGTAGGATAATTTAAAACGTTAATTGAATTTAGATAGAAAGCTCGGATTTTTAATTCAACAGCAAGAGCCAGTTCCAGTCGTGTTCGAATTATTGCTAACATTTCAAACGCATTTATTTCAGAATACTAGTAATAATTTCATCTAGTCCCCAAAGTGCCAGGTCAATGGAAATATGTCAGTCTCTTAATACTAGTAGTGGGACTAAAATGTCAGTATGTATTGTCTGCAAATTTGAATACCTTTCTGGCTAGAATATATATATCTATATAAAATATAAATGTATATATATATAGATGCAAGTTCAAGAAAAAATATAAAGAAAACCAACTCTTAAAACAATAATTTCTGTATCACACAAAGTGTTGTGTCCAACAGTTTTCCATAACTGTCTACAGTTTCTTACCTAGTTTAGGAGTCTGTTGTAACTGACCGGTATTTGTGAAAAAAATATGAGGGGCTTCAACCCACAGCGCAGAAGGAAGCGGCGAAGTGACCGCTTAAACCACTACGCCATCCGTGCAGTCGAAAATGTATCAAAGTGTTAATACGAGTATATTATAAACTGTTTTCAAGTACGTCCGAAAAGGGTAATGGACATAAATCGTGACAGTAAATAATTCAATGTGGCTATTTAATATTCATCTCTGCATTTATGAGAACTAAAACCCCAGAAATTCGAGCTTAGTTTCATGTCATCTGACCTTCCTTGGAGTGATTTAGGGCTTTGTTGTGATTCAAGCTTACTCGCAACAAACTAATTGAAGATCGAAGATCGATTCTCGTAATAAAAATTTGGTCAAAATTCAGTTACCATCTACTCTTGATCTCACATCATCATCATCATCAACAGCCTTTAATAGTCCACTGCTGAACATAGGCCTCTCCTTTGAAAGGAGGTTTTGGCCTACTATACCACGCCGGCCAGACGGGCTGATATAGGGTTTGTACCCGCAAGCATCAAACATCAGATACAATTAGGAATGATTTATTTTTGTTTGGCGTGAAAACCAGAACTTTCTACTACACTAAGATTGGAGTAATGGTAAGTTAATGCATACAATTTTTTTCGTTTCGTTATAATGAGATACACGTGATTAGCACTATACCACGCTGGCCAGACGGGTTGGTATAGGGCTTGTGTCAAGTTTTCCTTCTCTCTGCTGTTGTTCTGGGTAGTTTTCTCCCTTAGTCGGCTCTTACGACACCCATGGAATGAATAAGGGTTCGCTTGTTCTCTAGGCTGGTTCTCATCGAGCTTCTTGGTTATTCGGCCCAAGATTACTTTGGCAAAAACTTTGTAAATATTAGACATCAGGCTGATAGGCCTGTAGTTGTTGATGTCATTTTTGTTCCCTTTCTTGTGTAATAATATTATTGTCGATGTAGTCCGCTGATGTGGAATATACTCGCTCTTTAGGATTTCATTGAATATGTATACTAATATCGGTGCAATGGTGTCTTTGTTTTCTATAAGGAATTCGTTGATGATGCCATCAGAACCAGGAGCTTTATCTTTCTTTTGTGTTGATATTGCTTTTTCTAACTGTGCCAACATTATAAGAGGTACTTCTTCCTGTCCTGATAAATCTATTGTTGGTGTCATGGTTTGGCTTGAGTATAATTTTTTAAAGAAGTTGGTTGCTATTGTAATTATTTCTGGTCTTCTGGTCACACTTCTATCGTTTTTGTCTTGTCAGTTGTCTTGTATGTGTAGTTTTTTTGTGTTTTCTATGAAGTTTATTAACTTTTCTTTAATTTCTTTGACATTGAAGCTTGGGATATTGTTTGTTAGATACGCTTTAAAAGGTCTTTTCTTAGAGGTGTTTAGTTTCAGTTTTCCTCTGACAGGCCTATGATTGCTGTTAAAGTTTAAATTATTTATAACTCTACAGTCTTGAAAAACTTTACTTCGGTTTGAGAGAATGTAATCAATCTCATTTTTGTAACGCCCATCTGGAGACATCTAAGTCCACCTGTTGCTCGCGCGATTTATGTAATAACTGTTCAATATTTTCAGATTATTCTCGTATGCTAGATGAATCAGTTTCTGACCGTTTCGTGTCCTCTTTCCTGTACTGTATGGTCCCAGCACTATATCTTCACCATCTACTCTGCATCCTGTTCGCGCATTAACTTCTCCCATCACTATGAGGTTACTGCATGTATGAGTTTTTATTGTGTCTGTTAGCTGCAAATAGAAAGAGTCGATTTCTGTGCTGCAGGCTTAGCCAAGTTGACATTCTACAAGCGTAAACGTTATTAGAAAACTAATAAAATGTATGGGAATGACATCATCTCATCGTTAAGTCACGTGGTCAAAACAAACGAATAGAAAAGTCTTAGCCAAGTTGACAATTGTTCAAAGTGATAGAATGGAATGTAATCGTTTCTAAAACGTTGATCGCTTACTCCATATAAATGCTAGCCAAGTTACCATTTTGACAAGCGCTAACGAAACGATGTCGAAGTTTTTGTACGTTCACTTACCGATCTCCAGAACCCAATAGTTATCGTTAAAAAAATGGCGTCTATATGATCCAACAGAGCATTGTGCTGAGACCGATAAGTGGTTTGTTTGTTTACCATAGTTTTGGACTATGTTTACCGTTTAAAATAATACTTTGAATATGTTGTGGTGTGTTTATAATGAAGAAGTGTGGTTTAGGCGCCGAAATGAAGTCATAAAGTCAGAGCATGGAGACAATACTTTTGGATATACAAATCGACTTTCGAAGCCCTTTCTCAAGAAGGACGTAACTGCATTGAGCACTGTTTCGGATTACTCAAGGCACGGTGGAGATGTTTGCTTAAAGATAAGGTTCTTCACTATCATCTTCATGTAGCTTATAGCGTTGCAAGCTGGCTTACCACCAATGGGGATGGTATAACTATCCCAGATAAGCCTACTGTCCTATATGTAGGACGGTAGAAATAAAAAAATATTTCAACTTACTAGAACTTAACTAACTTAACTAGAATATATTTAATGTTTTTGTAGTGACAATCTATTGAAATAAAAATTAAAAACGTTCAATTATATTATCCATTTTATAAATATTTCATTGAAAAGTATATCTAAAAGTGCATTGCAGACATATGAGACAGTAGGTTTATCTAGGCTATACAAGATCCTACACCCAAGGAAGAGCCAGTCTTACTTCTTTATTCAATAGGTTATAATATGATTATATTTTACATCGTAATTTTAAATAAAATCTTTTTATGTTCTCTATAAATAACTTATCTTATATAAATATGAATAAGTTACTGATAGTATTTTTTGTAAAATGTCAAGTTAATTTTATTTTGTATATAATGTATTTAGATATTAAATTATTAATAAAACAGCTTATTATTACAAACAAGTTTATTATTATTTTTATTAAAACACAGACAATCATAATAATTTGGTGGTGATGTGTAGGATAGGTAGGGAGGAAGGATTATTCAGTAATCTAATACTTTGTATTTACAATTTACACAGTAAATACTTAGACACCAATAACCTACAGTTACAGTATATAAATATTGGTATTCAGTTTTACATTTCAAGTCTAAATTAAAATAGGGTTTGTTTAATACTACAAAAAGATTTAATACTAGCCTAATACTATATACTAAATGAAAGAAGAGAAAGGATTATTCAGTAATCTAATACTTTGTATTTACAATTCACACAGTAAAGTACTTAGAAACCAAACTTAAAAACTTAGAAACTTATAGTTACTGTATATAAATAATGATTTCAGTTCTTACATTTCAAGTCTTAATAAAAATTATGTTTGTTTAATACTACAAAAATATTTATACTAGCCTAGTATAGATCTTTATTTTCTTCTATAAATAAGTTGAAAGAAATAACAATGATTAATTCAATTTGTGAGTCAATATTATAAAGAAGGGAAATTTATCTGGACTGGAATAGCAAACGATTGAAATGAAAGTTTATTGTTTCTGTGATATTGTAGGTACAATTTTAAATGTTTATAGCCCACAGCTGAGACCACTATCACTAAATTAGACATTTTATGGTATAATATCAGTTGAAGGTAATGATGATAGTCTAGACTGTGGTAAAATTTCTATCAATTGGTCTACAGTACCAGCCAAAGGATTTAAAATTATATTTTGGTTTTCTTCATCTGCATCATTTTAATTCTTCTCTATTCAAATCGCAGCCTTGCCAGCTCCCTTTCATGCAATTTTTTTGCCCAATCTGTCTGTAGTTGCAGCCGGTGATTTCTGATAGCCATAAACTCGCTCGTTCGGTGGTTGTCCGTAACCGGTGTGTACGCGCTCAATACAGTGGATGTACTAGAAGCCTCACCACATATTGTAAAGGCTTTTTTCTTCGTTTCAGCTTTCCAGTCTGCCCACACCTGAACATATTTTTGTCATGCATGTTAAGTCTATGAAGTAAGCTCATTGTTGTATAGTATGTACTTAATCTTGTGGAATACTAAATAAAAATAATAGGTAACAATGAAATGTTATTTTAACAGTGGTTTTTGTAATAATCTTACTTTTTTCCATTTGTCCATCTACTTTATTACTCCTCCAATTGTGAAGTACAATAACCCTTCCAGTTCCAGCCACAGTTGGTCATCACCATGGCTAGAACAAGTTAAAACTTTATCAGAGAAACGAAGAGTCTATTGATTAAGTAAAGAGTCAAATAGAATTGTTTGGTTTGTTTCGTAAGTAGTAACATTAATTGATGTCGCGTATCACGTCATTGTTTGTGTTTAAAGTTTCAAGTGACTGAGTATGATTTTGCAAATAACAAAGGAAGGTATTAACGGCATAACACGTACCTTTCCATGATTTCCAATAAAGCTGTGAATTGTTCTGGGCTTGCTCAAGATCTAGATTCCATCCCATAAAAGTTATCACATCATTTAAGGTTTCGTTCATCTTAAGGCAGGATCTTAACATAACATTTCGAGTCACAGTAATATTTAAATGATATTTCTCACTGATATTATAATAAAACAACAAAAAGAACCAATTAAACAATTATAACTACCAAAACAAAGTTTAAATACTTAAAATTCCAAACAAAAGTTTAGCCCGCGCTCAAAGTAAACAACTGTTTGACTTGACTAGTGTTGCCAGGGCCGTTGAGTCGTAAGCTACGTTTCGTTCATTACATTCAAATGTTACATTTTTGCTGCAGAAGTTACATAATTGTTTTTTTCTTTTTATTTATTCCGGCGTGAACGTACAAAAATCAATTTTATTTAAGTACCTATGTAAATAACTTGTCTATGTCTTAACTTTTAGTTTTCGGCCCGAGATTTCCGAAAAAGGTCCTTGGTTGACAAAATTTTGATGGGTAGTACATAGCATAGTACGACTTTTGGAATCTTTTACGTAACTTTGATTGATTTCGGTATGGTCAAAGAGAAGTTATCCAAACACCTAAAAGATGCTCGCTCATATTATCGCATCAATATCAAAGATACTTATTAATACAAAAATTCTAGTAAAATTATTTTCTATCAGTTCAGAAAGAAAAAAAAGTGTGGGTTGCTTTTCATGGTATTTTATAATATAGTAACTTTACTTATACCAATATCTGTGAGTAACATAGTTTTACAGTAATTGAGACCTAGCACCTCTCGCTTTTTTACGATAAAATGATTTTTCTCTTTGAACTTATATAAGTATATTATTTCCTACTTTTTAGTTCGGCTAGCTACAAAAGCGTGTTTTTACACGCTTTATATTAGCTTCACTTGTATGTTTGTTTGTAACCGACTCCTTAGGGCGTGATTTTGACTGACTTTAAACGGTTAGAATTCGTTCAAACTTTGTAGATATATCGAGGACCGATGACAATACACTAATTTAAAAAATAATAATAAAAATAAAAAGTAAAAAAAGAAAAAAATAATAATTAAAAAAAAAATTGTTCTAGCCAAGTAGTTCCGAAAGGCGAAGTAGGAAACATGCGGCACACGCTCAAGCAAAATCAAGTTTTAATCCAACCACTATATATTCCTTTTCCATTCGATCCATTCAGAGCCATCTTTCAACGCGCTAAAAGTATTTTACTCCATATCACTGATATGGAGTGAAAGATTTAGTACTTACTAAATCATTATAGACACGCCAATTTTTGGTACATTCAATTTGAATGCGTTCGTAATCTCGTTATTCTCAAAATTAAGGATAATTGCCTTAAATATAAAAATTACTTACACGTTACGAGAAGTTGTCAAAAGTTACGAAAAATGTCAGAAATGTAACCTACTAGCAACACTGTGACTTGAGAACGTTAATTTGACATTAATAAGAAAGCTTACCATAGACTAAAGTATAGATTTTTTCCAAGTACATGGTAGAACGAGCGATCAACTAATTCGTGTCAACTTGGCTAGCAACTTTGCGTTTTCTAAAATCGTTGACGACGAGGAGTCAACGAATTTAGAAAGAGATTCGATCCGATACATTTGTAACTTGGCTAGGCCTGCTGGTCGCTTGCTCTGTCGGGGAGTAGATTCGCTCGGATATGTCTATAAATTCATCTATACAGTCTTTCAGCTCTTTTTCACCAGGAAGCCTACACCGTATTGGCCCGGTGTGTAACATCCACCAAAAGCCGCCCGATTGTAGTGACCTTTACAACTACATGGAAAAAACATCTAATACTCAAAAACAAACCTAACCTTCCACAAGGCATCTACGTAAAAGAAGATTATTCAAAAAGCGTCCTTGAAACGAGGACAACAAAACAAACAAACCGTAAGTAGAAGAAGAACGAAAGAAGGGAAACATCGCATACTTGAAGCACGACAAACTGGTAGTAAAGAAACCAAACGAGACCGGCCGAGAAAAAAGGAAAAGAGATCAATCTGGGTCACCCAATTGGTCATCACAAAAGAAGTTGAACACAAACAACATTTCAGGATGAAACCCGCCTATTGCTGCTACAAAAGAAATAAGAAAAATCTTTCCCAACTTATGATAAGTTTATCATTTTATGCGGTTTTTTCTCTTTACCGACAAATTGAGACATCACCATTTTGATATTTTACTTTGAATTTCATAAATTAATGTAAGTCTGTCACGTTGTAAGCTCACATCGTCTCGAGCCAAAAGATTTATTCAATCTGTCTTGAAAGAAATGAATTCTTTGATGTATCAAACAAACATTTTGTAAAACAGATTTTATTTCATATTTGATGTTCCTTTATAAAAATAACCCCGAATGAAACACATTTCTGAGTTATTATATTAATTTTAAGGAACAAGTAACACAGACAATATGTTACTTGTTAATATGTTAATATAAAAGTGAATATTCTCTTAATAATTTATGTCTTAAACATAAATTATTAAGAGAATATTCACTTTTTTTCTCAACTTCACACACTCACGGTAGTCTGACCCCAAACTAAGCAGAGCTCGTACTATGATAACGACACATCTGGGGAGAGCGTGAATGATGTTCTGCCCATCCGGGATTCGGAGGCAGGAGCGGCTGTTCTACAGATCAGTTCCAAGAAGACCGCCCCCGGGCCAGACAGGATACCGGCCCGCGTACTAGCCCTAGCTCTCATGGCAGACCGCCTCAGGGAGGTGTTCGACGCTAGCATGGAGTCGGACGTTTCCCTAAATGCTGGAAGAGCGGGTAGCTGGTCCTGCTAAGGAAGCCAGGATGGCTTGCCGACTCGGTCGCCAGTAGGGAATTGAGTCCCGCCGGTCACCATTGCGATTGCAGTGAGGACTCGGCTCAGCATACGCTTGCAATTTGCCCCGCTTAGGCCTCGCAGCACAAGGTCTTAATTGCAGTCATCTTAGGGAATCTCTCGCTACCGGCCATCACACGCTCCATGGCCGGCAATGACAGATGTTTCACCACGGTGGAGAGGGCTCGGGAGGATAAGGTCCACTCCGACCCAATTCGTCACTGGCGAACCGGGCAGCGGAGGCGCGCTTACTACCGCCTCATACCGCCCTGAATGTGGCCGCGTGTCAACGGGGACGGATTTTCCCCTCCATCCGCTATCCTAATAAGAGAATTCACTGGAAGGTGGTACCCGCGCTTTGCGGACAGGCGCTAGGAGGGATCCGGATGTCTTAATAACAGCAATTCCCGGATCTATCCCATTTCAGGCGCAAAGTGGCACACCGTGTGGTTTAAGTCCGTCCGATTCCGACACACCAGCCTGTAGCTAACTCCCCTCCATATTATAGATAAATTACACCAAGAAACAGATCAAAAGATCGTTCTTATCACACAATTATTTATCCTGGGTGGGTATCGAACCTGGCTTAGCAGTCAACCTCACTAACCACCAGATCAACCAGCCAGTCCTGTCTATACGCCCTTAAAATGTATTAAGTATTTTAATATGATATGCTTCCGGCAGCCATATTTACTTAACAAAGGGTACACAGAGTAATAATAATAATATAGTTTTCACTCTACAGCGGAAGATCTATGGATAAGGATACGCTTAAAAAGATCTGACACTCATGTCTGTTTTGATCTTTACCTCTGTGTAATTTACTTGTGCAAACAGAACCTTGGATATTCATTTTCATCACAACTTGCTAACTTTCTTTTCGAATTGAATCGCACCGTGGTCAACAATATGTCGGATACATTTCTTATTGTGGGTGATTTTAATATGAGTGGAATAAACTGGCAGCCTTCAACTGATCAGTGTCTTGTTCCTACCAACCTTAGTACATACGATGAATACTCATTGATTGATGAGCTGTTTGCTTTAAATTTTGAACAATATAACGCCACTGTCAATAAGTACGGTAAGACATTGGATCTGGCTTTTTGCAATAATTATATAAACATAACTGAGTGCTTGGACCCCTTAGTGCCTATTGATGATTACCACCCTGCACTATTAATTAATATAAATTTCGCAGAAACCACAACTTTACGGTATGCGCCGCGTACCCGTTACTCATATGACAAGGGAGACTATAACGCCATTAACAGCAATATAGACTCCATTGATTGGGACACGGAGTTCTCAATGCGCTCAGTTGACGAATCTGTTGATCATTTCAACCAAATTATACTTGATCTGCAACAAAAATATATACCAAAAAAATACATTAATGATAAGTCTTATCCGATATGGTACAGTCCCACGTTAATAAGAACAATAAAAGAAAAATACAAGTACCTTAAAAAGTTCAAGACGTATGGAAATAAGTCAGATGAATTGGCGTTTAAACTCCTCCGAGCGCGAGTTAAAATGATGGAGTCTGAATGTTATACGTCCTATTTGGAGCTTACTGAGGCATCAATCAAGATTAATCCGAAACACTTCTGGACATTTGTCAAAAACCGTCACAAATCTAACTCGATCCCTAGCTCCTTAACGTACAATAATCATACTTTGCTTACAGGGGAATCAATATGTGACGCGTTCTCTACTTATTTTGAATCAAATTTTCTTAAAAAGTCTTCAAATACAGTCGATAACAGTCGTAAATCCAGGTATTCTCTCTCTACTTCCGACCTATGTAAAATCACAATAAACGTTGACTACGTTGGTGACTTAATTCGAAAGCTGGATACATCCAAGGCCCCAGGACCGGATAACATATCTCCAAAACTTCTTGTGCACTGTGCATCATCTCTTGCCCAACCTATTTCTATAATCTTTAAGAATTCCTTGTCCTCTTGTTCTGTCCCAAAGGTGTGGAAATCATCTTTCATAACACCTATCCACAAAAAGGGTGCAAAAACAGAAGTCACTAACTATAGACCTGTCTCTAAACTCTGTATAGTGGCTAAAGTTTTTGAAAAAGTAGTCTATGACCAGGTATACTCAGCCCTAAAAAATTCTTTCAGTCCTTCGCAGCACGGTTTCTTAAAGGGCAGATCTACTGTCACTAATCTTGCCTTACTAAATGATTTTATCACTGACACTATGGACAAAGGTAAGCAGGTTGATGTGGTCTATACTGATTACAGCAAGGCCTTTGACCGTATAGATCATGATATCCTCCTATTAAAATTAAATGGCATGGGTATCCATGGTGACTTGCTGCGGTGGTTTTCCTCGTATTTGGAGAATAGAACTCAAGCTGTAGTTCTCAATAACTATATCTCTGGCTGGGTGCCTATCTCCAGCGGCTGTCCTCAGGGGTCGTTGCTTGGACCCCTTCTATTTACGATATACGTGAACGACATACAATTATGCTTTAGATCATCGAGACTCCTATGTTTTGCTGACGATATGAAAATTTTCGCAGCGATCTCATCACTTGAGGATATGACCGCGCTTCAAGCTGATTTGACTCGTTTGGAGGAGTACTGTCGAAACAACAAGCTAGATCTGAATGCTACAAAATGCTCGGTGGTGACATATTCGCGAAAGCGATCCGCTATAGCTACAGCCTATAAGTTAAACGGTGATTCGCTGCCTAGATGTGCTTCCGTCCGGGATCTGGGTGTCACGCATGACTCGAAGCTGATCTATGAAGAACACATAGATGCAATCGTTGCCAGAGCTTCTAAAGCATTAGGATTCATAATGCGACTGTCTAGGGGCTTCAAACAGGCAAAAACTTTAAAAATTCTGTATTGCACCTTTGTTAGAAGCCATTTAGAGTATGCATGTGAAGTTTGGAATCCTTGCTACCAAAAATATGTGGACCGAATTGAGAATATCCAGAGAAGGTTCATAAAATATTTGTGCTTTCACCAGAAAGTACCTTATCACTCGGAAATTTACTTTGACCTTTGCAAGAAGTACCATTTACTACCCCTTACAACGCGTCGTGAAATCGCTGATTGTACCCTATTATTAAAAATTTTTAGTAACGAAATTGACTGCTGCGAACTTTTATCTAAGTTTAATATTAATATACCGTCAAGAACTCGCTATAACCCACCGCTGAGTGTACCATTTGCACTGACGAACTATAGAAAAAATTCTTTTGTTATTCGTTCAACTAGAAGCCTCAATAATGTGTGTGAACAATTTGGAATTGATATTTTTAATGTTAGTGTAACGGGAGCGAGGAGGTGTTTAAGCCTTAAATTCTTCAGGGGTGATGGTGGGGGGTCTGAGTAGTTATTGTTATGGGTCCTGTCTGTTTTGTGTGTATATTATTACGTTCTGTGTAATTTGTGAGTGATCTGTGCCTGTAACTTATATAATACCTCTTGATCCTATTCTGTATTGTCTTATGCACTGTAACTTATCTCTGATTTATATAAGTGAGGATTTGTTATTGGCTATCTGTTTTCTTGACTGTTTTTATTGTAATCATCATAGCTGTAAATCCTCCATAGTTGTAATAAATAAATAAATAAATAAATAAATATAATAATATTCGGACATCTGACACAGGACACCATCTACTTAGTTTTAAACTAAGCAGAGCTTGTACTATGAAAGCTAGATTGATTAATACAAATAAATAAATACATATTATACAAAGAAACGAATCATATAAACATTTGGTCTGACCCGGGAATCGAACCCAAGACCTCAAAACAGCAGTCGCAGTCAATCGAATTTTCTTCGCGTATTAACATATTAAATGAAATTAAATTAAAAAGTTTAAAATTAAACTTAAAACTATCCACTGAAGACACAAAAGTAGTTGCTTAAGTACACGTGGGTATTAAGCAACTGTTTTTGTTGATGAAAATTAAAAGTTTCCCAGAGTTCCTAACGACCCTCTTGGAATTTTTAGCCTGTACTAAGAATATAAACAAAGGAAAATAAATGAACCTATCTAGTTTTTAACACGCCTTTATTAACTTCTTTTGTTGCTAACTTTGTTATATGGTTTTTATTAGGTAAGCGAGATTAAAACTATAGTTGGCATTTAATACGACTCTACAGGTAAATTAGCTTGGAGAAATTTTTGCGTTTGTAGTAGTGTATGGTTTTGCGTGTTTCCACTTTCCACTATCAAGTGACGATTTTTTGCTTTGGATTGAAATATCTCGGCAACGGTGCGTCCTAGGCCAAAAATATCAAAAATTTTGACCCCCCCGTAGGCCCCCCGGAGTTTTAAAAACCTAGACTAAAGGAAAAAAAAAAATTAAATATCGGTCTCTCCTCTTTGAAGTTTCACTTCTATCGTGTGTGAATCGCACACACACCTTTTTTTTTATAAAGTCAAAACCTTTTCCTTTAAAATAAAAACTTGTTTTTATTGAAATCAAAAATCAGAGTGTTGCTAGGGATAAGTATAAAATTAAATAGTAATGTTAGGATATCGAAACATTTTTGTATAGGCCAGAACGATATAGTGGAAACGCGCTCTAAGATCTGAGTAATATACACACCACTACATATGCAAAAATTTCTCGAGACTAATTTCACTGTACCTGGCTCTTCGGGGAATACTCGTATTGTGAGGGTATAGCGTATAGCGGTTTACTAAGATGGTGAAACAGTCATGGAGTCGTGTTAAAATGGAATATCTGATCTATATTGACGACCGGGTGGCGTTGTGGTTTGTGTAACTGACTGCTATTCCAAAGGTCGCGGGTTCGATTCACGCTCAAGTCAAACATTTGTGTGCATTAACTTTTAATGTTTGATTTGGTCTGGGTGTTTCTAATATGTATGTATTTACAAAGTATTTCTGCTTAGTTTGGGACTAGATGGCGTTGTGTGAATGTGGTAGGATATTATTGTTATTATATTTTTACTAGCTGACCCGGCAAACGTCGTTTTGCCATATACATTATTTCAAAAAAAGTTGGCGTATAAAAAGTAGATGTTGGCCGATTCTCAGACCTACCCAATATGCACACAAAATTTCACAAAAATCGGTCAAGGAGTTCAACCATGCACACCGTGACACGAGAATTTTATATATTAAATCTGAAGGTTTCCAGTGAATTATGTTCAGTTTTATTTTACAAAACATAAAGGCTGAAATCATTAATATCTTACAAGCTTTTGCCCGCGTGTATGTCGGTTTTCTCGGTAAAAGGAAGCCTATGTCACTCGCTAATAATGTAGCTTCCCATTGGTGAAAGTATTTATAAAATCAGTTTAGTGGTTTCGGCGTGAAAGCGTAACAAACAAACTCACTTTCGTATTAATAATATTAAGTAAAGCAATAGCTTTAGCTTATATCTGTGGCTCCGCCCGCGTGTATGTCGATTAGCGCGATAAAAAGTAAGGTACTCGCTGATAATGTAGCTTTCCATTGGTGTTTTATTTTTAAAGATAACGTGAAGACAAACAAACAAACTCGCTTTTACATTTTTAATAAAAGTATGGATGTGTATTTATGGCGTGTTATAAAAGATTTCAACACTGAAAAATATGAAGTTGAATGCTAAAGAAAAGAGAGACATAAATACAACTAAAGTAATAAATAATAGGGGTGTTGATGTCCGCCAGGCTCGGGAACGGGCCAGGTACCGCAGACGACTCAGGCGCCGGAGGTCGCAGAACGACCTCCGTCCTCCATAAGCGCAGGCCTGGGGGTGACAGGTGAGGCCATCTGTCACCCGAACAGAAGCAGGCCGAGGTGGCGGCGAGCGCGTTACGAAGCGCGCGCGCCCTTTCGGGAGCACAGAGGGAACATGGGGGTTCCCACACAGGGGGGGTCGTCTACCCGCCGTAGATGGCCCGAGGTACGTCGGGGCACCAAGGATTTCCTTTCTAGGGTACACCTGGTTCCCCGACTACTGGTACGGTAGACGGCGTGCGGTTTTAGTCGGTTCGAGTCCGACATTGCCACCGGTAAGTGGTATCCGAGGGGATTTCCGCACAGAAAAAAAGGGGTGTTGATGAATTAGTCTAAACAGTTTTTTTTTAATAAGAATTTTAGAGGGTTTTTAATAACGTTTTTTTTAATTGACGTACTTACATAACTACTTATTAGCTACAAATGATACTAAAATCATCATCATCATCATCATTAACAGCTTTTAATAGTCCACTGCTAGACATAGGCCTCTCCTTAGAAAGGAGGTTTTGGCCTACTATACCACGCTGGCCAGACGGGTTGGTATGGGGTTTGTTTCAAGTTTTCCTTCTTTTTGCACTAGTGTCCTGCGTTGTTTTGCGCCCTTAGTCGGCTCTTAGGACACCCACGGGCTGAATTGGGGTAGTGACATTCCGTATTACACGGACAAGTGGGCTCAGCTCATGTGGGCTCTTCAAATAGTTCTCACGGCTCCATATCCTCTAGTGGAAATAGACGAAATGTTCGTGACGACAGGGCCTGAGGGTGCGGGGGCTAGCCGGCTGACGGCCATGCGACGTAATGAATGCGCAGTTACCATAGAAAACAGAAGGCGCAAACTCCTGTTAGTTTCAAGTGCGTGTGAGGCCTCCATCCACATGGCAGGAATTGTCGCCGCGTTAGACAGGATTCTCAGGACCCCAACACCACTTAAAGTGGTGACGGATCAGTGGTTGGCAACGCGCATGACAGCGACGAATGTTGACTGGGCTGTAATAGACGAGATAGGCGCATGGCTCATGATGCGATTTATACCACAGCCCGAAGTTTACCACGACGTGGCGAGGGAATCTGAGACACACTGGCTCCCCCCCGCCTACAGAGATATCACCTACGCGACACACACGCTCCCCGTCTGCATCACAACAGCTGATGAAAGCGAATTCTACTACCATGACCACGCTACGACCTTCAACGACAACGTATTTGTTGACAGAGCGACAGCGAATCGGGTACCTGCCCTGAGGGTCGGGGCGTGGACTAATGAGGCCGAACTTATTACGGGGCTGGAGATCGCCACCTACGCACACGTGAGAGGGGAGCACTAGGCGGGGAGGAAGGTACCGCACTGGCACTTGACGATGTTGAGCGTGTGATGCTTAAGCGCCGGCTCTACGAAGAATGGAAGAGGGGTGTAGGGATAGGGGACCAGCCTGTCAGCCCCGAACTCATGGATACTAACCGTTCCTTTTGGGACACAGTAGTTTACGGGGCGGGCGAGACATCTGATTCGGTGTCCTCGGTGGGGGAGTACGCACTGGGGATACCCGACAGGAATCAGCTCTCGTGGTAAGCGAACGCCCAAGCTCGTGACGTGATGACGACAATGACGGGGATTCGGACTCCCCTCGCCCTAAACTTAAGTGATGTCACGGAGAGGGGACGGTACGAATTGGTTGAGTCCGAGAAGATAAGACATATGCAGGGTGTATCCGGCCACTGGTTAGAAAACAGGGTGGGCCACGAAGGCCTCGAAATAATAGACTGCCCTAGCCTGGAGAAGGCTTTAAACGGGCTAAACTTGCTTGAACTTGGACCTGATGACATACGGATGTGCGTGAAGTCGAACAACATCGAGGCTCACGCATACTCCTACAGAATCGACACCGCTATTATGACGCTGGTGGGATTGGCCTGCGGTTGGACGAGTAGCTTTAGGCCGCTCACGAACGACATATAACAGGCGCCACCTTTCGGGTGGGGACTACGTGTCCACTCGAGGAATTTCCAGGCCGGGGAATACTCGGTCGTGACACTGTCCGCCTCTGCAATGGGCAACCTTGAGGTGGCCTACCTGACACAGGCTAAGGGTTGGCATGCGCCCTGGAGGGCGTCCACCTCGGTAGGGACCTCGAGCGCACACCTTCACTCGAAACTGACAGTGGGGCCTTTGCGCCCCAGGCCGGGAAGAAGCTCACACGACAGTGGAGGTGTGGAAAAACTGGATTTTCTGGGAGAGGCGCCCACATCGCCGCCCGATGCCCCCACTGTTCCTGGGGTCGTCGCGAATGTCGGCGCCGCCCCGGCCCCGCCCATCACGAAGCCAGGGGCTTCAGCAGAGGCGGCAGAGAGGAACGCGGACCACCTCGCGGCGCAGGACGCACAGTAAATCTTGTCTCCATAAAAGAAATTACACCCGACTGGGAATGGACGCCGGGCATGTACCACGACAAGCAAAGGGACTTAATATCTGACTTAACATACTGCTGCGGGGAGAGGAGATGGGAGGCACCCATGACGAAGTTTAACAACAACCTCAAGAGGTACAGGTAACCGAAAACTCACAAATGTACGGGGTGTGTACTCCCGGGAGGGACAATAGAAGAGGGGCGAATAACGGCCCGTCTGCACCCGGGGCGGAGGGCTCGCCTTGTGATATCGGAATACCACCGACTCAGGAACCTAACACCTGACATATGCCCACATAATTTAGAGTCCACGGGATGGTTGAAGCTCGGTGGCCCTTTCATATATAAAGAGTGGCGTCTGTTGACGTACTGGGAGACGTACAGTGGCTATGTGGCGCCTGTGGATATGGACTCGTCACGAGATAACTTAGACGACTGGCTCACTGTCACCAAACACAACGGCGAGAGAGTGGGCGAAGAGAAGTACATTAATGACATCATACAAGAAACATGTAAATTTATGGCGGAAGAGCGGTCCCTGCCCGACAACCTACCCACAATGAAAGAGTGGGTTGAGAGCGGCGTGTGGATGCGTGGGAAGGCTGTCACGGGACGCAACACTATGATCAGAATAGAGGGAAAAGAGAAAAGGACTAGGCGCTACAAAGGTGTAGACGCGGCATTAAAGAGTGACAAAGAAATTATCAATGAATTACTGGAACCCAGAAAAGAGGAGATGAAGATAATGCAAAAGAGCGAAGGTGGAAAGGTGAGGCCCGTGGTGGTGGGGGGCAATGAACTGTATCGTAAGATGGACTTCCTGTCGGGCTTGGTCGAAGTAGGGTTGTATGGGTCTAAAACCAGTACACTCTTCGCGGTCCCGGCGGCCAACGAAGCAATAGATAGGGAATGGCTTGATGAAGTCAGGAATAGTAGTACGTTGAAGGTTCCTCTCGACTAATCGAGTTTTGACAACAATCAATCAAAGACCAGCATACTTCCGTTTTTGATTGGGATGGAACAGCATATAATGTCACACGCTGCCGTCCCCGAGGAGTACAGAACAGTTTGTAATAACATGTGGGAGACTTTCACCGTCGCGGGAGTGAGCGTCCTAATGGGTAACGACACACCTCCCAACTGCACCCAGTTGGGAGAACGGTGTACCATCGGGATGGCGGTGGACCGCGTTGATAGACACCGTACTGAACATCGTAAGTTTTCGTATAGCGACTCGATATTGTGCAGAATACTATAACATCGCTGTACCGGTTGGGAAAACTACTATGCAGGGGGACGACGTTATTTTCACTACCATGTCAGTCAAGGCTGTCGAGGCTTTGGTGGCCATGTACCAAACTCTAGGATACAAAGTACATCCCCACAATAAAATATATCTCTAAGGACAGGGGTGAGTTCCTACGGCGTAGCTACGAGAAAGTAGGCATAACAGGTTACACCCCCAGGATCCTACTTGCATTGCGTTTCCGCAGTCCCATCATCCCGATCCCCATAGCGCCAGCCGAGCGCCTGTACTCCCGGCTGGCGCTGTGGACACTGGCCAGGCAAAGAGGTGCTTGCCCCGATAGTTGTGCACAAATGTACCTCGAAGATGCGACTCAAGCGGAGATAGACGATACTAAAATATTATAGACTATTTAAAATTGAGCCATATCTTTGATTTTCTAAAAAAAAGTATAGAGAAAATGCATATTTCAATAAGAAATTAAAACGGAAAGCCAGTGACGGCCTTCCTCATAAACTTGAAGGAATGTCAATGTCGTCTGCGTACGTCACAGAAGTCAAGACATAACCTGCCAATTTCCCTGACAGAATGGATTCTGTTCTGCAATCACAATGTTTTACTAGATGTGTCATTAGTAGTAATCTTTAGTAAAACTATTTATTTTCAAGTAATTTGAATTTCATTTCCAATTATATACCCATTAGTGGACCTGCGCACTTTCGTCAGCATCTCTTGAAAGGAATATTTTTTTCTCTTTTTGCATGATCTTTCATTGATGCTGGGCTCCTATAGGTCTCACATCACACATCATCAGTCTTTAATAGTCCACCGCTGGACATAGGCCTCTCCCCAGAAAGGTGGCTTTGGCGTACTATGCCACGCTGGCCAGACAGGTTGTTATAGGGTTTGTGTCAAGTTTTGCGGGTGGCCCTGGATAAGACGGAGGCCCTATTATTTCATGGGCCCCGTCGTGGTCCATCCATGGTGGGTAATTATTCGATTTAAACCACTGGTTTCTAAGATTAGCGCTTTCAGCCAAACAAAAAAAAACAAACTCCTTAGCTATATAATATTAATATAGTAACACTCACTTCTATATCCCTAAAGGAGTATTAAACGTAGATACTACTACTGTTTTAAAAAAATATTGTCGTCAAGCAGGCACTTCCCAAAATTTGTATTGGATATTAGATGTACATGAAACCTATAGATACCTAGACAAGAAGAGCAGGCAATAGTAGGAACGGAAGTACCTAAGGGCTTTTTGGGTTGCAGAGTAAACAAAGTTCCATTGAAAACAATAGAACGGGCTCCCCAGAATAAGCTAAGGTCTCCCCTATGGCGGTCCATTGGGGCGGGTTTTTGTTTTAACACTACATGCTCCTAGCTACTAGCCGGAGATCCGAAGGAATTTTCCACTGCGTCAACAAAAAGGGTAACTAAACAGTATTAGCCCAGGGACCCATAAATTCACGAGGTGGGGGAATTAGAGTTCTAAGATTTGTGTACACAATTATTTAAAAGTTTTTTTTATGATATAGTGTTTCAGTTCTGGTAACTTTAATCACTCGGTGAAAAATAACGAAATAATTACTTAACAGCGGTTTTCAGTGAGGCTATATTGTTAAGCCAGTGGGACCCCTCCATTTGTACCGTAGCATGGAATTCCCACAGAGAAAAAGCTAACAAAGTTGTGTAAATAAAAACTTCAATTCAAATCCATTGTCTGTACATCTATGTAAATTATAAGTAAAAGAAAATTGCACGACGGCGGTTGGGAGGAAATGACACTGTGATGGTTTAGCCCGAGAGGCTCACTTCCCTTTCCTAAGCACCGTCATATCATGCTGTTGTTAATGTAACGACATGGGAGCTTAATAGATGTTCCCATAGCATTATTTTGTCTTACACACAGTATAAACAAAAAACCTGGATATAAAAACGGGGGAATAATTCCGATAAGATATTTTCTACTTACCTCGATATTCGCCTACATATGTAGATTATGTATTTATATATAGCGAAAATATTAAACACCGAAGATAACCATAAACGATATTAATAATTTTGGTCAAATATTAAAAAAAAATATGCTTTCTTGGAAGACCAAATTAAAAAGTTCTCCCGATGGTTACCCACACCACTTGTGTCAATCAACTTGTATTTACAAAAAACGAAACTCTAAGCTAAATATTTGTCCAATGTTACTTTATAACTGCAAAAGGTGCCTTAAAACACTAACGTACAAAGAAACTGAACTGATTTAAACCAGAGACAACTTACATACGCACACACCTACATATACACATCACAGGTACGGACACAAAGTATGCTTATAATTGCAGATTTATTGTAAAATAGCTATTGCCTGCGGCATCGCTCGTTTGATTATTTCTTAATTCGTATGTCTGACTTTAAAAAGGACGAACTTCCGTTCATCACTTTGATAAACTTAATTTCCTATATGCACGACAATATGGTTTTCGACAAAAATCAAGCACTCTTACTGCGGCAGTAGACTTGATAACGAAAATTAGTACAAAAATCGACAATAAGAATTTGTGTTTAGGTATATTTATTGACTTGAAAAAGGCTTTTGACACCGTTTGTCAATCTTTATTACTAGCTAAACTAAGAAATATAGGGTTGTCGGGATCAGCATACGGTATATTCCAATCGTACCTCGAAAGCAGATCGCAAGTGATGCAAATAGGTAAAACCTATAAAAGTGCTCCGCACCCTATTTCATGCGGTATCCCGCAGGGCTCAGTAATTGGTCCATTATTGTTTATAATTTATGTTAATAATGTAAGTGGGATCAAGCTGACAGGGCAGATAACATTGTATGCGGATGACACGTGTCTTTTTTTATTTTGGGAAAAATTTAGCACAACTGGTAGACCAAGCGCAATTAGATTTGGACCTATACAGTACATGATGTCAGTGTAATCTACTAACTATAAATACAAGAAAAACTTCGCACATGATTTTTAGTGCCATAAACAAAAAAGTATCAAACTATCCAGCTTTATCGATTAATAACGAATTAATTCACAGATCCCATCAGGAAAAGTATCTCGGTCTAATTTTGGACAACAAATTAACGTGGAGACCCCACATAGAAGAAATAAAAACCAAATTAACACAAATGACTGGTGCATTGCGTAGAATAGCTTCTTGTATATCATCTAAAACACAATCAATGCTATATAACGCGCGTAGTATGTTTGCATGTCTGTGCACTGGTAATAAAAGGCTCGAAAAGTTAAAATTATTTTTTACTTCCATCAACTTTAAAAAATTATTTGTAGTTAAATAAAAACTTTTTTCAGTCGTTTCTCTTCTGTATTATACGAGGGCGGGTCAATAAGTCCGTGACTTTTGGAATAAAACACAGATTTTTTGATAAATAAATCATTTTATTTTTCAACGTAGTCTCCCTTGAGCTCTATAAACTTTGTCACACGCTTCTCCAATTTTTTTATTCCTTCCAAAAATATGATTTGTGGAGGTCCTCAAAATAGGCCTTTGTTTGCGAGATGACTTCATCATTGGAGTCAAATCTTTTTCCACCAAGCCATTTCTTCAGGTTTGGGAACAAGAAGTAGTCACTCGGAGCCAAATCTGGAGAATAGGGCGGATGAGGGAGCAATTCATAGCCCAATTCATGGATTTTTGCCATGGCAACTGCACATGTGTGCACCCTTGAACTGAAAAGAACTGTTTTCTTGGCCAAATGAGGTCGGTTTTTTTTCAAATCGTCATTGAATCGGTCCAATAAGTTGGCATAATATTCCCCATTGATTGTTCTTCCCTTTTGAAGGTAGTCAATGTGGATTATCCCACGTGCATCCCGAAAGACAGTCGCCATGTGTTGCCATGTTGTGATGGATCCATGTTTCGTCCACGGTTACAAAACGGCGCAAAAACTCCTCCATATTGCGATTAAACAACGCCAAACCTTCCTGTGAAGTTGTTACACGATTGCCTTTGTGGTCGACTGTGAGCAATCGCGGCACCCATCTTGCGGAAAGCTTTCTCATGCCCAAGTGATCATTCAAAATTGAAACCACTGAGCCATGCGAGATCCCTACGGCTTCCACAATCTCTTGCACTTTCAATCTTCGGTCGGCCAACACCATATCGTGAATTTTTTCGATTGTTTCGGGTGAAGAGACCTCAACTGGGCGTCCAAGACGTTCGGCATCTTCAGTGCTTGTACGGCCACAACAAAATTCAGTAAACCACTTTTTTACCATTGAAATCGATGGTGCAGAGTCCCCATAGTATTTATCAAGCTTAGCCTTGGTCTCGGTAATGGTTTTTTTTCGCAAAAAATAATGCTTAATAAGCACACGAAATTCACTTTTTTCCATTTTTTTCCTCAAATTACTGGGTAGTCTGATAAAGATAGCTGTCAAATACAAACTAACTGACGCAGCAAGTTCAAATTTTGACAGGAGTCAACTGACAGATGCCTGTTGACAGGAGTAGTGTTGCTTTTTCAGTAAAGAGGTCAGAAATTCAAAAAGTCACGGACTTATTGACCCGCCCTCGTATCACTGCTTACCTACGTTTAGGAGTTATTGGTCTACAGATCCAGATATAAATGCTTATATACATTAGCAATGTAATGCCCATAAGCCGCTTTGAAGATATCCGTAGGAACTTGCATTTTAGTGATAATTCAAAAGAACCGAATAGAGCCGATCCCGCTTATGACAGGGCATTCAAAATACGACCAATTATAGATCACTTCAACCTAGCTTTCCAAAATGCTATGACTAACAATGATAAAGTTCAAAGGTCACAATATAATGAGACAATATGTCAAAAACAAGCCTATAAAGTGGGGATTTAAAATGTGGTGCAGGGCAGACTCTACTACTGGCTATTTTTTCCAATTTGATCTCTATAAGGGCAAGAAAAAGAGTGGCACTGAAACTGGATTGGGCAAATCAGTTGTTGCAATTGTCAAAAGATTTAAAAGGTATGGGGTGTGAAATATACTTTGTCAATTTTTTTAACTCCCTTAATCTACAGTACACACTTGCAAAAATTAACGTAAAAGCTTGTGGCACCGTAAAAATATTCCAAGGGATAAAACCATGAACAGAGGTGACATATTCGCAACCAGCAGCAACGGTATATCATTCATAAAATGGATGGATAATAAGGCAGTGTTTTTGTTGACCAACTTCTTGTCACCCATACCAACGACTACAGTCAAGAGACGGGTACAAGGTAGTGGTGACAAAATGAATGTAACATGTCCTGAAATTGTTGTAAAGTACAACCAATATATGGGTGGGGTCGATCTCATGGACCAGAAAAGTTTGCTACGAAGTGGATCGAAAGGCAAAAATAAATTCGATATACTAGATATTGCGATGAATATATAACTCTTATATAATATATTGCAAGCTGCACGAAACAAAACGCATTGAAGGAACATTACTTTCAAGCCTAGAATTTCGCACAATAGTGGCGTTCCCTTATTGGTAGTTTTTTGTGTCGACAAAGAGATTTATTATGACAAAATATGCTATAGTCATTTCATTTTATTTAAAGTTGATGTAAAGTATGCATAACAATAGTGGGTACAATTAGTCATTACACAAATGAACTTACCGGCATGAACAGTGTGGGTACTGATCCAGAACGGAGCTTTATTCTTTGTGCACTTCTGTTTACAAAACAGTTTTCTTCAAAATGCCTGCTACAAATGGTTGAATGTTTTTTTGGGACCCAATCTGGTCTGTTCACCATTTTTAACCATTTTCCTCGAATGTCTGCATTTTGTGGAAATCTGTAACCATAGGGCCAAGTGCGAGTTTATTTCACATCAACTCGCTCTCGACAGCGAGTGCGTTCGGCATTGTGATTGGTTAAGATTTCAGTGCGGGCCAATCACAGCGCCGAACGCGGTCACCTTGACGATCGAGTAGATGTGAAGTAAACTCGCACATATGAAATTAACATAATTAAAATTCCAAAAAGTCATAATAGAATGGTTTTGATAAAATTAATTGATGATTATTATTTGACCACTGTGACTATTATCGATATTTTTATCGACATTGTCACTTCAAACTTCTAGGTATGTGAGGTTAGAAACAACATAAATTCACGTATTTAATAAAAAAATTGTATGATGCGAAAGCAATTAAACTAAACGAGATAATATTCCCTACCGCTTGATATATAAAATATACGATATTGCATTGAAACAAAGCTTATTTAGAGGCAAATATGGCATTATTTACTTACATGTGAAATGAAAGATTTTGTGGATTTTCTTTCTTGGAAGCGTTACATCCAGGTACTGCACACGTAACCATGATAAAACACGCTTAATAAATAATAAACCACAACAAAATACTCAAGATTCCGAAACAATAACAACAATAATGTTTCGACCTCGACGGGCGCTAGGACGATACAGGCTCATAGCGTATCGGTGTTTGATCTCGTTTATCTGTCGCGTTACACATGTAAACTCGTATTGTCTCTTTTCCGCATAGCCAATCTATTAGTACTCTATATCTATGCCTCCAAATATCTCTTTACTTTTATAAAAAAAAAGATAAAGTAAAAAGAAAGGAAAATGACGGTAATGCTACATTCATTCTAAATCACACAATCATTCTAAAATTATTATAAGAAAAGTAAATATAAAAATATCATTTTTTGTGTTTAAAGCAAAGATTAAATAAATAAAAAAAAAACCTATTGTCAATTAAATGTTCTGGTGTTCAAACTAATTAATCAATTAAAATAATATTAAAATTAATTAAAACAATATTCAAATTCTTCACAACAGATGTTATTTTTCGTAATATGATAAATTGTTTCAAGTTCCAAGTTTGCGTAATAAACTATCCATTATACAATGATAACAATTCTTACCTGAGGGTGTTTGTGTATTTGCCGTGGTCATCGTAATCTAGTTGGAATTTTCAAACTACCGAACATTTTTGGTTCATACTAGAAATAAAGTAACAATAGTGCGGGCATATTATAAACTAATGTTGATTTATATGGTGCAATCTAATGCTTACTGTAGTGATTAACCATAACGGACTCCCTACAGATATAATATGGACAAAATAATACTTCGTGTGAGTACATAAAACATAAGACAATGCAATCTCTTTTCTTAACTTTTTTTAGTCATTGATTTAGAAACCGACGATCGCTGTTCCTTGTTATTACTTTGTTTATTTTTATATTATGCTTATTAAGTGGACTGTAACGTTTTTGAGTATAATAAAGTTCTTTAAACCTAAAAAAGTAAAACAAACTTTTCAAATTTAAATAATTTTATTTATACTTAAGGTAAATAGTTTAACATGCATCCACGTACTACCATGTAAAGTAAGCGTCTTTATGCTACAAAAACAACACAGATAAAAAAAATGTGATATTAAAACACTGCAAACACTTCATTGCACAGTGCTGCGTACAGCAATATTAATACAACAAAAGTATTTGATTGATGTATAATAGAAAAATCATCTAACAGTCAAATTGAGGTTTTTTCACCAGTTTTTAAAAACACTACCTGTCAATTTGCATTCGCGCCATATCTATAAAGCACAGATTACAAACATACTTTTTTTATTTAGTTTAGTACGATCATGGAAGTCACGCGTTCTTTTTTTACTGAGTTAATTTTTCAGAGCATTTACGAAGTAGGATAAAGGATAGATAGTGAAACGTTAGAAAACAAATTTTTAAAAAGAAAGATTATACTTACATTATTTCATCTTAGTTTTTCAGAGAAAGTAGGAGGTGAAATAACATTCTAAATAATGGTTCATGAATAAGCGGATACATACAAGTATAAAAGCGAATTGAGAATCTCCTCCTTTGTTTGAAATCGGTTAAAAACACTTAAAAGTAGAAAAACCTGGTGTTTTATGATTCAGGCAGTCTGACTTACACGTGGTCACCATCTATGACTTCACAAGAGTGACTCCGGTGTCCTAAGCATTAATATCATAAAATATTAGTTTGACAAAACAGAGATTGTCGCTTTTGTGTGTGTTGATCTATGACTTTAGAGTCTACATAAAAGACGATTCAAACAATTTTAATTTTTTAAGCTTGAATTTGAATTGAATTACATGACAGCGACACATGCAAAGTTAAGGTTTGTTCCCATACGGATTTGACAAAACAGAGATGTTGCTATTGTGTGTTGATCTATGACTTTAGAGTCAACACAAGAGACGATTTCAAATAACTTTAATTTTTTTATGAAATAAAGATTTTTTGTGTTTTATAAAATAATTTGTTTGATTTATACACTAACAATATCCACCAATGTTTAGTAGTCTTTGCTTCCTTTATAAATATGGCGTAGAGGCAAATTAACTCGCCAAATACAAAGTACATTGATTTATAATAGAAATGAATTGTACGTTTACAGTACTACCTTATCTAAATAATTGGGTATGTGATTACACATTTCGATAGAAAAAAATACGATATTAATTTATACATAACTTGTAAGGTTTTAAGAAATTATTTGGAAATCGTAATTTCACGTTATATGCAAGGCGTCCTGGAATGCAATGACTGGGGCAAACTATTTCACAATTTAACATTATTTTACTAATTCTGATGCATCGATAAGACATTCAATAATATTTTACACCGTGTGGCATTATTTTGTTCCAAATCTTTAGAATCGAGTTACATTCTAACCTACAAATGGTCCGTAGCCGTAAAGAAATTGATACAATTTAATTAATTTTATGAGTCATATCAGTTAAATTTATATTCGTTTAGAAAAAAAAAAACAATTTAATATTTCTTTTTTTTAAGATATGGGGCCCAATGGGTCACGCAAAGGTCTGAAGGTTTTGTTAGTCCGGAAATAATTCTATACATAAAAAAATACTTTCCAGGACTGATTCATCAACGCAGAGCCTCAATCGCTGGGGGCTACAAACTGGAAATTTTGGGCGTTGAGACCACTAAGAAAGAATTTTTAAATATTCCACCTAGTTATTAATTAACTGATAAAACATAAAATACTGCTTTCCAGGACATCTTTGAGTGATTCGTTTTGACTGCGTATATATTATAATATATATGTTATATTTATTACTTCAAGACTATGATGCATTGTAAAAATATATAGCCGTGAATCGAACCTGTGATGCACCGAACGCTATATAATATCAAAACACTATGCGACTCTATACTTAACTACAATTATTAGTAATAATTATTATATTTATACTAAAATGATGGTGCTGATCTAGTTTTAATCGACTAAAGGATCAAACAGAAAATATGACATACATTTTAGACGATTTATTGAAAAAAAGGAAAGGATTAAAAAAAAATAAGCGTCAAGTGTATCTATGGTTTATTTGATCAAAACAGGCAACGACACTAAAAAAAATACTATTAAGTCAGATAAAATCAGTCAGATTACCGGAATAGCAATAAAACGCTTTATTTAGTCACACTGGTACGGGAGCGTTTATTCAGCGAATAGCGTAATGGTTTGTGTGAATTTTGACACTTTTTGTGATCCACAAATTGTTGTGTCCGTTTAAATGAAATATATTCCTAATGAGAAAGCCATCTTTTAAAAATAATTGTGTAACTTGAACCTGTGTGACTGGATTTGAATTTTTCCTGACCGATTAGGCAGTAAACTTAGAAATACTGATATGGTATTTCGTATTTTTTTTTAATATTAAACATTCCTTTTCATAGGTGATGACTAATATGCATTTTATACAAGCAAAAATATAACGCTTGAAATAGTCGGGGTAGCTTAGTCCTGGTACGTCATTGCGTATGTCACACAGGTGGCAAACAGTACCTGATTTAAATAAATTACGAAAACACAAAATGATGAAAAATATTATTTGATCACAAAAAAATAAAAACAATGAAATTAGTATGTCGTATGACCTGACGAAGATAATCGTTACCTGTTCAGTTTACATCACATATTTGTGCCACCAAGTGTATTCCATCACTTACATAAAATGATATAAATTATCAATATTGCACGAATATATTCCAAGTAATCCACTTAAGTCATTAGGGCCGACTAAGAGAGCAAACTACGCAAGACAACAGCACTGCAAAGAGAAGGAAAACTTGACACAAACCCTATACCAAGCCGTCTGGCCAGCGTGGTATAGTAGACCAAAACCTCTTTTCTAAGAAGAGGCCTATGTCAAGCAGTGGACTATTAAAGGCTATTAATGAGGCCACTTAAAGTGTAAACGAACAAAATTACCAATAAATATTATATATAATAATTCATTTAACTTATATAATTAATATCGATGTAAAGCAAATTAATGGCAAGAATCAATGATCACTTCATTTCATCCTAACAATTAAATTAAAAAAATGAGTATTCATGGAATGAGAGTCACAAAAATACCAAATGTCTTTTACACTTCAGTGCAAATAAATATACCAACAATTTAATGATAATTAAAATACACATCTACATTTAAAAGTGAAGCAGTCTAAATATTTACATTTATATTTTTATTACTTCAACGTTACGTACAAAACTCGCGACTATCCCACTAACGAAACGCATAGCCGTAACTGCAGTGGGTTGTTAATATAATTATGTATATATAAATATTATTTTATTGTGTTTATATTTAGAAAAAGTTTTTTATTATCTATTGTACTGATATTTTTTCTAGCAAAATATCATTACGTGTATGACAATTTTATGAAAATGTCATGTAAAATAGTGCGGAAAATAACAAAAAAATATATGTTTCAGTATCAACCCTTCACGTTTTACATATAATATATTTATATTAACCAAAATATAATTTGGTTCTACTTAATTTAAGATTGTTTCGTCAAACCAACATAACATAACATTAATATCAATTGAAACATAATCCAAATCAAATATCAACTCAGTCAGAAACAACACTGATCTAAGAAATACTATAAAAGTAAAGATGAGGTAAGAAAAATATTATATATCATTATTTCAAGTCAAAGTATTTGTATTGCAAATACTTTGACTTCCCTTCAAAACGAGATTCGCGTACAGAGGCGTGTGTGAGTTTATTACTCTAACGTCACGGTGACCGCGTTTGCCGCTGCGATTGGCCCGCACAGAAATATGCACCAATCACAACGCCAAACGCGCTCGCTGTCGAGAGCGAGGTGATCTAAAATAAACTGGCACTAGGGCCTCAGAAAGTTACACACAATATTACAATTAATAAACGACTACATACAACGGTCGCAATCATTAATAAATAAAAAAACTGCTTGTACAAGATTTTATACAATTATGATAGTTCCTTAAAATTTACAACCTACGTGATATTACTATTGATGAGAACATAAATTTCTTCAAAAACCAACCGCTATTTTTGGCGATTCTAGTAAAAAGAAACTTTCCTTACTCGGATTTTCTGTTACGTTACTTATTTATTTAATTGTTAGATGACATTTAAGGAGACTTATCGACTATTTATTTTCAAAATATAACACTCAGTGCGCACTAACCGCATTTTTTTTATCGTAAACTCACTTAGACTACGGCTGAATAAAAAAAAAGTTATTATAAAAATAACAGGCGTCGTTTTATTCGGCCGGAGACGTGACCATGTGCAGAAAATGTTAGCTGCTAATTATGTGACTGTATGTATAGGCCTAGATTGGGTACACCATTTTTATGAAACATGGATTTCATCTAACGAAACCAGTTGCTTTCCCTACCAGAAATTACCTTTTTATATGGTATGGAGAGGTGGGAACAGACGGGTCGGGTCTGAAGTGACCATGCACACCTCAAATCACAACCTATGTGCAAGATAAAGGTAGAAATTAAAATGATGATATGATATTAAAACAATTATTTTTATTTATATTCATGTAATATTTAGCTAATTTTTTTGAAATATTTTTGTTTCTATGTGAGAAATGAAACTATAGTTCATTCGCGTTAAGAAAATAGTGACGTATCAATCAAGCCCCGTATTTTGACTAATCAGGTTGCAAGCATTCCTACGGATGAATAATTTCTTGGCACCTGATTGGTTAAAGGCCGGGGCCTAATTGTTTTTTACACTTCCTGCATTACAACTTGCACGAGGCGGACTTAATGCCACATGCCATTATCTACCAGTCAACCATAAGCTGGTTCAGTAAGGGGGATGAACGGTGCACATGTATTATGTAAAAAGAAGAGAAGGTATGAAAATATAACATTAAGTTGATAATACTATTTAAAATACATAAATAACTATTAATAAATTATATATACGGTATAAAATAAATACTATCCGTGTGGTGACGGATTAACAATACGGAATCACCACCACGGAGTCACCACCCTCATTCATCCCGTGGATGTTTTAAGAGCTGACTAAGGGAGCTAACTACGCAGGACAACAGCACTGCAAAGAGAAGGAAAACTTGAAACAAACCCATCCCATCTGGCCAGCGTGGTATAGTAGGCCAAAACTTTCTTTCTAAGGAGAGGCCTATGTCCAGCAGTGGACTATTATAGGCCAAATACAAAATATAACAAATTAAGAGTAGTGAAAAAAAAACATAGTAAGTTGCTAGGAGCGTTAGATGTAATCCATGTTTATATATATTATATATATATATATATATATATATATATATATATATTTATTGTATTTTATATAATGCTATTAAGTTAAAGTATTTTGTACCTTATTGTTATTATTAACAGTAAATAGTACAGGTGAGAATTGTTTGATTCTTCTATTCTTTTTGTTTACAAAACTGAATTCCTGTATATAAGAAAATCTTAAATAGTATTTGTAGTTATTAAAGATGTTTTGTTTGTATAAATGTAGCATCTGATACAGGTTTGACAGCTCGTTTCTTTAAGATTTTTTATCTGTATAATTATAAAAACATATATATTTTATAATTATAAGTATGGATTACGTAATATTATGGTAATAATATCGATGAGTGCGTTACAATGTTTTTAGTGCATTTTTTTTGTTATTTATTTTTATGAGGGTAGGTATGTCGTGTTTATTTAAACGTCGTGGTCTACGTTTGTTTATTAAATATTTGAGAAAGAAAATTGGACATTGAAAAAAGGTTAAATTATAACTGCAGTAGTTGTCACACGTTAGCCTATTATTATGAAAAAAGTCTACATAATTATACATTTGTTCGAAAATAGGTAAATTTTGTATGTGTCTATTGGCGCCCCCGTTTCCGCAATCGCCTGTAAGTTCATTTTAATTGTAGTGTAGGTGTAGGTGCGGGCGGCTAGGTGATGAGCCTGGGCGCGTGCAGGCCGTGCAGGCGGCGCGCGAGCGGCGGGCGGTGGCGCGGCTCGTGCGGCGGGGGGGCGGGGGCGGGGGCGGGGGCGGGGGGGGGCCCAGTCGTGCAGGCGCGCGCCGCCCGCCAGGCGGTGCGTGAGGCGGTGCGCGATGGAGAACCCGCCGCTGCCCTCCAGCTGCGTCAGCACGATTATCACCTGCCTGCCGACGACACCACTCAACGTTCTACACTTCCTCCGACGTACTTTCTACGAATTAACCTATCGTTTATGGAACCCACGATAACGATGTTCAAACTGATCGGATGACTCATTAACGGCCTAGTTTTTTCCCTTTTATTATATTCTTATATACGCAACATTTACTGAAAAATAATCTAGTTTAATATATTTTTCTCCTCACCTCTTTGTCAACCTTTCAAGCGTTGTCCAAATTTGATTTCATCATTAAAAAAATTATATATATTTTCAAAACAAACATCACAAATTTTGTAAATTACAATTTTATTTTAACTACCATTATGGTAAACTACTTCTGTCACAAAAAAACTCATCATTTGTCTTGAAATATTAACTAATAACTGATTACACAGATAACATAATAATCCAAACAGCTACCTCACCACTTCCTACTGCGCTAAGTGTTGTAAATTCATAACTTCATAACACATAACACTTTGTGTAATCCACAAATTGGTATTCCAAGTCTAAATATTCTTTGTATCCGTGGAATACAAAATTCTTAGCCTTCATTATATCATAAAAATTATTAATACTATTGAATTTAAATTAATACTATTGTAAATATTGCACCTGGACCGAATAACAAGACTGTAAAAGAACTCAAATATATATACCACCAATCAGTTGTTATTGAGGATCCAAAGAAGCAAACTTCAATCGTGCAATGCCAAAGGTGCCAACAATATGGACATTCCAAAAATTATTGTATGCGCCCATATCGCTGCGTAAAATGTGGACAGTCCCACAAAACATCTAAATGCCAAAAAGGCGACCGCACTATTCCCGCCCATTGTGCACTATATAATGGTCCACATCCAGCGAACTATAAAGGGTGCGAAGTATACAGGGCAATTCTGCTAAGACGATCTAAGCCAACACGTGTAGGTGCAAGAAGTTATCAAACGCAAACACCTGCGGCCGATAATACGGTGGATAGACTAGTGCCAAACATACCTGTTAAAGAAGCTCAAAATCCTGGGGAAGCAAAGAAAACATACTCTGATGTTACTCGAAACAAAATGGGATCAACTCAAGAAATACCAAAACCTTTGAACTTGGAAGAGATTTTAATCGAACAGACTGAAAAAATTGACATAATCTTACAACAAATGAGTACCTTAATGATACTCATTACGCGACTCGTTGAAAAATTGACAAAATGACTGCAATTCGAATGGCAACATGGAACATCAATGGATTGACGCCAAATAAAGATGAAGCAGAAACCCTCATGGTACAGCAAAACTTGGACTTGCTATTGATATCCGAAGCTCACTGCTGCAGCAACAGCTGTCACAAATATTAAATTTAAAAACTATGAGTGCTATTTAAGCCTACACCCGGATGGGTCCGGACATGCTGGTACTGCGATTGTGGTCAGGAGATCGCTAAAACATCATTTAATGCCTGAGCATAGAACCTGCCACATCCAGGCTACTACAATAGCGGTTGAAGACAGAAATGGCTATTTCAATATTTCCTCAGTGTACTGCCCACCCAGACATAAGATATCTGCAGAGATGTTTAAAGAATTCTTCAAAACACTTGGTAATAGATTCCTCGCTGGAGGAGACTGGAACGCCAAAAACACTTTCTGGGGATCCAGACTAACCAGCACCGAACAGCTTAACTACAATTGCCACATGTGAACCAACGCACTGGCCGACGGATGTCTCGTCTCTAGACTGCCGGATCTGATTGACTTTTTTATCATTAAAGGCTTTTGTTCTCACTATACTAAATGTGAGTCTTGTTATGACAGCTCCTCAGATCACACGCCAGTACTGCTTACTCTAAGTACGGAGATTATAGAACATGAGTGTCCACAAAGGTTGTACAACAAAAACACAGACTGGTACTCATTCAGAGAATATATTAATGAGAATCTCAAGCTGAAAGTCGCTCTTAAGACGCCAGATGATATTCAAATAGCGGCCGAATATATTACAAACCTCATACAGGAGGCTTGCTGGAAGAGTACATCACTATTAAATATTAAAAATAAGATACAAAATTACCCTCTCGTAATAAAAAAAGCTGTCTTAGAGAGACGTAGACTGCGCCGCATAGGGCAACAGAGCAGACTTGCGGCTGACAGAGCCAACTTCAACAGGCAAGCATCATATTTAAAAGATATGATTAAAACTTGGCAGAATAACACTCTTGAAGCTCAATTGGCATCCCTTACGCCCACTGCAGCCACAGATTACTCACTGTGGAAATTTACGAAATACTACAATAGACCACAAATGCCAAGATCCCCACTAAGAAAAGAGTGAGTCTGGGCCCGCACGCCGCAAGAAAAGGCCGACCTATTTGCGGCCCATTTATCGACTGTCTTTGCCCTGAATCAGAGCGATGACACTGGTATCGAAACAGAGGTTGAATCGGTTCTCGCCTTTACAAATGTCGCTCCCGCCATCCTCAATGTCGGTGAAAGAAGTCCGCAAAATCATACATGGTCTCAAAGATAAGAAGGCACCAGGCTATGATCTTATTACGAAAGAAATCTTGAAAGAGCTTCCAAGAAAGGCGTTAGTGTTCCAAACAATGCTTTATAATGGAATACTAAGAGTTCAAGTCTTTCCAGACCTTTGGAAGGTGTCACAAATCCTTATGATACACAAAACAGGGAAACCGGCAGACCAAACCACCTCATATAGGCCCATTAGCCTATTGCCAGTTTTATCCAAGATCTGTGAAAAGGTTATTTTTCACTGGATTATACTCATACTGGAAAATAATACCATTATCCCTAACCATCAATTCGGCTTCAGGCAACAACATGGTACCATAGAACAAGTACACCGAGTGGTCGAAAAAATTAGAAAATGTTTAGAGGAAAAGGAGTACTGCTCATCAGCTTTCTTGGATATTTAGCAGGCATTCGATAAGCTCTGGCATGAGGGTTTCCTTTGCAAAATAAAAAAAAGTCTCCCACACAGCTACTTCAATCTGATGAAATCATACCTTGCTGAGAGAATGTTCCAAGTTAAAGAGTCTGGATCAACATCGAAATTCTACCGCATAATGGCAGGCGTGCCTCAAGGTTCCGTTTTGGGACCCATTTTGTACACCCTATATACCTCAGATCTACCTCAGGTGGAGGGAGTCATGACTGCTACATATGCTGATGACACAGCAATAATGGCCAGCAATAAACACCCTGATGTAGCCTCTGACCAACTCCAACAAGGGCTTGATGCTATTGCAAAGTGGCTTAAAAAATGGAGGATTAAAGTGAGCACAACTAAGTCAGTGCACGTGACTTTTACACTTAGTAGAGAAGATTGCCCTCCTGTGCATCTTCAAAGTTCTATTTTACCACACCAAGACAGTGTAAGGTATCTAGGCCTACACCTGGATCGTCGCTTGACCTGGAAACGGCACATTAATACCAAAAGAGAAGAACTCAACATACGATATAGAAAACATTGGATGCTGGGCCGAAATAGCAGACTATCAATAGACAACAAGCTTCTAATTTACAAGTCTATATTGAAACCCATCTGGGTGTATGGTATTCAACCTTGGGGCAGTGCAAGTGACTCAAGTATTTCTATTTTACAACAAGTACAGAATGCTATATTAAGAACAATAGCGAACGTCCATTGGTTCATCACCAACTCTGAAATTCACACACACCTAAATATGAACACTGTGGGAGAAGAAATTCAAGCTGCCACGCAAAAGTACCAAAAACGGCTAGAAAACCACCCGAATGCACTTGCGGCGAGTCTTATTACCCGCAGCTATCAAAAACGTCTTAAAAGAAAAGACGTGTTATAATAGTATAGGAGACATGAAGAAGTAAGGAGTAGTTGCCCTCACAGGAGGACGCACTCGACCTGCCAAAACCTACCACTTATCTGCTTATAGTTGTCTACTGATTGCAGATTGGCTACCAAAAAAAAAAAATACTATTGAATTATGTTTTTATTAGACTTTTTGAAATAAATTTATTTGTTATTATTAAATGAAATTAATATTTGTAAAGTCCCCGCAACATAGAATATATTCCTAATGGACGAGCTGTCTTCTTTTAAAAGAGAAAAATACCATTATCGAAGGCTGACTCACTCAACCTGTGACCACGGTTAGTGATTCCAACCGCAACATCAGATAACTTTAAAGTATATTTTTTATACTTACTATATGTATTGATCACTTTAACTTGCAACAAACTTTCTTAAAAGATAGCCTTCTGCGTAATCTTTATCCTATTTTATGTTTGATTCTCGTTAAGTATTAATAACAGACAGCGTAAGATGAGCGTAATAAAAGTTCTAATCCTAAACAGTCAAATATATTATATTAAATTATAAATAGTTGTATTTACCTGTGCAATGGTGGCACGGAGTCGATAGTCTTGAGCTCACCTCTCGTGGACACCACGTTGTAGCTCTCCTGGCAGTCACACTTAACGTGGATCCACTTGTCCGTGTGACGGTTCTCGACCATCACCACCAGACCGGCCCAACCCTGAGGATAAAAAATCGGCAATATTATTAAAAAACAGTCAGAAAAAAGATATTTTAATAGTGCATGCGATTATGGTTAGGATCTAGGAATCGTTTCGGGTAATATCAGAGAGTCCAAGATGCTTTTTATGATATAGAGGTCAATCAAGAAGAAGGGTTACCATACTTATGGTAAATGACACCGCCTATGAATACCAGTAACTCAGAAGTCACAACTGTATTCAGTACTTGAGGTGTGAGTTTCCTCTTTTTTTGAAGGTCGTATTTGATCAGAAAAACCGAAGGCGAACAGCGAAGTAAAAAGTAAAGGTTCGAGTACTGTGTGAGGTAGGGTACCTTGGTGAGGTAGTAGGCCGTCATGCCCTGGCGGCCCTCGTGGCGCTGTCCGCGCGCGAGCGTGAGGCCGATGATGGCGTCGGCCAGCAGGTGCGGGTGCAGCGCGGGCCGCTCCACGCACAGCGGCTTGGACGAGTGCGCGGCCAGCACGTGGCGGGGCCAGGCCGCGCTGTCGGCCAGCTCCAGCCCCGTGTGCCAGTGGTTGAAGGCCAGGCACACCACCAGGTAGAAGCCCTTCTCCAGCATCTT
Organism: Arctia plantaginis; assembly: GCA_902825455.1. Taxonomy (NCBI): domain Eukaryota; kingdom Metazoa; phylum Arthropoda; class Insecta; order Lepidoptera; family Erebidae; genus Arctia; species Arctia plantaginis. The sequence continues at coordinate 3,210,329 of CADEBD010000291.1, read as the reverse complement.
GTGGCAGCCCACGAACCCGCGCACCTGTACATCCTTTTTTATACTAACTACCACTTTCAATACTTTTCCCCGATCCCACGCCTGTAAATTTAGCAAGCGAGTGGGCAATTGTTCTGATCTTTTTTTCTAAGACTCTCTGAGGAAGTTTAATTACATAAAAGCGTTTCTTTCTGTAAAACTATAACATCTTGTAAAACCAACTATATCCTGCTCCAGCTTCCCTTGACTGTTTTTATGGGTGAATTATAAGTATAAATAGATATGAGAGCAGTCTTAACTTATAAATGAACAAGTATATTGTAGTTTAAACATTAAACCCAATAAATACAGATTTATAAATATTAATCTCAATTTGAGACAATTTGAAGTAAGTTAGCAAATTCAAATTCATAGCCAACATCATTAAACAACACTTTTCTACATATAAATAGCCAGAATATTTAAAAAAATCGTCGTGACCCCATATGTTGCCTTGTGGCACACCTAGCAAAACTCAAAACAAATTTTAATAGTTTCACAAATATCATGGAACATTTCTATCTCTGCCGGTTGAGTTCTATTGTTTAAATGACGGTCGTTCAATTTAAAAACAAGGCCTTTGATGCCAGTGCCTTCGAATTAACAATATATTATACTTTACATAATCGAAAGCCTTTAACATGTCTAAAAAAAGTCATACATTTTTTTTCCTTTATGTCTTCACACATCGTCAGGGTATTTTTAAACGAGTATTTTCTTTGGAGTCAGAAAAATGGGTAAGCTATTATTTAAAACTAACAATACCTGTCTTTTACTGTGTGCAACAAGTTTGCCAACATGCGCGCTCGGACCGGACTTGGTCCTGAAGACCACTACACACAGGTCTAACTGGGAACGTTGACTTTTAGCCGAATTCCTGGAACGAACAGAACAATGATTAATAAAGAAATATCAACACATACAGTTAACCTGTACTTCAAGTAGTTGGTAATTATAATTCCTCAGCCTGAGGTCGTGAGTTCGATTCCCACCAGTACGTAGAATTGAAATCGAGAATCAATTTAAGAGGAAATTTATATGTTACTTATGCTGTGATCTAGGCATGGAACAAAATCACAGTGTACCGTGAAAGACCGGTGATTTATCATTAGATTTTTTCGTATATAGGTTATGGTTGCTACTTATACGGACTACAGACTGCACGGATGGCGTAGTGGTCTAAGCGGTCGCTGTCGGAGTATTGTGGGTCCGATCCCTACATGGAACGACACTTTATGTGATCCACAAATCGTTGTTCTGAGTCTGGGTGTTCTTTGTGTCCGTTCCATGTATGTTTGTAAAGTCCTCCGCGACACAGGATATATTCCTAATGCGGAAGTTGTTTAAAAAAACTTCACTTTACTCACGCGTTGTTGGCAATAAGCTGCTTTCAGACGATGTATAAATACCTTATTTCGCCTATTCAACATTCACTAGTAAATAGTTTATTATACATAGCTACCATTCCATACATAATAATAAAAAAAATACAAGTTTTACTGTTGAATAGCGTCTCACCTACCTACCTAGCAACCCTCACCTACGTACGCAAACATCGAATGAAAAATCACAGATCACTGTGATTTTGCCCCATGTCTACTGTGATCTGGATGGAAGTCAAAAAGTAATCGGTGTTTAAGGCCCGTATTTTAAAAGGTGTCAAGTCGTGAATCTAGTCTTAAAACTAATTTTAAGTAGAGATTTTATTATTGAACGTCACTTAAAATGAGATTCACCGCTCCATACTCAAGTGAGTGATAGCTTATTTTAGAACGATGTTTATGTCAAAATCATTACTCAGGTATAGATTTTGACAGCTGTGACTGCTAACTAGTCTCTAGCGGTGATTTCTAGGGCATTTAGGGGAAATGAATGTGTTTTACGATGATTTGTTTTTGAATAATTACGAAAGATTTACTTTATTTACGAAAGAATTACTTGTCATACTATAATCAATTTCACTATAATTTACCTTAATTGATATAAAATTCACCAAAATTCACATTTTACACACACAATACCAGTTTAAATTACCACAACCTTCTGGTTTATGTTAAAAGTATACTAATACAAATTTCAGAAATATCAAATAAAAACATCGTTTGACATTTCAACATGACAAGTGTTGATAAATAACTTGAACGTTCCGTTATAGCCTATTCATACAGCTAGTTATTTTTATTTTAATATTTATTATATTTAATTTTGAACGAACAACAAGCTTGTTAATATGTTAACATTGTTACACTAGCCAATAGTATATATATACAAATTCACAGAAATTATGTTTGTAAAAGAAAATTATTTTTTAAATTATTAGCTGCGTAATGCGGAATAATAATGTCAATCATGCGAAAACGTAATTGAGAACAGACTGTAAGTCCAAATCAATACTTGAATCTAGTTTCAACTGAGTAAAACTTAAAACGCGTTCTATAATAAGATCGATAATTAAGATTTGATCTGCACTTAAAACTAGTTTCAGGCAATCAGAGTTCAACCGACACTTGAGACGTCTTTTAAAATACGGGCCTAAGAATATCTATAAGTTTATTAATATCATCCGTGTGGTGACGGATTAAGAATATGGTGTCACCACCCCTGTTCATCCCGTAGGTGTCGTAAGAGCCGACTAAGGGAGCAAACTACGCAGTACAAGAGCACTGCAAAGAGAAAAGACACCCACGGGATGAATAGCGGTTGTAATCGATAATTAAGTAATATTATAAGCACACTTACCTCTGTCCCTCCTGGAAGAGTGTGAAGTCTACCTCGGTAGGCTGCGTGGCAGTGAGGAGCAGACACGTAAGGTGCCTCGTGGACGACATGGGAGGGAGGATCCCCGCCAGGCGAACCTCGTGCCAGCCCACTCGCACCTTACATATGTCTATGCAGTCAAAATATCTGGAAAATATAAGGTAGTATATCTTAGGGTCAAGAATAATATCATTTTGAACCTTAATTGCGAACTAGAAATTCATGATCAACCTACCTGTTGCTAATTTTAATTGAGGTCATGTGTGTCACGTGTACGTATGATTTACGTCATCACGGTTCGATCGACCAACAGTTATGTGCTACCTGTTTTTTTTTTTTTTTTTTTGTTGACGGGGTGGAAAATCCTTTCGGATCTTCTGCTCCTCGGGGCTAGGAGCTAGGAGTATGTGGTGATTCCACTAAAAACCACCCCGACGGCCGGCCTTAGGCCCTACTCTGGGAGGACCTGGACCATGTCATTTCAGGTCCTCCCCGAATTGACACCATGCCTAGTCAAGCCCTATCCCAGGGGAAAATCACTTCCCCAGTTATGTACTACCTATTGGTAGTGTTACTTTTTGTAACTAAATTATTTATAAGTGAACTCGGAAAATTTAAAGATTGGTTTTGTAATATTATTATTTAATGCCGTATGCCCAACTCAAAGATAGCTTACATCTATGCATACACAGTGAGATCGTATCTTCTACATGCGTTTATCTCGTTATGGAATACCCACAGAGGAACCACCTATGGTCTAAGCACTTTTACAAGTCATCATCATCAACAGCCTATAATAGTTAACTGCTGGGCATAGGCCTCTCCTTAGAAAGGAGGTTTTGGCCTACTATACCACGCTGGCCAGACGGGTTGGTATAGGGTTTGTTTCAAGTTTTCTTTGCAGTGCTGTTGTCCTGTGTAGTTTGCTCCCTTAGTCGGCTCTTACGACACCCACTGGATGAATAGGTGGTGACATTCCGTATTCTTAAACCGTCACCACACGGATAGTTTTACTTTTACAAGTATCTTGTGATATTTCTAAGATAAAATTTTAGAAAAATCTGTAATGCAGAGTTCACTGTATACTAAAAAAAAGTACTAACTTCAAAACATCATCAAAGCTGATCCAAAAAACTCCTTGATCTCTATCAACATCAGCGGTAGGGGCGTGAGGAGTGACGGCTCTCCTCGCTGCATCAGTCCACCTGGTACAGCCAGCAGCCCAGGCTCCCCTCCAGGTGTAGTGGCCCCAAGGGTTCCTCAGGCGCAGCAGACGAGTGGGAGCGGCTCCTGTCGCAAAGACACACACTTCCACCACGTCTAGTACAGAGTAAGCGTGACGAGGGCGAAGGCCTAATCGCTGATATTCTTCTTCGTCAACCTAAAAAAAATTGAATTAGGATTATGTTAAAAAAGTACGACAAAAATATGGCACTATGCCAGGTGATACATAATACGTTATCATCATCAACAGCCTGTAATAGTTCACAGCTGGACATAGGCCTCTCCTCAGAAAGGCGGTTTTGGCCTACTATCCCACGCTGGCCAGACGAGTTGGTATAGGGTTTGTTTCAAGTTTTCCTTCTCTTTGCAGTGCAGTTGTCCTGGGTAATTTGCTCCCTTAGTCGGCTCTTACGACACCCACGAGAGGAATAGGGGTGGTGACACTCTGTATTCTAAATCCGTCACCACACAGACAATATAGATATAATAATATGCTATAGATTTAATGAATAAGAGTGCAGTTATACCTTCATGTTGCCCCCTCCACAGCTAGCCCCCATAAGGAAGCAGGCCTGTCGAGACGACAGCAGCTGTGCCCACACCAGGTCCCGATCCAACTGCTCGAGTGGGGCTCCCCCTCCTGCCCCCCCAGCTCCTCCTGCTTGCAGCGAGACTGACTCGCACGGGGCACCCGTTAGTGTACATAAACCTGGAACATTAATCAATCGTTAGTTGTTATTGTTCAAGGTCAATGACGTTTTTCTAAAACTTTCAATTATGTTCCGTCAGTTGGGATAATCTTTTTGAATAGCTAAATAAAGTGATTCGAATGTTATCTTATAGTTTTGAGCAGTACAAATAGTTTTGACATGGTCCTTCGAAACCCACTCGCCATCATTTCGAAGGACCAAGTCAAAATTGTGAACATTGGGCCAGTTAGTCTTAAAATATTTTCAAAACTATGTAACAATTGACAACCATAGTATATACCTTCAATGGCTCTCCCGGAGACCAAAGCCTCATAGCACCCGTGTAGCTTTGCGACCGCTTTTTCAATAAGCGGTACCCATAACTGTTTCCGTTTTGCCTGAAAACATAATAAATAATATGAATATTAAAAATGATAAAATACAAATTCCTATTGCAAAGGAGATGTCAGAATATTGTTCTAAAATTGTGAGAGTAATAAATTAATTTTTTTCATGCATTCATCCAAATTAAAGTAATTTGGATGAATGCATGATTGTGATTTAATCACATCAGAACGAGAGTGGGACTCCCTGTCGTACAAGGTGGATACGGCTGCATGCTAGCGCATCCCCACGATTTCTTTTGTAATTTGTTTTTGTTATAATGTAGATCTAACATCGTATATCGTAGTAAGGGTATTGTTACTAACACATTTATGCACCAATGTCTGAATATAAATATGTTAACGGATCTGGGTGAAATTTGGAATATAGAGAAATACACTAAGAATTAACCGCACAAACATACATGAAACGGACACTAAGAATACTCAAACTCAGAACAACGAAGCGTTGTCCCACGTGGGGATCGAACTCACAACACTCAGTGTGAGCGCAAACCACTACGCCATCCGTGCAGTCAGTCAATTCAAATGGCACACGTGCTACTCGTAATCCCAGGGATGAAGGTGCGACCTGCGAGTAGACGAGGTGGCCCTTCTTGTTGGCGGGCAGCAGGTCGTCCACGGTGACGGTGAGCCAGCGGCCGTCCTTGCACAAGCGCAGCTGGTAGGCGCCCAGGCTGGGCTCGCCGCGCACCAGCACGCCGCGCACCAGCGCCGAGCGCTCCGCCAGCACGGCCAGCGCCGACAGCAGCCAGCAGTTGCCCAGCACGCCTGCGGACCGCACACACCACGCTCACTAGGGGGGGACACGCACCTACGCTCGGAACGACTATTTGTGGATCACACCGAGTGTCGTCCCGACGAGTTTATCCATCATCATCGTCGGCCTATCGCAGTCCACCGCCGGACATAGGCCTCTCCCGTTGCACGACACTTAGATCGATTTTGGGCTTCTCGCATCCGGCTCCCGCCAGCCATCTTTCGCAATCGTCACTCCACCTGGCCCGTGGACGTCCTACACTACGTTTGCCGAGACGCGGTCTCCACTCTATACTACGAAATAAATACTTTCCCGAGTGGGTTCTTCATCATCACATCGACCAGCCTGTAATAGTCCACTGCTGGACTTTCCTTTACTTAGAGAGGAGATTTCTTTCCGAGGAGGGAAAAAGAGAAGGGAAAAGAAGAAAGAGTGGGTTCTTAGGTTAGTGAATGCATTATAAATCACATATTACAATTTTATTGTAAACGCATGGGTTAATTCCCTCCTTGATGGGTTTTTCGGGCCCAACATATAGTACCATCTTACATCTGTAACAAATCTCACTGGAGATTTTAAATTACCTTGAGATATGTCCGAAGGCCTTGGATCCCGGAAGACGACCCAAGGGAGTCGGTGATCTGACTCCACATGTATCTGGTGGGGTCTCAACCACCTGGTGGCGGCGCCCGTCTCCGCTCCGCCACTGTAGTACAGCGAGCGGGGCGAGGCCGGGAATGAGGAGTCCACGTAGGGCTCCCCTGTCTGTGGATCGAATATATTGTTCATCTACTCTGAACAGCATACAATACTATTAAAACATTTATTATTTAAATTACTGTCCATGATCTCTTTTTTATTCAATCATAAAAATAACTCAGCCGTCCAGCAGCAGTCGTTAGACTAATGGGAGGCAAACAAGCAGTCGGATCAACTGATAGAAAGTGGCTACCGACGCCTATGAACGCCTCCAACAACTGTTCAATAGTGACATACCGAGGCACACTGCGCCAGGACCTCCTGCCACTGTGTCCAGGCGTGGCTCTCCTCGCTCAGACGCAGGATCTCCATCGGAGTACTCTCTTGGCGCTCGCCGTCAGAGCCCTCCGCTGAAAACAACATAGCACTGATTTTAAGATATGATGATGATTCATCAACGCTGAGCCTAAACCACTTGGGCTACAACCTTGAAGTTTTGGCAGCTGATGTTAAAAAAACATAAAAATGTTGTAACTATCACCCGTAAAAGAGGAAAATAAGGGTTGAACGATTGTAGGGCAATGAACGTTCAGCGTGTACTCACGCGACTCCTCGTCGTCGAGCGAGGGCTGGTCGGGAGCGGCGCGCAGCAGCCTCGCGCGGGGCGACGCGCACATCTCACAGGACACGGCGCCTCCGCTGTTCACGTACGTACACTCCGAGCAAGGCCACTCGGTCACCTCCGCCCTACACAATTTAAAGCATTGTTAATTGGGCATTACAAGCGGAGCCGCACTAAGTACCGCACTTAAAAGTTAAATAATAATAAAGAACCAATCTTATTAACATTTGCGGCATCATTACCATTTTAAACAAACAAACTGAACAGAAAAACGCCGGAAGATTCTGTGAGGGGTTTGACCTTCTTAGTGGTAGGAGTTGCTCTCCTAGCAAAAAGCAGACGGGTCACCTGATGGCAAGCGATCACCACGTACATGGACACCTGCAACTCATGCGTCACGAATGCGCAGCCTTTTGACCCCACACCCCTCCCCAAACCTGAGGGAAGGTTAACCTCACTCACTCTTAATCATTCCTGAACAGCAAATTTATGTGAGAACGTGGTATCATGCCTCCCCCACCGGAATTTCTAAAAATGTTGCCAGCGGCAGCACCATGAGCTAAGTAGATACATACTTGGGTTCTGGGGGCGGTGTTTTGTGTCTGGAGCCACGTCGAGGAAGGGCGGGTGTGTGGCGGATGCTCCTCCGAGGAGATGGACTCCGACCACCTGTACATATAAAACTTCAAACTAAGGCAAACTTGACCTTGTACCTCCGCAACTACTAAAAGAATGAACCGTAGTTACAATGTAGGTACATTCAGATTTAAAATTCACGATAATATTATATGAGATTATTAATCGTAAGCTGTAAATCTTAGTGAAGAAAAAACAATAAATAATAATAATAATTACTTCACACATCTCACACACGGCCGTCTGATCCCTAACTAGGCAGAGCCTGTACTATGGTGACCAGACTGCTGATAAACATACTTATATATTTTTAAATACATACATATTATAAATAAATTACACCCAGACACAGAACAAATGACCGTGCTCATCACACAATATTTGTCCTGGGTGGGAATCGAACCCACGACCTCCGGCTTAGCAGTCAGGGCCACTAACCACAAGACCGACAGGCCCGTCTAAAAATATCAACATAAATATCACAAACTGTAAAGTAATTAACAGCAGGTTCAGAAGGTTTAATGACATAACACTATAACATATAAAAGTTAGAATTAAGTATTCTGTGAAGTTTTAAATTTCTTTCAAAATTTTAAGATTCTTTCATTTTAAACCCCAATGATCATCCCCAACCCTCGATACATCCTTAGCGTAAGCTTGTATGCATATATTATTACTAGCTGACCCGGCAAACGTTGTATTGCAAAACAAAAAAAAATTAGGGATGGGTCACCATTTAAAGGTATGAAAAATAAATGTTGGCCGATTCTCGGACCTACCCGATGTGCACACAAAATTTCATGAGAATCGGTCAAGCCGTTTCGGAGGAGTACGGGAACGAACATTGTGACACGAGAATTTTATATAAGACTAGCTGACCCGCGCAACTTCGTCTGCGTCTCTCAATAGTAATAAATTTTCTCCGTTTTTGAAACATTCTTCATTGGTGCTCCGCTCCTATGGGTCTTAGCGTGATGATATATAGCCTATAGCCTTCCTCGATAAATGGGCTATCTAACACTGAAAGAATTTTTCAAATCGGACCAGTAGTTCCTGAGATTAGCGCGTTCAAACAAACAAACAAACAAACAAACTCTTCAGCTTTATAATATTAGTATAGATAAGACTTACTGGCGCCTTGGCTGGCGTCACTGTTGGGTACGACGAGTCCATGCTTGGGTACAGGCGGGGTTTTGCAAGCGAGACACAAGCTCGCCGACAGAGGGTTCTGTAGGGTGCACGAGCTGCAAGACCTATAAATATTTATAAGTTATTGTTTTTATATCTTTATCTGTGTAATTGTATTGTTTATTTTATAAATGTATGCATGCAATATTTTTAGTCATCATCAACAGCCTTGAGCAGTCGACTATCACTGCTGGGCTGCCCTTTCTTCAGAAAGGAGCTTTGGTCTGCTATACCGCGCCGGTCAGACGGGTCGGTAATGGGTTTGTGTCAAGTTTCCTTTCTTTTTGGTCCCTCAGTCGACTCTTACGACACCCACGAGATGAATAGGGGTGGTGACACTCCGTATTCTTAATTTGTCACCACACGGACAGGTATATTTGATACATCTAATGCGGAGGGTTAGACCGGTCGTTGGCGTGGCGACTTGTCGCCACGCTATGTGATAGTACATGTAACTTGTGATGCGGTATGGCGACGCGTCGCCATGCGCAAGAGTGCAAATATAGTAATTACGTATTTATTTGATGCATTGTAAACATAAAATATATCGATGTATCAAAATGATTCGATACATCGATTGGCAAATATCGATGCAGTAGTCGCGCGCAAGGAGCATACAGACCAGTGCGCGTGGTCGTGCGGCCGCGCGCCGGCGCAGGCTGCGCAGGAGGGCGCGGCGCCGTCGTTCACCAGCGTGCAGCGCGCGCACGACCACGACGCGCCCGACGGCTCCGGCGGCTCTGGGGGCTCTGAGGGGGGGACTCTCACTTAGTATATAATACCTCACTATTCTAATTCAAGTTTTTTACGAAACGCCATAAACGTATTCCGTCTATCTAATAAAAATTAATTACCGATAAGAACATGATGAAAAATTATATTATTATTATTATTTCTACCGACGGGTGAGATTTAGTGATATAGAACTCACCGACTGCAAACAATAACTCATCACTGTTCAGATCATGGTCGAGAGAAGCGATAGGTACGGTCAGCTTCTTAGGCGGCTCCGTGCGATTGCACTCCGGCTTGCTGCTACTGCTGGCTTCCGATTGGATGGTAGGTCGCGTACTGAACAGAAAAATATTCACATACTAAAAAAGATTATTTATAATTACAGACTCAAACTCAATACAACTTTAATAATTAAACTTTTTAAATATGTTTTTATTGGAAAGAAGTTCCTTACCGCGCGTTACACGCTCTTAGCGGATAAGAGCGAGACCGAAAAATGTGTAACAAGACTTTTATGCGACACTTCAGTTGGCACGTCGACGCCTTTTTCATATTTTATATATCAAACGTCTACCAAAAAAGACAGGAACTTAGTTCCGGCCAGAGGTCCATAGACAACTCACGCCCTTTTTAAATGTGCAACATCTTTTCTTCCTCACAATTACTTACTGTTCTAAATAGATTAATTTCAAAGACAGTCGGCAACAGAAACATTAGGATCTCTCCTAATGTTTCTGTCGGAGACATGCTTCGACAGAAATGAGACGGCTCAACCGAAGTATTATCAAAGCCTCACAGAAAGGCCGTGTTAAACGATTTTTTCGTGGTTTTTCAATAAGACCATAGGTCAATCCATATACCTAAGAGTGGCACAGGTGGCAAGTCTCTTGAGTTGAGTGTCAAAAGGTAATAGTAGTGACCTCTGGTCATTTGCCCCCTTTTACACAAAAAAATCGTGACAAAACTGACCAAGTATGATCTGTATTTATAATGTCTTTGGAAATTATATTTTATTATAATGTCTAGAAGTCCTATTTTGATCACAACTTTTGTAACTGTTTTGTTTTTACAATACAAATATAGATCATATGATTGACATTTAATTGGCGTTGTAAATAATAAGGGTGAGGCCAATCGATAGTAATTTATTATTTGAATTGTAGGCGGCGCAAATTGAGTTGTCTGCTGACTCACGCGCATTATTTAAACATGCATTTCCGTTGAACATGCGCAACTCAAAATACGAGACTCACGTATGTCAAAATTACGCTCTTTTGACCTTACCCTTGACCAGGCGAGTTCACATATAAATACAAACCAACCCAGGTTATTAGTTAAGCAGAAAGCAAGGAAGCCGATGATTAGCCCGCACTGAACTGTTCACCAATCGCAACGTCCAACGCGGTCACCGTGACGATAGAATGCATGCGAAATAAACTTACAATATGTCCTCAGAACCAATAAAAAGCAGGGTTAGTATGGTGTAATGTACCTATTAGGATTCCCGTCAACGACATCCCTGGCGGCGAGAGTAACGGCGGCGTGCGCGGGCCGCCCGCTACGACACACGTCGCACCACCGCGCCCACCACGCGTTGTACGCGAACCAACACTCCTTGCATTGCCACATGCGGTTCTCCCGTCTATACAAAACCACCAATGTATACGTATACTCATGTTGAACGTGACAACAGTGGCACTGCTAATCATACACTATCTTATTGCTATCAACTATACAAGTTACTATTTTTGATTTATGTACGAGAAAATGAATGTTTCTACTAAAATAATTAGATTCAAAAAAGTACCATTGAAATCAACGTTCCTAAATCATGACAGTGGACGAATTTTTAAATCATAAAGACTGTAGGTAATATGTTTTATATGCGTCTGTTTATTTTAATCTTAAATTATTGTGACATTCTATTGTAATGTCTTTTTAACTGACATAAAATGCACCTCTTTTCATTTAATTCATAGTTATAAACACATGATATATTGACATTCTTAAATCTCTAAATATGAACAATGTTGTAATTAGGTTCCTAAAGTATGTAATTTATAAAATGTTAAGTATTGCATTGCGAGAGGTCGATAATGGAGAATTACCACATTATGATATTACAATAATCTTTGTACCTACCCATTATTACAATAAACTACTTTGAATTTGAATTATAAATTGCAATAAGCTGCACTCGTAATCCCAAAATTTTACACATTAGATGTGGAATATCTTTTTTTCAATTTAAATGGGACTAAGTTGAGCACTTTTAATATTAAAATAAACTTGACAAAACGGCAAAGAACGCACACACAAAAAAAAAATTGTAGGAATTAAAAATCTCTTTCTTTTTTGAAGACGGTTTAACAAGGGTGGATAAAAAACAACAACAGCCTATACAAAGATCAAGGGAAAACTGGGTGGCACCCGCAGCGAGCCCCGCAGCCAAGTCGTACCCGACTTTCAAGCTTTCGCGTTCAATGATATGTAATTACATACATATACTTATGTACCGCAATTAACATGATCACGTGATAGGCATTACAAACATTTAACGACCAGGTTAAACTGGTCAGCCTGTAAACACGGGCAGTGCAATCTGGTCAAAATAAGAACCAAACGGGAATCAGGTACACATACTCTATTTTAAACTTTAGTTTTATAGTTTGTTAATGGCAGCGACTATTTCCCTGTCAAGAGAAAATAGAGCCTTTAGTTACTTCTAAATCAGATTAATTAAACCCACCACCATAGTACACCATTGTTATACCAATACCATGTATATATACCTCGCACATCTCACACACGGCCGTCTGGTTCCAAACTAGGCAGAGCCTGTGCTATGGTAACCAGACTGCTGATAAACATACTTATATATTTTGAAATACATATATCACCGGAAAATAACAAGAACCTTCAATATGACGACGAAGATACGACGAAACGAGATATAAATTGTATTATTTTACGCCCACATTTTCGCAAATTGATAAACTTACCGAACTCTAGTCCGGTGCTTTCTTCAGTCCCAGACCCGCCTCCTTGGCGAGCTGGTCGGCTCGTTACCCCCCAACCCGGTTAGGTTAGGTTTTCTTCTCACGTTTAGAATCCTACGAAGGTTTATAAATTTCCTAGGAAATCTATACATTTGCGGTTCTTGTTACTTTCCGGTGACATATACATATTATAGATAAATTACACCCAGACCACAGAACAAATGACCGTGCTCATCCCACAATATTTACTTATTAAAGATGAAAGTAATAACGATGAACTTACGTGGCCTGTAGCTGTGTCGAAGGCACTTTAGACGGCTCGCGAGGATTGTGAGATACTTTTCCCACGGACGGCAACATATTAAACACCTTCGGTTGTTCCCGTTGCAGCCCTATATGCGAAGTCCTAATATTCGAAGCCACGTCATTTACAGGCGACATACAATTCTCCGTTCCCAATAGCTCATCTATCCTCGCATAATCACCCTCACTAACGTCATTGGAGTACAAAGCCTCGTTCTGAGAATTGCTCATGACTGTCTTCGTGTCCTGAACAGACACATATGAATACCTAGTTCCGTTATTATTTACTTGGAGCTGTAGATTCAAATCTTTGTATTTTCCCTTATTAGGCAATGCATATATAACACCTTCAGCATTCGTATCCCAACTGCATTCTTTATCGATCACGTCGATGTTATTCTCATCGATTTTGGGGTCTTTCCTGATCTCCGGTTTCGTCAAACTCCCGCAATAATTCGCTAATGACTTCTGATATTCGTTCAAACTTCTCCTACTCGATATCACCTTACCGACTGCTTTTTCAGTGTTGGTCTGCTCTGAGAAAGAACGTCGATACATTGGACGAATTTCGGGAGAATTTGAGGCACTAATGGACCTACGAAAATTTGTTCCTAATGTTGTACTCCCAGTGGGCCAATCTGGGACCGTGATCATGACTCCTCCAGAAGTAGGAAGAGATGTAGCGCCATCTCTGCCCATTGAAGTCTCATGTCTACCTAAAGTAGTCACACTAAGTCCTCTTGAATTAGGAATCCTTGCGAGAGGAGAAACCCTAGGTGACAGGCAAGCTTCACAATGTGTCCTTATGCCTGAGTTCTCCAGAGTGCACTTACTACACGACCACTTCTTCAAGTGTAAACCTTTGCTCTGTTCTTTTTGATACTCTTTGACGTAATTTAACTCCCAATTCGATTTGCTCTCATTACACTTCTTCGGTCTTCTTGTTACAGTGTGAAGGCTTCTCAAGAACGACTCTCTAGGATTTATTTGGCCGTATCTTTCCGAAACCATCAAACTGGTTGGCCTGTTAATTGTACCTCTGGCAGTTTCGTTAACGTTCCACCACTTTTTCTGGGAGTTTATAACGGATCCGTGTGACAGCGATCGGGTTACACCATGCGCGTGATCCGACAATTGCGTAGGAGAGAGACGGAGGGATTGCAAGTCGAGGTTCAATCGACGGCCATCTGAGTAGCTCGTTGTGGGTTTATATGATGATGGGACAGCAAGGGTGTTGGACCTTATCATAGTGTTGTCTTGAGCAGACTTTTCTTCGTCCGTCATCCCTGAAGCTTGGTCCTCATCATCAGATAGCCTGGAAAAAATTAAATTATTTTAAGTTTCACAGCGGTCAGTTTATGTGACATCTACCGAGTATTAATTTATCCTACAGGAATAAATTTTCCTCATTTTCCCAACATTTTTCATTTATACTCGGCTCCTTTTGGTCATAGCATGATGTTATATACCTAGCCCGTATCCTTCTTTGATAAAAATCCAAAACTAAAAGAATTTTCGAATTGGAACCAGTGGTTCCTGATATTATCCCAAACATACTAACTCAATAACTTAACTTCTTTATAATATAAGTTTAGATGATTTAATACCCAAGATGAGTTATGACTGAATTTATCCTAGTAGTACACCCTTTGCTTTTTAAAAGACTTTTAAAAGCAAAGGGTGTATGGGCATAGAAGGTTCTTTCTTTTATCTAAAATTTATTTTAGTACTAGATATTACTTTTTGCGTTTGTTACAGGTTGTGCACTAGCACAAACCTACAAAAGGCACCAGTTTTTCAATGTTCAATGTATTATTTTTTGTTGTTTAATGTTAAAAACAATTGTGATAAGACTATGAATTATAATTATTATTAAACACCTGTTTAGTTAGGTTTATTCAATGGACAAATTATGTGTTAAGTAACTTTTGCCCGCGGCTCCGCCCGCGTGTATGTCCGTTATTTATTTACAAATGGAAATTATTTAGCACTAAAAATATATTTATCATATAGGGAACATTAACTGCATATCTTAATTTAGAATAGTACATGGGAAGGAAATTGATCATAAGGACTTTTGTATAGACAGACTATTACACGTGGCAAATGGTTGATCTTAACTCAATTCTTGACACAGCCTTGGATGGTCATATATTGCAGGAATGGTCCTAGTGGGTTACTAAGAAATGATATTGAATGTCGGAATAAATCAGACCTGTAGACTGGCGCATGTGGCGCGATGACATCGCAGGCAGCGCAGCGCCAGGCGGCAGACACGTTGCGCAACCCGCATGCGCACCGCCATGCGCGTGATCGCTCCGGGGCCGAACCCACACACGACCATTCGCTGTGGGCGACAAACTATACTAAAACATCTATGTAATTAGCTCGCCGTCGAGGGCGAGTTGATGTTAAATAAAGGCTCACAGTAGGCCCTCTGCATACATCTACGAATTTATAAGTAGAAATTATGTAAACCTTTTTAAATTGCCTTTAAAATCCGTAAGACAGCTCCTGTTCTGGTATTTTCATTAATTCCTTGTAAAGAAAACTACACATAGCATATTATAATAAGTTAAACATAAACTAAATTAATTTCTGTGACCATTATAAACATAACTACTACAAAGTGTAGTGAATATCCACAGAAACGGTCTTCACTAGTGATTAATTACTCATTTTACCATTTAATTATTGGATTTATGCCAACAAGCAATTGTTCATGCACAATAAATAGTTCTAATGTATCCGTGTGGTGACGGATTAAGAATACAGAGTGTCACCACCCCTATTCATCCCGTGGGTGTCGTGGCGACTAAGGGAGCGAAATACGCAGGACACCAGCACTGCAGAGAGAAGGAAAACTTGACACAAACCCTATACCAACCCGTCTGGCCAGCGTGGTATAGTAGGCCAAAACCTCCTTTCTAAGGAGAGGCCTATGTCCAGCAGTGGACTGTTAAAGGCTGTTGATGATGATGAATGCACAAAGTTTATAAATAATAAATAACACAAAGGTTAAACTTATGAAATTGCTCAACTGCTCAACATGGCTGATCAATGAAATGAAACAAGATATTCAGAGATAAAGATTGTTAGTTATACGGTCTAAATTGGATAAACCAAGGTGATTTTGGTGACACAGTTCAGTACCATTTACTTTAATAAATGACAGAAGATAAAACATATAAAACTTAATTATAGTGGAAATTCAACCACCGGTTGATCATCACACATAATCACATCAACAGCCTTGAATAATCCACTGCTGGATATAGGCCTCTCTTTAGAAAGGTTTTGGCCTACTATACCACGCTGGCCAGACGGGTTGGTATAGGGTTTGTGTCAAGTTTTCCTTCTCTTTGCCGCTGTTGTCCTGCATAGTTTGTCCTCTTAGTCGGCTTTTACGACACCCAGGGGATGAATAGGGGTGGTGACACTCCGTATTCTTAATCCGTCACCACACAGACTGATATCTAATAATAACTGTGTATACCTAAAACATAGATATATGCCCAGCCATCAATTTCAATAGCTAATTAATTATTTTTAATTATTAATAATGGATTAATTAATCCATAGATAATGTAATGAATACTATCTGGCACTGAAATTAAAAGCAGTAGGAATAGTAACAGAATTGTCTTTGAAATTACATGAAATCTCAATGAAACAATTTATCTGTTGTATAGTGTTCAATACCTTATTAGTAAACGCAAATAGTGATTAAGAAAAATTTAAGAATAATGTAGTCACACAAGTTAGGTATTCAAAACAATACTGGCTATTGCACCCTAAAGTTATGAGCATCTCACGGGCCACACAACAAATCTGCTCTGTTTGTGATTTTTTATTTTCAAGTTAATTTCATAAGTTTAACCTTTGTGTTATGGGGATTAGAACTATTTATTGTGAGTGAACAATTGCTTGTTGCCATAAAACCAATAATTAAATGGTGAAATGAGCAACTAATCACTAGCAAAGACCGTTTTTGTGAATATTGACTACACTTTGTAGTAATTATGTTTATAATGGTCACAGAAATGAATTTCATTTATGTTTAACTTATTAAAATATGATAAATGTGGTTTCTTTACAGGGACATTGTCAATTCATGAAAATCGCGCGCTCAATCACATAACAAAAGTAAACGACGATCTAATACTAGCTGTCATAGTCACAAAATATCTAATGAATACCTGAACAGGAGATGTCTTACTGATTTTAAAGGCAATTTAAAGAAGCAGCACAACCTGATTATTCAATGATATCTATCGAACTGACTCCATGTATCTATTCTTCACTATACAATAGATTGTCATCAATACGTACCTACATACATGGTAGAGTTACGTCGCAGACAATCACATTTTTCGAACAATTGATGACAGACAAATACAAAAAACTGCACGATAATATCTAATTTACTTAATGAACTCGCTTCCAGTGCGCGCAACAATGTAATACAATGGAAATATAACCTAAAATACAGGTCACGAAAAATCGATATTTTGCTGACAGAAACTCACAATGACTGTGGCTATTATTGAAAAAAAATAACACACCTGTTAAAACAGTTTTCTGTTGGAATGACGATTGGTTCGGATCCTGGTGTAGTTCCCTCGCTTTTACCAGTTCTTGATGTGTGTTCCGGGGAAGAATCTCTGCAATTTCCTTTAAATGAACCACTGTCATGACTCGAAACCCGCTTTGTGCCACATTTTAAACACTTTACACTTTCTGTAGGGTTGATCTGGCCGCACGTCTGACAATGCCATTGCAGCACTGATGCGATTGAACCCATTTTAATTCATACATGGCTATGATACCATAACAATTCGTGGTTTTACGAAAATAAATTTAGATTTAGGAAAAACGAAAACAGCTGATCCACCATGTTGTTTGTGTATAACTTTTTTTACATAGGCACGCGACGCCCAACATCTCGGCATTGTTAAACTTTTCTCGGTTTTTTTACTTAAAAATAAAATAAAATTTCACTAACTTGAAAAAATATAATCAAATCATTAATGAATACTTTGAGAATAATTATGTTTACACTTTAAAAATAAAGAATTCACAAAAGGTTGTCAAGTGACATCTCACGTCTTTGAGCCGAGATACAAACTTCATAAATAACTTCTAGGTGACGCTAGTATAGGTAAAGTGCCACCTTAAATTATACAGATGGCGTTGCTACATAATATGTGTTAAAATTATACAAAATGAAATGGACACACTGGAGTTATGAAATGGAAACATGACATAAATCAGAAAGAAAAATCACACAAACAATAAAATCGGTGTACAATATTGTTTACACTATCAATCATGCATAATAATTTAAAAGCACAGAAATTTCGTATAGTAGTCATTCGTATCAATATAACTGCAATAATTTTCAAAAACTGGCAGCAGGAATATTCAGGGATTGTTGCCGCTGATAAATTGTGAATTATCGTTATGCGTTTGCAGGGATAAAAGATATCATAACGGCTTTTATACAGTAATTTCAGGGTCTGATATATCGCGAAACATCCCGAAATGAAGTTCGAATCTAAGTTTAAGTTCTATAAGTACCTTTTGTCATTTTTAAGCAAGAATCTATTTCTCTCAAGAAACACAAAAAGAAAAGAAACGTCTACAAACAGTAACAGAGAACACTAGCAGGTAGCCAATGTCAGGTAGCAGGTGTCAATATTTTACATGAGTGATTCTAAAATATACTTATCTATTTATATTTAAAATTACCTACATTGACCTTAGAACATTAATACGTGTGGCTTATGTGTTAATAGACCGTCAAAGCTGTGTAAGTAGGAGTGCCATCCAAAAAATAGTGTCCAACCGTTGGCAACAATGTTCCTTTCCGCTGCCGCTGTCGCTCGATTTCCACGCACATGAACATAATAATAAAAAAAACATATATTTCGACACTCTCAAGGGAATCAAAATTAATAGGATATTTTCCGTTGACTTAGAACTATGAAATTTGGCAAGTAATAGCGTCTTATACTACAAGTATAAGGTAAAATCTGAAAATTATACATTTGTAATTAAATCTTGTACCTACGAATTTGTACGGAAGTCACGGTGGGCGAGTCCGCCTCGCACTTGTCCGGTGTTTTTCACTTGTGAGACTTGTGAGTTCGGGTAGTGCGACACTCCTGTTAGACTTAGGTATATCTAACGTAAGAGTACGCAATAGATCAATATTCATGGTATTTAATACCCATAGTTTGATTGGCAGCCTCTCTCTAGCGTAAATCACGAAAGTAGGAGAGCAATCATTATGACAAAAAAAATCTGTACAAGTGCGAGTCGGACTCAACCACCGAGGGTTCCGTACACATTTGTAGGTACATATTATAAATACACCCCGCCGCAAACCCCGGGTGGGGTGACGGCCCGTTGGGGTTTCCACGAGTTAAAAAGGAGTTTGATTATTTTACAGCTTCAAGGAACCGTAGACCTGAGTGTATGGTTTTAATTTCAACTGGATACCTCCACGCATTCCCGTAAGAAAGAGTCTTAACAGACAGACGGACAACAAAGTGATCCTAAAAGGATGCCATTTTTTCCTTTTAAGGTACAGAACCCTAAAAAAAGACTGTTATCCATAAAGTCTTCTGTTAGATTGTTCAACAGCTCAATGTAATAATAAACATCTTATCTCCTTACTTTAAATTTAAGTGTAAAATTAAAAATAAGCTTGTATAAAGGGCAGTAAAGATTAAGATCGACCGATCTAAGCCTCTAATGGCCAGTCCAGTCGAAGTGCAAATCACCGTATTATGTAAGTATCATAACAAATGCTTACCATGTTCACAAACCATTAAAGCAAATTGCACATTATAATAATACCCGCACACAAACGGTCGCATTCCGCTGCGTCTCAATGATAGTGGGGATTCGTTCATTTTCATAATCTTATATCCAATATTACTATTAGTATAGAGAATGCTATGATTAGGAAAATAGTTCACATGTTCTTTGACTTAACTCCAATTAGTTAGTACCTACCGTATAGTTCCAGCCATCTTACCAAAAAAAAACTGGTTTAAGGAGAAGGAGGGGTATTTCTCAAGAGTATGTACGTACCTATATGTTGATGGATTTTGACTTAAGACGTGTCGTTGCATTTGTCTTAATTAATTAATAAATAATAACCTCACACATCTCACACACGGCAGTCTGATCCCAAATTAGGCTGAGCCTGTACTATGGTAACCAGACTGCTGATAAATATACTTATACATATATTTCTAAATACATACATATTATAGATAAATTACACCCAGACACAGAACAAACGATCATGCTCATTACACAAATATTTTTCCTGGGTGGGAATCGAACCCACGACCTCCGGTTTAGCAGTCAGGGTCATTAACCACTAGACCAAAAGGCCCGTCAAAATTCTGAGTGACATATGATGTATAAAAATTAAAGTTAACTTGTTTGTAAATGTTAAATAGGTACCTATATATTTTTACGTAGTCGGCTTATTAGATGTTCGTGTGGTGACGGATTAAAAACACCAGTAACCACCCCTATTTATCCCGTGGGTGCCTTAAGAACAAACTACGCAGGACAACAGCATCGCAAAAAGAAGGAAAACTTGTAACAAACCCTGTACCACCCTTCTGGCCAGCGTGGTGATGGTACGCCAAAACCTCCTTTCTAAGGAGAGGCCTATGTCCAGCAGTTGACTTTGAAAGGTTGTTGATGATGATAATTAGCTTGTTTGCAAGTGATTTTATCTCAAATAGGTACACTTGCTTCTTCCGCTTAAAAACACCATAAAAAGTATAACAGTTGAAATTTAAATGATAAACATTCAAGGGGTCAATATGTCCGCTAATAAACCAATTCGAGTGTGAAACACAACCGACGTTAACAGAGGCGGGTGTGTCTGACAGATGCACATTATAATTTAAGGTTACATTGGTGGGTCTGCACGGAATGGCCTCTCGTATCCACTCAGTAGTACGAGGAATGGACGTTGTCCGTAATTACTGGACTAATTTGTGTTTATGGTGCTAGAGAGTGAGTTACGAGATTTCTATCCTTGAAGGTGTATTTTTAGTTTCGTTATCAAATTAACTCGTTACTGACTGCCTCGATGGTGCAGTGGTAGCGCTTGCAACTGCTTTGATGAGGTTTCGGGTACAATTCCCTGGTCGGACCAAATGTTTGTGTGATCTGCAAAATTTGTTTCGGAGTTTGGGTGTTTTATTTATTTGTTTATTTATTTAGGACAACTTACAAAACATACACTAATACATAGTTTACGAACATGTTTTACAAATATTTGCAGAGTGTTGTCTTACTTACAAGTTGCCACGGCATTTCATGGTTTTATATGTATGACATATCATACATACATCTACATGTATTTAAAAAAAAAGTAGGTATTAAGTATTCTATCAGTCAATCTAGCTTTCATAGTTTAACCTCTGCTTAGTCTGAAACCAGATGGCGTTGTGTGTCAGATATCCGAAATATTATAAAATCATTATTATTATTATAAAGCGTGTTATAGTGTTGTAGTTGTAGTTTTGCCATTACTGTCTGTGTGTTCTTCTGTTTCCCACCCTTTGAATCCCCATCCTCAGAATTAGAGGAAGAAGAAGGGGAAGTTTCGGCCTTCGGTAACTCACGCCAATCGGAACGAATAATTTCTTCAATTCTATATTGAAATTATGAAATGTGAGTTATATTAAAATGAATATAACAAAAAAGCCAACGTATTTAAAGTAACATTATTTAGAAAAAACAGCAAAAAATATGACGGGTAAGTAAGTTTCATAGCGCGATACAGGTTCCGCTGTAATTCGGGTTATATACGCTAGATGGCATCATTTAAAACGCATCAATTAATTATTGAATAGTCAGATAGAAAAAATCAACATTAAAGTGTGGTATATTATTAAATTTTTATTTAATTCCCACGCATCATAATACGTGGCCAAAAAAGTATAATTAAAATACTTGTTTTTTTTTATTTATATTGATTATCCTAATTAAAAATAATAAATTTGCTCATTTATTGCCTCTAAGACGGAAAAAAGTTCGGTCAGTATTATTAAATTTTCATTTAATTTTGACGTGATAAAGAATTTTGTTGCATTTTCTTTCCTATAAATAAATACGATAGATGAATAGGATTTCTTCCAAGTCGTGACGAGCAAATCGATTAAACATCCCGGCCTTTGTAGAGCCACAATGGTCAGTCCCCGTCATTGTGTACAAAATGCCTGTATTAGCAGGACGTGGGTCTTACAAAGAAACTCTAGAACTAACAATTTGCTTCGAAGTTTCTTGCTTGTCATGGAATTTTCATTTTAAATATCATTTTGATCTTTTTTTTTCATCCCGACCACTAGGATAATTGGCACTCCACCACTGTGCGCTTTTCAAGACAATTTTTTTCACCCACTACCAACCCGTGAAACAAATTATCGACTGTTGTATTTCCGGACCGATACGACCTTCAAATCTTCAAGAAAAGAGCGTACTCCTTCCTCAAAGGCCGGTAACACGCTTGTGTTTCCTGAGTTGCAGGCATTCACGGGCGGCGGTAGTCGCTTTCCGTCAGGTGAAAAAAAAATATCGGTTGTCTGTAAAGTCGTTTTACTGACGATAGTTGAACGTGACAACGTCATAAGAAAATCCTGATGGAAAGGTTGCATTTTTCAAACGAAAATTTTAATTACGCTTCATACTTGACGTAAACATGTAAACACTGCTGCTGCTATACAATAGTATAGCAGCTGTCCACGCGGACGCATCGATGACTCAAGTAGGAGAGAGACAGATGTCGAACGCTGCCGAACGCGGAGGCCGATTGTGCCTCTTTGTCATTCGTTCCGCGCTCTCGCTTGCACTTCACGCCTTAAATGGAACGCCTCAGAGCGAGGTAACGCCGCATGAGTCATGTTTTTCCGTGCGTGCAGCCGGCTCCATCGAATTATAAGACGTTGTCACGTCAATATGATTAATATGCTAACAGGTAACATTGATGCATCAGTAATTGTTGAAAAACCATGATTCTCTTGACATGGGCATGCTCGACTGGAGTGATCACACGGCCTCACAGAGACCGGTGTAGAGCATTTCTTTTGTTGTTTATCACAGAATGAATGAAATTACTGAAGAGGAGGTGAGGTCAGTTGATGTTTCTATCCTTTCCTTTTTATTGTGTGGTTACCCCTATTGGTCGTCACCTCAGCAAGGCCGTTGGTATGTCGGACTCAAACTGACTAAAACCACACACATGTTTAAGGGTGTACAATAAAATATGCTGAAGTATCTTCTACGACTATAAGTTTCTTATTTAAAGAGACAAAACGCTAAAGACGTGTAGTTTAATAATAATAATAACCTCACACATCTCACACACGGCTGTCTGATGCCAAACTAGGCAGAGCCTGTGCTATGGTAACCAGACTGCTGATAAACATACTTATCTATATATACAAATAAATAAAATCGGAGTTTCTGTTTGTAATATTAAAAGAACCGCTTTTTACTAAATGCATATTATTATGTACCGTGTAAACATACATATTATGCCAAATTAACATTTTTTTCAATTTTTGTCTGTCTGTCTGTCTGTTTGTTCCGGGTAATCTCTGGAACGGCTGGACCAATTTCTAGCTGTATGATATATATGTATTATGTCATCAGCTATTATATATATATATATATATATATATATATATATATATATATATATATATATATATATATATATATATATATATATATATATAATAGCTGATGACATAAGGAGTAACTTAGGCTACTTTTTTTAGACTAGCTTCGCCTCGCGGCGTTGCCCGCGGTTATAACAGCAACCGCGGGTAACTCCGCGGGTCTCAGCTAGTATATTTCTAAATTCATACATATTATAGATAAATTACACCCAGACACAGAACAAACAATCGTGCTCATCACATAAATATTTGTTCTGGGTGAGAATCGAACCCACGACCTCCGGATTAGCAGTCAGGGTCACTAACCACTAGACCAACAGGCCCGTCAGTTTGATTATCAAGATAGGTTTACGAATTTACTTATATTTTATTAGTACGTACCTACTTCGTAACAAAATTTCTTTTTGT
Source organism: Arctia plantaginis (assembly GCA_902825455.1). Classification (NCBI taxonomy): domain Eukaryota; kingdom Metazoa; phylum Arthropoda; class Insecta; order Lepidoptera; family Erebidae; genus Arctia; species Arctia plantaginis. Next base: position 3,186,166 of record CADEBD010000291.1, on the reverse strand, counting down.
AACAAAACAACTGAAATCGCAACTCACATTTTAATTTTAACAATTTCTAACAAAGGATGAACTTAAAAAGCTGTCTAGAACAGAATGAAAACAGTCTAAAAGACGTACTGGTGTGTAAACATCAATGTTTTTCGATTTCGCTGCAAAAGGCTCCGTGGAATTGGTTCGACCGGTGGGCCACGATTTCTACCGTATTCTATTAAAGGTTGGTTGACATAATTATAAATAATTGCAGAATACAACATGACTGTCTTAGTATATATCTATAAACGAAGAAACTGACAGGCTGATACACTGACTAATCGATCAACGCACATTTGAAACCGTTGGGTTTAAAAGCATAAAAATTAGCACAAAATTTCGTTACGTGACGTAGGGTAGGTGTTACTAAGAAAGGATTTTTAAACATTCCATCTGAAACTCAAACTTCGTTTTTTTTTGGTAGAAGCGTTTTCAAACTCACAGTAAATACTTTGGACTCACGGATGGCGTAGTGGTTAAAGCGGTCGCCACGCCGCTTTCTATTACGCCGAGTGTTGTGGGTTCAAACCCCACATGGACAAACACTTTGTGTGATCTACAAATTGTTGTTCTGAGTCTGGGTGTACTTTGTGTCCGTTTCATGTATGTTTGTAAAGTCCCCCGCGACACAGGATTTATTCCTAGTGCGGGAGTTGTCTTTTTAAAAAGAAAAAAAGAAAGAAAGATTGTTACTAATTTTTCAAAACTAACCTTCAAAGTTTTGTATGGGTAACAATTTTTTTTTAACTTATAGATTCCAAACTCTCAGTATAATTACTACGATGTCTGATGTCGAAAACCAGGAAATCCAGGAATGCAGACGCGGGCGAAAGCTAGTGTTAGTAGAATATAACAGTTTTATGGAACTGTGGGAGAGCTCATTCTTCATGTATGGGCTGGATCAACAGGAGCAACATTTATTTCGTTGCTAATGATTCAGGTTTCCAGGGATCAAACTTCCCCCTCAGCCCTAATTCTCATAGGGAACTCTCAGTGAGTGCCGTTATCCTTCCTGCAAATTCTAGGAATAGGGGGGGATTTCGGAGTATTGCATTAAGGGGGCTACACACTTGTGAATGGGCGGTGATCATTTACCTTCAATTGACCCGAAGGTCAATTCTTGTAATAAAAGTTCGGTCACTATTCAGTTCCGATCAACTTTCGATCACACAACTGGCTTAAAGTAAAATAATAAAGTATGACTAGGACTAGCAGATTACCGATTCAATTTTCGGTTACAATACAATGTAATCACATTACAGTAAACATTGTATGTTAAATACGTTAATTACGAAAATGCCTTTTGACTGTTGTGAGATGACCGTTGTGATGTGACCGAACTTTTATTACGAGAATTAGCCTTCTGTATGCTCGTTTGTCCTTAAAAAGTCGGTTAAAAAATTAAAACAACTTTACCGTGGTTGTTTAAATGTGCTCCAATACAAAAAAAAGTCATATGTAACGCTTTTTCCAATCGTAAAAGGTAATCTGTAATCTTAAAAAGGATTTTCTGTTAGACATAAACCAAATATAGACCTTTTACTTGTCTCTGGGGACCTTTATTCTTTGTAAATTTCGAGATTGTAGGCAGTATCTTCCCTTTATTTCATTTACTGGCGAGGTACATAAATTATGTTAAAACTGTCTTTCGACGAGTGTTATCGGACATCGTAGACGGGTCTGTTCTTCTTCTTGATGTATGTAAAAATGAATAAAAGTCAGTAAAAACGATAAAATACCGTAAAACTTATTAAAGAAATATACGGAAAGCTGATGGTATGCTAATATCGGCAGTGACACTAGACATGGAAGTTATTGCTACGTTTAGATCATAATCATCTGATGATATGATGGATTTTGGTCTGCATTGGGATGGGATATGGATCTGTTTAACAACAACCCTACTAAAATCAGCTTTAGCCATCAAAACTCAATCGTGCTATCTCTTGCCGACATCTGTCAAATCTTATTTCATCCTAGTCGCAATCCAGGGGGCACTAAACAATACGTATCAACTGCAGTTCAATTTTTAACTGTATCCGCTGAGAATATAGTTGATTATTGTACAGCAAGGTTTTATGCATGAGGTTTAGGAGGATTCTCGTCGGTACTTAAGGATATATGGGGAGGCATATTGCAGTCGGTACGAGTGGAGAACTGACCAGGGGGTGGAAGTATTTCCCTTTGTGCTTACTTTAAAAATTAGAATTAAGAAAGGTCTATGTTTTGAAATGAACAATATTCAAATACGTTAATATTTTTATTGTTTATGTTTAAATTTAGCATATTTTTAAACGGTTTTTTTTTTAAGTTAATGCGTAAGGTGTTAGCTTGTAAGCAATTAAACAGACAGACATTAAACTTCTAATCTACTTAAATACCTGTGACTGTAATGTGTAAACAATTGTTGTTACAATTTACGTATGAATTAATATATTATTTAAAATCAAGGGAACTCGAGTGATCTTGTATCAAACTGTCATAGTTTGAAACAGTCTCACTCGAGTTTCCCTTATGCATGAGTGCCTAAAACAGTAGTGCAATGTTTAAAGAGTTTATGTATGCATTTCTTAATTCCTGAATAGATTTAGATGTGTAGTAGGGTATGGTTAGAACTTGAGTGATGTTGTTTCAAACTATCATAGATTGAAACAGTCTCACTCGAGTTTCCCTTATGCGTGAGTGCCTAAAACAAGTGCAATGTTTAAAGAGTTTATGTGTGAATTTATAAATTCCTGAATAGATTTAGATGTGTAGTAGGGTATGGTTAGAATCCCAGAGAGGAGAGTGATTAATTTTTATTAAGAACAAAACAAAATGAACAAAACAAAACGATTTAAGTCTAGGAATTTGCTCACACAATCACAGTTAATACTATGTTTAGTACACACTACAATATTACAAAGGTTTTATAAATATAAAAAACATTAATTTATTCATTATGGATCCTGTCGGGCACGGCACCATAGGATAGGATAGTGTAATTCTAAAATTATTTTACAAAGTGTTACCGAAGGGTGTAACCCTAAAATATAACCACACCGGGGAGTACCCCTGAAATGAAGTAGAGTGCTTACAATTATGGAAAAATTCATCATTTTATTTTGAAACCAACAAATGCAAATAAAGAGTAAAATCATTGAAATTTATCTAACATTTCATAATAAGTTGTTTATTATTATTATTAATATTATAAATGTGCATCTACACTAAAAGTTACACAAGCTTTATGGAAAATATTATTTTCCAAAATCCACATTCTTCAAGCACAGTTTTTCAAATTAAATTATCTATATATAACGTTCCTATCATTTGACAAATATACAAAGGCCATTTAATCTATACTAATAATATATAGCTGAAGAGTTTGTTTGTTTGGTCGATACGCCAATCTCAGGAACTACTGGTTCAAATTGGAAATCTTTTACAGTGTAATTTATTGAGGAGACTTTATAACATCGCGAGGATAGCATCAATGAAAAATGCTTCAGACGAAGATGCGCGGGTCAGCTAGTAACTAAAATAATGATTTTATACTAAACTACTACTAATAACTGACCCTTGATGACGTAAATTCAAGGTTATACAGTATTGTCTTAGCGCCATGTAAACCTAAGCGATTTCATTGGATTGCACAAACAGCGTTTACACGCCGCGTCCATGGAACGGGATTTGTACCAGGAAATAAGAAATTGGTCAAGCTTATTGAAAATCGTTCTCAAATAATATTTGTTTGCGTTCCTCTTTGCTTTATATCCAGGTGAAATTTTTTATCGAAGTTCAAATCTCATTAAAACACGGGCACGTAGCTGAAAAGGTCCAATTTAAATTGTTTTTTTTTTTTCAATCTTTATATATATTTTTATAACCTAAATGTTGAATTTTATTTGGTGGCAGATCTGCTACGTTTTTAATTATAAACCTCGATAATAGGAGTTTGTATTTCTTTGTAAATAAGTATGACATGTAATGAAGTATAACACGTAACATGTAGAAATATGTATATGTATACGTAACAGACTGCTGATAAACGTACTTATGTACGTTTATCAGCAGTCTGGTTACCGTAGAAGGCCATGTTTATTTTTAATATGTATTGTGTATAATATATATGCATTTCTAAATACAGGGTGGCTCAGTAAGAGTGCACTTTTTTATTTTAAAATAAAAACACGTATTTTATGAAAGAGTTGTGATTTTTTTATTGGATTGTAAAGAAGACATGTTCCTATTAAGGATGGAATAAAATATCCGGCAAATGGCCCCCACGGCTCTGATGACAGGTCATTACTCTTTTCATGAAATTTTCCATGACTTTTACACAGAGAGGTGGCTGTATCTCACCGATGACGCGTTGCATTTCTGATTTGAGCTCAGGAATTGTTTCTGGTTTATTCCTATAAACCCGAGATTCCACAAAACCCCAAAAGAAAAAAAAAAACACGGCGTTAAATCGTACGATCTTGGTGACCAGCTGACATCAGAATTTCGTTTGACAATGTGTTGACACATTAGGTGCACTTTCTCTACTGATAATTTGGCGAAGTTTGCGAGCGGTTTCAGCGTAACTTGCCCAATTTTTATAATGAGTTTTCACTGTGATATAATACTTATATAAATACTACGTGGCATTTAATGCAGCCTCACGAAATCCTTTGAAAATGTTATCCATTCAAATCTACATATCCTCCACTATGTCCAAATAGCCCCTATAAAGCGCACTTGCTTGTTGAAATATAAATAAAATTGCCAATATCAGGGGCAGCTGCGATACACGAGGGAAATGCAGGTAATGCACTCAGAGAGACGGAGGGGGTTGCACAAATTTATGACGTCGTAAACGTCTGTTGTAATCCCTCTAAATTGCAACAGGGATGCTGCGGGCGGACACCGGTGATTTGTTGAGTATCGGTGCTAATTATGTTATATCGGTTATTCTGTAAATTAAGGATGGGGTAAATATTTAAATTATACGTGATATTTTTCTAAAACACTTTACGTCGGTTGGGAGATCCATGCTTCGCTATTTGTCGGCTCGACCGGAGTGATAACTCAACCTCACAGAAAACCGGTGTTAAACCATTCTTTCGTTACATTTCGCCGAATAAGTGAAATTATCGGAGGAACCCAAGCCCCTGGTGGAGGGGACTCAAAGGCTGATGCTCTCGTGTTTTTCCCCTAATAATAAAAATGTACTAACAATTTACTCTTTTTTTTTTTAAAGACAACTCCCGCATTAGGTAAATATCCTGTGACGCGGGGACTTTACAAACATACATGAAACGGACACAAAAAACACCGAGACTCAGAACAAAAATTTGTGGATCACACAAAGTGTCGTCCCATGTGTGGATCGAACCCACAACACTTAACGTAGGAGGAAGTGGCATGGCGACCGCTTAAACCACTACGCCATCCATGCAGTAATTTCTACTTAAGACTAGAAAAGAATAACTTGTATAAAACATTATCAACAAGAGTGTCCTTGGATTCTCTTCCCTGTTCTTATCCATAGGACACACAGGCAGCTGGCTTTATGACTGATTTAGTCTGACTGATTCCTTCACAAGAAAATACCAAAACATAATACCAAACAAATACCAAAACAATTTTAAATTTTTGCTAAAAACAATATTGACTGGCCTTGGTCTAGTAATTAGCTTTCCTGACTGATAACAGTCGGAGGTCCTGGGTTCGATTCTAACATCATCAGCCTTTAATAGTCCACTACTGGATATAGGTCTCTCCTTAGAAACGAGACTTTAGCCTACCATACTATGATAGCCAAGTTTGTGTCAAGTTTTCCTTCTCTTTGCAGTGCCGTTCGATTCCCACCCAGAACAAATATTGTGTGATGAGCATATTCATTTGTTTTGTGTCTAGGTGTAATTATATATGAAATTTATGTATTTAGAAACATGTTTATTGAAAAATGTATGTTTATCAGAAGTCTGGTTACCGGCAGTGTGTTATGTCAAAATGACATTATTACTATTATCACAAAATAAGATGTAGTTCCAAAAAATACATATTTTATGATAGAGTCTAGAGTTACCCAAAATAATAGGAAGGAAGTTCGAGGACACAAGCTACATCTAAACACAACTTAAGTTGTTCTCCAAAACTTTAAACAAGTCCTTCGATGTTATTTTACATAACTAGTTTGAAGTTATAAGTTTTCTCATCCAGTTGGTGAAGTTTCTGGACCGCTACTACCGAATTCAGGGGGAAATGGGAAACAAAGATGTCCATTATTTGTATAAACGTCGGCTATTGGCGTAACATGGGTGAAGAAGCTTAGCGATGTCTGGTTACGGATTCTGATGCTCGTGAAGTCATGGTTCTACTTCGCAAGGATCAGACGTGACTCTTCTAAAAAGATAATTTCAAAGTAAAAAAGTCACGCCTCAAGCGATTTTACAAGCTTTTGTAGAAATAAATTAAAATTGGTTTAACTAATTATTTTCCACTCTTCAAATAAAAAATAACAGAAACTTTTGATAAGGACTTTGTAGTCTAAGCATACCAAATTAATATAATACTATTTCTAATTATTCGAAATTAAAACTATTACGAAAATTGAAAAGTTTTCGAACTTATTACCAAAACTATGATAATTGAATTACAACTACCCTCATTCTGCGAAACGATCTCTCATAGAAGTAGTACTTGCTCGAGTGCATTCATTAGTTAAAAAGCTTTATGTACTGCATTATTAAACGACTTAAAAAGCGAAGAAGCCTCTCAGTTCACCTGAATTTTTGATCTTGCAGCGAAATCTTTCATTTTAACGAACGGCTCTCGTATTTTCTTTCCTGCAGAGCAGGTGCAGTTCCACGTGTGAATTCCCCTACACATCAGACCTAAAACGAATTAAGGACGTACTCTCTTTCTGTGCAAGAAAGAGAATTTTCTTTGCAAAATGAGTATAATTTCCCATGCGTACTGTGATACGGATGATATCCATACTTTTATTATAACTGTAAAAGTGAGTTCGTTTGTTTGTTTGTTACGATTTCACGCCTAAACTACTAAACCGGTTTTAAAAATTCAAGTAACATAGGCTACTTTTTACCCTGATAACCGACATACACGCAGGCGGAACCACGGGCAAAAACTAGATTACATACATACATATATTAACATTTTTATCCCCGAAGGAGTAGAAAAAGGCGTATCAAGGACCACATTTTGGAGACTATAATTTTAGTCCCATAGTCCCATTATTAATAAGGGGCAAGCTTAGTGCCGTCAATCGGGTATATATATTTCCAAATACATACATCTATACAAAAAAAAAAATGGGTGTGCGTGTTTGAAATGTCAAAATAAATGTCATAAATAATGAACTTTTTTTTATGCTGCCACGATCATTTGCACGATACGTATGCCTAAAAACCAGTGTAAATAGTTTTGTCTGTCTGTCTGTTTGTTCCGGGTAATCTTCAAAACGGCCGGACCGGTATTAATAATAATATTTTACTGCCAGATAGCTATCCATATAAAGAGTAACTTACGCTATTTTTTCTCTCAGAAAAACCCTATATAATTTTGCCCGGTCAAGAAATCGAACCCACTAATTTAAATTCCGCGTTTTAAATTCCACGCGAACGAAGTCACAGGCACCAGCTAGTATCTTATAAAAATATTCATTTGGTTTGTATACGCTTCAAAAACTCAAGAATTGCTGCGCCGATTGAGCTTAAATTTTGACACCATGTACAAACCGCTGTAAAGATAGTTCTTATCTAGATTTCGTGCTAGTTTTGTATCGCATTTCTCATCAATACAACCACAATTTATAGAGAAAATTTATAAAAAAACACATAAATGTGCTGTGAGTTAACCAAATAATAATCAAAAACTTTATTCAAAATTAATTTTCTTATTTAAAACCACCTAAGACTTGAGACTGAGACTTATTGTAGTAGTTTTGAATTATAGAATTGAAAAAAAAACGTGTTTCAATTGCAGATACTTTAAGCTCCAAATTTTAGACGACTCGGGTTTAGTGTCTCTTGGGAAGGCTCCGCTTGTTTACCGTGGTCAAATAACGTTTTAGACTTAAAATCCTCCTTATCTTTGTATTCCCATGTTCCTATGCTTATTCTAAAAGAGGGTAACGTGCAAAAAAAGGCTGGTCTTAGGAGACTTGAATGGGCTTATAATGCGAACAGCTGTTTCCAGAAACATAAATATTAATCAATTTATTTATTTATAGAAGAGGAGGTAAACGAACAGACGGTTCTCCACTAAGATTACACGAAATCTTGGTTTAATACTTGATTATCTTAAAGTTATCTGACGGTCGAATTTCGACCGTTTTAAAATATATTTTTTTGTTTCAAGGACCAGTATAAGTTGAATTTGAAGTATTCAATATTTTAAGTGCATGCAAAGAATTCTTCTCCTCTTATACTTAATGTCGGCTGCCATAATCATCTGGGTTTGAAATATTAAAAAAATAAATTAGTGTCACTTACTGTTAATTAGCTCTAGTCGTGCTTTTTTTTTACTCAATGCCGTGTCAATACGCATTTCAATAACAGAAAAACTTCCAACAGTAAATGATAGAACACAAAGCTACTTAAAAAAGTCAATAACAATTCCGTAACACGCGATATTTAATCTTCCTCATATGATGCAATAAATCATTGTGTCATGTAAGCAAGATATATGCTCATCCATCCCGGAAACCTCCTTATAACATTTCCATAACTGATGTCTACGCAGAACCATCAGGCGAAAAATATCACTTAAAAATTGCTCACTTTGCTATTGGCGCCCAACCGTGGGGCACAGATTAGTAACACATGGTGTCGTTGATTTATCCTAGTTGAAGTCTGATAGATGGACATAACTATTCAACTGCCTTTGTTTGATATTGGAATGTAAAATAAACTTTATTACAAAAGTATAAAGGTCATATGTGCGGCTCCACGTTGGGCGCCAATAAATCTTAACTCCTCTTTCGGTTGGAGTTGGTGGAATTGGATCCCGAGGAATATATGTTAACCACATTTGGTATGTCATTTTACGTGAAGGAAAGTGTAAGTTAAAGTTAAAGTAAATACTTATAGCAAAACTAAGAATGTTATTTCATTGGAGATAAAGAACTTTTAGGTTATGTTACCTAAATACAATTGGTATGTGCAATGGGAAGGCAAATACCAGCATTTAGTTGTATTTGAGTACAAGGTTGGTCAACATTATGAATTCCTGTAGCACCCTACGATGGAAATTCGGGTAGTTACTGTAATTCATAAATAACGTTGTTATCAGTTCATCTGTGACTACGATCCATGTTAATTAGTCGAACGTCGTTTTTTTTTAATATTATGGGATGATGACCCGATTCACGCATCTACTATGCATAGTTACATGACGCAAAAGTTTTAATAAAAACAAGAACCCCTGTTCATCCCGTGGGTGTCGTAAGAGAAGACTGAGGGAGCAAACTGCGACAGGACAACAACACTGCAAAGAGTAGGAAAACTTGAAACAAACCCTATACCAACCCGTCTGGCCAGCGTGGTATAGTAGGCCAAAACCTCCTTTCTAAGGAGAGGCCTATATCCAGCAGTGGACTGTTAAGGGCTGTTGATGATGATGATGATGATATAGCATTAGCCGTGCTCTATAATATTATTTGAGCATCTAACTCTAAATGTTGAAACTTAATGTTACATAGCAGATAATTATTTTTGATGAATACTCAGCCTTATATAAAAATTTTTTACTTAAACGAAACTGATAGTTCTAGATACTAAAGCCTTTAAACAACTAAACAAAAAAGTATTTACCAAAAATCTCGTAGTTTTCTCGTAGTGACTTAAAATCTTTTTTGATTGTCAGAATGTTTAATTACGTACTATTTTCATTTAAAAACTTAATATTAATTTTTCAGCGATGAAATTACTTTCATGTTTTTAATTTATTTATAATTTATAAAACACCGACGAGCCTGACATATTTTATGGAAATTTTAGAACTACCCTACATGAGACGCAATATTTTTGACTAATACGATTTATGACCGCTTTTTATTTTTCTATAAAGGTAAACACAAATTGAAGAAATTGTAAAAAAATATGCTTTAAAAATAAGAAAATGTCTCTAGTTATTTTATTTTATTTTGTCTTTAAATGTCTTCACAAGCATAGTCTTGTGAATTTTTATTGTTTATGTGTTAAGCGCCTTTACACCAAAGGCGGTCAATTTAATTTTAAGCGGTAATTCCCTGCTGCACCTGTACCGGATTTCAGTTCAACCGCTCTAAATAAAAAAATATTGTTGCCACTGTATTTTTCTGACAATTTCTAGACAAATAGAGCAATAAATGTTTCCGTTTGCAGCTAGTAAAATGAAAATAGATGGCTTTGTTATTATCTTCCTATGTAACACTGTGGCGAATGGTTCGCATACAGAGTTAAAGAGTGTTGCAAAAAGAAGAATAAATATAATACTTTGGCAACACAACCTTAGAAAAAATATTGATATTACTAAATTTCGTGTAGTGACGGATTAAAAATACGAAGTGTCACCACCCCTATTCATTCCATTGGTGTCGTAAGAGCCGACTAAGGGAGCGAACTACGCAGAACAACAGCACTGCAAAGAGAAGGAAAACTCGAAACAAACCCTATGCCGACCCGTCTAATTACTTTGTTATCATTTTCAATGATTATCATTTTTCTGTCACGACTGATCACTAACCACTCGATTCATTGATAGTGTTAGCATCAATATCGCCTTTCTGCCCCATTTATTTAAAAAGGCACCACCCAAGCTCGAAGGACCAAGAGGAAAAATTGTCAACTGACCAATTGCTACCGAATTAAAATATTTTTCCTCGAACGTTACTTACTTTCCTATTAGCAATTTCTAAGAATTCTGTTTTGTTAGGTCCAAATAAAAACTATTTGTTTAGTAATTTAGATCTGAATAATAATAATCTGTACCTTAATTTTAATACGACCTTCAATGTCCGCAGGCAGTTGCCTTAACTAAGCAAAACTAAATTATGTTATCAAACAACGTCATTTATAAGTCTTCACTTGTACTACTTAGTTCTTGAATAATTCGTAAATATAACAGTATAATATAGCGTTATGTAAAGTTAATACAATAATAAAAAAAAAATTGAACATTAATTTGAATATTAACTTTAAACAAAGAAGTTGTGAATAGCGTCATGTAAAGTTAATATAATAATAAAAAAAATTGAACATTAATTTGAATATTTATTTTAAACAAAGAAGTTGTGATCTATTCACAACTTCTTTGTTTAAAGTAAATATTCAAATTAATGTTCAAATTTTTTTATTGCCCCGTTCTTTTAACGTTAATCAAAACATGACTGATTGAATATACCTACATTATTATACATACGTACCCATTTACTGTACAGGAGCAACAAATTGAAGCAGTTTTTCATTATGACTATCGAAGGTTATTCTGATAATTCTTCTAACAGATTATTGAGTTATTTATTCTATCTCATGGATCGTTATGCAGGTTACCAGTCTATACGCAATTGAGTGACTTACGCTGTGTTGAGCACGGGTATTGTACGTTGAATGAGATAAATCAAAAAATGTGGTCTTATTCGTGAATATCTCGTAAACTTTCTTCATTGTATGGTATGGTACAGATATATCTTCTTCTTCTCAGCCGAAAGTCGTCCACTGCTGGACATAGGCCTCCCCCAAGTTTTGCCAAAACAACCGGTATTGTGCTACCAGGTCGTCCAGGTCGACCTTGTAGGAGGCCGAATTCAAAAATATCTCACGTGATAGTTATGTTGTCACAGGATATTTGTGTAAGCATGTTACACGATGTCTTCTTCATTTGTAAACCAATTTCTTTGTTGTGCTCCAATTTTAACTCAACTTCCATACAACCGTTAATCCCTTTATTTTACCGTCTTAGGGGTGAAATTTCCAAAACTCTTTGTTAGTGAGTGCATACAACATAAAATGCATCAGCTACCAAAATTTCAAGTTTGACACGTAACTTTAAATGTATAGATAATTGAGGCGCATAGACAAACGTGATACTTTTTTAAACTTGATTCGTAAAATAATCTGTGCATTATTAAACGTCTGCAATAAATTAATTGACTTTAATGAATTATGAGAGTTAGTGCAGTGCTTGGCTGAATGCCAGGTGTTCCGAGCTTCGTGTTAAATTAACGGAACACCTGCACTGCTTGTGGCTTATTGTTTTCAAGAATGAGATTGCCTGACGCTGGCAAGGATGCCGGTTTGTAAATGTTAATTTAGGGATTAGATTACAGATTAGTAGACTGTTGAATTTCATGTAATTTAGAAGTTTAGTTTTTGAACTATAGTGGTGTTATAATAAGGTTGATTATTAAAATCGCTATCTAGACAATAAGTGAATTAAAAAGTCAAGTGCGACTTGAACTCGTTTAGAGAGAATTCCTTACGATAAATTGCAGATGTAAGTTTGTATTTACCATTCGAATTATTAGACTTATTGCCATGTCAAATTAAATATTTTCGATATGAGTTTTTTTTATTATTAAAATATTGGTGGCTTTCTTATTTACAGCTTTTTGAAATAAATATAATATTTACAAATTGATCGAGTAGATACGGAGCAAACTGTTTGCGACAGACAGACACAGATTGACCAGTTTTTTTTTCACTTGAAAGAACGAACCCTAAACAACACAAAATTTATATTTCTTTAAAAGTAGTATTAATTATTGTAAAATTTCAGACGAACTGTAATTTTTAATTCTGATGTTATTTTCACGTGTTATGACACTGTTATTTTCATTTCTAAATAGATTTTTTCCCGTTATATTAAAACAACCCCCTCGTTACAAACCATTATAACTGCAACAACATTGGGTATGTAAGTTGGCGGAGGTGACATTACCGAAAAAAATTTCATACCCTAGCCAGTTTTATCATTTGTGAAAAAAATTACGAACACAAAACTGTGTCAACGGTAATGATGTAGCTCTCAATGGTTTTTTCTTTAATTTCACTGACGAAGGAAAATAATGGTTGAAAGGAGACTAAACATGCTTTTGTAAGATTTTTTATTGTTCAAAGCGTAATTTATTTAACTTAGGTGCGCAACTAAACACTTCTGGTGTTATTCCTGTTGGCAGTCTGCTGGTCTACGTGGAGCCTTCTCCTTCCTTCCTTCTCCTTTGAAATCGATTGAAAAGAGGTATTGTAGGTCTAGATTTATACATTTAGTGTGTATAATCAAAAATGTTTAAAAACAATTAATAATTTTAAATTTATTTAATTACACAACAACAACAATTAATAATTTTATTATTTAAATTCCCGGAATAGAGGTAAGGGATAAACATGTAACGCGGAGTTATTGCAAACAAATTTCCTTTTAATATTAAACCGATAAACATAAAATATTGTTAACGAAACGTAAATTTCTCCATCCATTTGTTACCGACTATGTACGGCTGAGGTCCCACTGTTAGCGAGAGCCCAGCCTTTGCTTTTTTTTCGGATAGTGACTTCGAAAGCAAAACAACAAATACTAACCACGTGCTTGATTACTGAAGTTTATAAAAATTCACATAAAAGGCACGTGCAGGTTGGTAAATAAATGGTTGGTAAATTAAATGATAATAATAATAATGACTTGAAACATATCACACACGGCTGTCTGATTTCAAACTAGGCTGAGCCTGTACTATGGTGACCAGAAGCCCAAGTGCGAGTTTATTTTACATCTACTCGATCGACGCGGTGACCGCGTTCGGCCCTGTTATTGGCCCGCACTGAAATCTTAACCAATCAAAACGCTATCACTTGCTCCTCTGAATGCTTATAAACATAGATAAAAACAAATGTTTAATAAACACCGGTTTTCTGTGAGGCCGTGGTATCACTCCTATCCGAGCCGGCCCATTTGTAAAGAAGAAAGGCCCTTCCAAGGTAAATCAAGGATCCATGTAACTTTTTAATATTTTAACTACTATTTTACAATAGCATATAATGTGTTTACATGTTAAAATATTACCACAAGGGTACGATTAAGTACTTGTAAGAAATACTTTGAAACATTTATTTTATGAAACGTACGGCATGAGCGAGTCTAATAAACAGTTTCTCATATTTCTATGAATTTATGGATAAATCTTAGATGTAAAATCTTAAAGACCACGTATTCAAGATGTCAGAAATCACAAATTAAATATAGGGATATGTTTTTTTTTTTTTTTTTTAAGTAGAAAGTATTGAGTATTTCGCAATCAATAGCATTTTACTATTGGACCTTTGCAATTTATTTAGATTAATTTATAACAATGGCTTTGATTAAACTGTTAAAACAAAAACATTTTATTATTGAAGACGATCAATTAATTTGAATATTGATCCAAAGTTTGCCAACTTTGAAAGGCAAATTTATAGTTTTTTGCCTTTAAATATATAAAAACTTTCTTATATAATATATATATTCTACCACATACACACAACGCCATCTAGTCCCAAGCTAAGCAGAGCTTGTACTATGGGTACTAGACAACTGATATAAATACATATATACTTACTTTTTTTTTGTAAATACATACATATTATACATAGAAACACCCAGACCAAATCAAACATCAAATGTTCATGCACACAAATGTTTGACTTGAGCGGGGAATCGAACCCGCGACCTTTGGAATAGCAGTCCGTTACACAAACCACTACGCCATCCAGTCGTCAATCCAGTCGTTATATGTCTAGTTTATATACTGATTTATGTTGGGAACTATTTTAAATTTTAATTTTAATACTTGAACCTAGATATAGTCCTTACCGATTTATTTAGTAATTTCAGTCAGTAATTATTTCTGAGGAAAAAGTTTCTTTAGCCGCGTTGAGCGAATTTTAGTTTTGGAAAACTTATGGGTTCGCGTCACCGATGATCTCGACACGCACGTAACGTATTTTGCAAGACTAGCGACGCGTAGTTAAATTGTTTTAAGTTTTTACTTCGTTTTTTTGTTAAAGATATACGATTACGCTTCCTCCGGGGCTCTAATGAGTTAAAGGACCTGGGACACCAAAGCGACAACTCGCTTTCCCTTTTGATAAAGAGCCCCTCTGGGAATTACAGTAATAGAACATTTCTGAACTACGCACACACATTTGAGCGCAAACGTTACCACATACTAGTAACGGAAACTTACACTCAAATACTTAAATGTGTGTGCGTATTTATTTATGTGATGCATCATGGCTGCTGAAATTATAATAGCTTATAATAATGTACAAATAAAAGAAAAAAAAGTCATTACGATAAGTTAAGATAGATAGAAGTACTTATTTTATTTTAAATTTTTATAAGACCCTATGTTTTGGTCAAACATTAATTGACATCCTGTTAAACGTTGACGTTTAAATAACATGGACAGTTTTAGCTGGCCACAACATGGAATAAGAAGATTTCCTGAAATAGTCCACTACATCATGAATTGAAAAATTCTATAATGGCCATACGGCATATACTATTACTATATACACCACCTTTGCCGCGCATCTCTGTAAAAGTAGCCTAGGTAACTCGCTGAATACGTAGCTTTCCATTGGTGAAATAATTTTTAAAATCGGTATAGTGGTTGAGGTGAGAAAGCTTAACAAACAAACAAACTCACTTTGTATAGTATAATTATGGAATAGATAAATGCTCTCTTGTCCAAAATATCGCTAGTCGCTTACATTGTGACCTAAAACTGCCGCAAAAAATGGATATTTTCTGCTCAATTATTCGGCACAGCTCGTCACGCGAAATCATTAATTCAAGAGTAGGGGGGACGTCGGAAAATTTGTCAAATGCAAATCGCCCTTTCGGTGCTTGTAACGGCAGCAACCACCCTGTGTTTATGGCTTGATGTTTTTGAATAGCTACCCTTAAGACTAGTTATTGTAGGGTGGTTCTGTAGATTGATAAAGAAGAAGAAAGCTAAGATAGCTTGTATATTGTATAGGTGTATAGAGGAACGGGTGTGGCCCTTCAACACAAAGGGAAAATCCTCCATCCAGGTGAGGTGGTCATGCCTATGAGTGCGGCCTATGGTTGACGCTGAGAAGTTCTATTGTATCGAAGAACGCAAAAACTTTAATAGCGAATTTTACAGTAATTAGTTACGTATTTCGGTGTATCTTTGCTGAATGGTATTGAAATATGATGTGGGTGTTACCACAACGTCTTGTTAGATTTACTGATTCTGCAGGTGTGGAATATTTCCTAGTGTGAAGATATCAGATAATATTGACTTCCTTTCTTTACACACCGGTCACCATAATAATTGATTATGTTTACTAACTTTAGTCCTTAAGTTTCTTTACTTGTACTAACCCTATGGACTATGTCTGAAATAAACGAATTGAATTTGAATTTTACAGATTCGATGAATGATCCTTGCGTCCTAGAGTGGATAATTCATTTGACGACTGGATGGCGTAGTGGTTTGTGTAATGGACTGCTATTCCAGAGGTCGCGGGTTCGATTCCCGCTCAAGTCAAACATTTGTGTGCATGAACATTTGATGTTTGATTTGGTCTGGGTGTTTCTATGTATAATATGTATGTATTTACAAAAAAAAAGTATATATGTATTTATATCAGTTGTCTAGTACCCATAGTACAAGCTCTGCTTAGTTTGGGACTAGATGGCGTTGTGTGTATGTGGTAGAATATTATTATATTATTATAAAAAATTCTAACTAATTACTATATTTGTTATTAAGGAGTTAAGAGGGGATAGAGGACTGCAGCTGATTCTGTATGTACACCAGATTTAGCCTGGCATAACATACTTAACCGATTTTTGATTTATTACTTGAGTACAGAGGGGCTCGTGGTGTTAAGTGGTCACCGAGTTGGTTAACACATTGCAAAGTTAAGTAATTCTAGCCAGGTCAGTCTTTGGATTGCTGACCATTCTTAACACATCCCTGCATGCATCGGAGAGCACGTTAAGCCGTCAGTCCCGCTTGGCTTACAAATGTGTGTGGCAATCGTTACGGTTAGTTGGAGCCCTATAAAGTCTGATAACAGTCTTTCTACAAAGCTTCGATATCCACTTGGGTTGTGGAGTCATTTCGCGTAAAAAATAGAAGTTCAGCCGTATAGTACTAGACTTTAAGCCGACCACAACCTAGTTTGGAAAAGAAAGCTCGGAGGAAGAGGGTACAGATTGGAAACAAATTTTTTAACAGACTTTATAAAAGGAGTTTCTAAGTTCAGATGTTTTTTTTTATGTTTGCTACCTTAGAACTCCGCCACTCATGAACCGGATTGGTTTTTTTTTTACATAAAGGACCATGGGTGGCAAATTAAGCAATAAAAAATATAGTTTTGACAATTCTTCATGCATGATGGAGGCACTACGAAATTTCTGATACTTTTTTAAAATTAAATTATTTCCTTCATTAATGGAGTCATCATCAATCATAAACAGTCTATAACAGTCCACTGCTGGACATAGGCCTCTCCTTAGAGAGGAGGATTTGGCCTACTATACCACGCTAGCCAGACGGGTTGGTGCAGGGTTTGTTTCAAGTTTTCCTTCTCTTTGCAGTACTGTTGTACTGTGTAGTTTGCTCCCTTAGTCGCCTCTTACGACACCCACGGGATGAATAGGGGTGGTAACGACATTCCGTATTCTTAATCCGTCACCACACGGACTATGGAGTACGAACTACAATCATTTTTTTTCTAACTTCTACAGTTCTTTTGTTTTATTCAATAAGTTAACAAACACTAGTTTTAATAGGAGAGTCTTTTATTTACGCCGTGTTGTTTATTAAACTTACATCAAAGCTTTATCTACCATCTTGGAGAGATGAAATTAAAGCTCGCGGCTTGTAATCTGTTTCTTCTCTCATATCAAAGCTACTCTGAATGTTTATTACGTCTGCTGAGTGCGTTGCGCCTATCAAATGCTTAAAAACCAAAGATTAAAAGCATTAGAAAATAAATACAGACACGATAGTTCATTTAAATTTTGTAAAAGAATATTTTGAACAACATTGAAACATAATAAGTCAGTTTATTTGATTTGTTCACGTAATAGCAATGCTATAAGTTATCGTACACTGTGTTATTGTAATAAATATAGAATTTAGTAATTTTTTATTGGAATAGAGGGTAAAACAACAGACAGTTCACCTGAAGATAAGTGAACCGTCTGTTGTTTGTATCACCCACGCAGCATCAGCATCTCCACAGTTTTTGTTATGGTACGTTGTTTAAATGTAATTTTTTACTGTCGCTACTACAGGTACAGTTAAAAAAGAAGAATTAATATAAACTAGAATATCGCTTCTGCTGGTTAAATAATCTATGTAACACGATGCTGTTTCAGAAATAGCCCACGCGGGTGCATAAAACAGCCACATCATTAACAGTACTGGAAATGATTTCACAATCGTTCACTACTCGATATAAATGCATTTATTCGATTTCCGCCACCGAAATAGATTTAGCCAGAGATGAATTGGAATTAGAACAGTTTAATTAAAACTAAATTTATATATCGTCAGGATCAGTAACCACTGAACTAATAGGCTAGTCGAAAGTGTAACCAGAAGCCCCGAAGGGATAACAAGAGGTGTATTGGAACACCTATATTTGGCAAACTATAATATTATTAATTTCAACTTTTATTTTCAACAAGAATATGGAGTGTCATCACCCCTAGTCATCCAGTAGGGCGAGTAGCCGACTAAGAAACAAACTTCACAAGGCAACAGCACAGCAAAGAGAAGGAAAACTTGAAATAAACCCTACACCGACCCGTCTGGCCAGCGTGGTATAGTAGGCCAAATCCTCCTTTCTAAGGAGAGGCCTATGTCCAGTGAACTAGTAAAGGCTGTTGGATGATGATGATGTTGCATCTAACCTCTAATTATGTTCATTTATATTTTTTTTTAAAGACTGAACATTTCATAATACTATTTTGTCGGGTAACGGCCGAAAGTCAAGGATAATTTATAGAGTTAAACAAAATTAACTAACAGTTGACAACTAATTTGTTAGGACGTCACCAGGGCTGCCGCGTATACGTGTAACGAATACACAGTTTTAATTAACTTCAGAACTAACACTCTGTGATGTTTTTAAATAATTTATTGCCAATGGCGGACTTTACGCTATACTCTACCAGTCGTAGAAAATGCATTTGCAAATGCACACCATCGGGTGGAATGGCTGAGAGCATGCGTTTTTTTTTGCACGGTTTACGACTTGTAAAACAAGCAGTTGATTGCTTTTAGAAATATTTATTGTAATAGGCATTATTCAATTCAAAATCCGCGAAAAAAGAAATCAGTTTAATAACTTGACGACCGGATGGCGTAGTGGTTTGTGTAACGGACTGCTATTCCAAAGGTGGCGGGTTCGATTTCCGCTCAAGTCAAACATTTGTGTGCATGAACATTTAATGTTTGATTTGGTCTGGGTGTTTCTATGTATAATAAGTATGTATTTACAAAAAAAAAAGTATATATGTATTTATATCAGTTGTCTAGTACCCATAGTACAAGCTCTGCTTAGTTTGGGACTAGATGGCGTTGTGTGAATGTGGTAGAATATTATTATATTATTACTAGCTGACCTGCGCAACTTCGTCTGCGTCTCTCAATAGTAATAAATTTTCTCCGTTTTTGAAACATTCTTCATTGGTGCTCCGCTCCTATTAGTCTTAGCGTAATGATATATAGCCTATAGCCTTCCTCGATAAATGGGCTATCTAAAACTGAAAGAATTTTTTAAATCGGACCAGTAGTTCCTGAGATTAGCGCGTTCAAACAAACAAACAAACAAACAAACAAACAAACTCTTCAGCTTTATAATATTAGTATAGATTATAATTATTATTACTTATTTATATACATCAATTACAATTAACACATCTTACACACGGCCGTCTGATCCCAAATTAGGCAGAGCCTGTACATAGTAACCAGACTGCAGACAGGTGTCTTTTGGGTAGCAAGTGTCTATGGGCGGCGGTGTTCTATTATAATTAGGTGACTGGCTGCTCGTTTTGGCCATCGTAATTTAAAAAAAAAGCAATACCTTCTACCCGCTGTTTCTTCTTATCTACTGTCGATTTGTCCATCCAAAGGTTGCCTGTAAGAGATTGCTATTAGCAATAAGGCTGCCCATTGTACATATCCATATCTGTAATATTTAACCAACTTACTGTAATTGGTGTACAATAAAGCATTTTCTATTCTATTCTATACCTTTTAGCGTAACTTAAGATTATTATTCAAACATTTATACCGCTCTCTCTTATATTTTTGTTTTTCCTTCGATGAAGATTAATATTGCCCATCAATCAAATAGTGGCCAAGAATGACGTAATAATGACATCAATTTGATGATATTAGGCCTTTTACGGCATATTGTAGCAGGCAGTTTATATAATATCACCAGCTAAGCATCTCGGCTTTACGTGCTTAGCAGAGAACATTATAATATACTAATCATCAACAGCCTTTAACAGTCCACTGCTGGACATAGACCTCTCCTTAGAAAGGAGTTTTTGGCCTACTATACCACGCTGGCCAGACGGGTTGGTATAGGGTTTGTTTCAAGTTTTCCTTCTCTTTGCAGTGCTGTTGTCCTGCGCAGTCTGCTCCCTTAGTCGTCTCTTACGACACCCACTGGATGAACATGGTTGATGACACTTCTTATTTTTAGTCCGTCACCACACGGACAATATACATATAAATATACAATAAATATACTAATAATATAAATATACTAATATACATAGTTAAACTTGGTAGATAGGCGGCCTTAATGGCTGAAAGTATTCTCTACAAGTCAATTATGGGTAAAGTAGAGAAACAGACAGTTTTACGTTTTTTTTTACAAACAAATCATTACACCTTTGGCTTAGCATCTCTTCAACCACTTGGTCAATAGGCTATCACCCATCTTCGTTCAAACAACCTGAAATTATCGGCTTACATTGGAATCTATCCACTCAATTCTACCCTCAAATAAAAAAGAATATTGGAACATAAAAAAACCTACCATTCAAGCCGTTTTAATACTAATAGCATGTCAAATTGAATGTCATTCAGTAAAAACATTCAATTTTACGAACCCCCTGCCCCTATTACAGCTATGTTATATCGTAAAAGTTGATACTCGCAGTAAATTTTAGCGATTTCTATAGAGTAACGTGCCGTTAAGTGTACCACAACCCTCATGTGGGCAGATAAATCAAAATTCGTTTTTGTATCACGATCCTTTTTTTAAAGTCTATAAAATGAGCACTCTTGTAACAATTTATTCTTACCTCGTAAAATGTAATCTAGATCTATATAAGAAGAAAAAACATTTTTTAAGCAAGTATGGCACTTGAGCATTTTTGAAATAGTTAATATTTACACGTAGAAGTAGTGCAGAAAAATAATGTGTTTGAATAATATATGCTATAAAGTTAAATTTTGTTTAATTAAGACTGCACGGATGGCGTAGTGGTTTAAGAGGTCACCTCGCCCCTTTCCATTGCGCTGAGTGTTGTGGGTTCGATCCCCGCATGAAACAACACTTTGTGTGATTCACAAATTGTTACGAGTCTGGGTGTTCTTTGTATCCGTTTCATGTATATTCGTAAAGTCCCCCTCGACAAAAATAAAATAAAAAATTACTGTGCTGAGGTCTCGCGTTCGATTCCCGGGTCTAACCAAATGATCTGCAAATATTTGTTTCGGAATTTGACTCTTCTATGTATAATAATTATGTAAATACTGTATTTACACAAAAAAGTGCTGCTTAGTTTGAAACTAGATGGCGTTGTGTGTCAGATGTCAGGAAATATTTATTTAATTTATTTAAAAACTAGGAGTCCAGTATTTTGACCTTCCGTGGCACAAATGATTATAACAGTACAAGTTACTTAGGGCCCTTAATATTTTGTGGCCGTGGTGCTTCCCTGTTTAAAAGGGTGTTTGCCTATTTAACTTCATTTTGTCTCCCGCTTTGCTAAGGAGGGAATTTACTGTATTTCCAACTTCTCCAATTTTCTTCTGATTAATTTCGTTGCGGGTTTCAAGATATTTTTTTTCCTGGGACTTAAGCTGTTAATCCTGGTGTACAGGAGTTATAATGGTGTGCGTGTGGCTAGTCCCATTTAAAAAAAACAGTACAAATTATACTGCAGTCAACTACTAGTTTTAAACTAAAGATAATGAGAAATGTTTTTTTCCAAAAGTGTTTTAATAAAATATTTAGGTAGACGAAAAAAACAGTGTTGTACAAGTTTCGGTAACTTTGTGATTCTTCGCTCTTTTTACTTCTGCGTCATTACCTGCAATATAATTTTGGTAGGAAAATTAAATAATCTTTTGAAAATAAACTATGTATTTCTGCACTGCGACTGCACGGATGGTGTAGTGGTTAAAGCGGTTGCCACGCCGCTCATTACTACGCTGAGTGTTGTGTGATCCTCAAATTGTTGTTCTGAGGTGGTTCTGAGTGTACTTTGTGTCCGTTTCATGTATGTTTGTAAAGTCCCCCGCGACACAGGATATATTCCTAATGCGAGAGTTGTCTTTTTTTAAATAAAATGAAATGACAATGAAATCTCATTAAATTTGAATATTTTAGAACAACAACGATGAATTTAATTTATGTGAGGTTAATAACGCAGAAAAGTAAAGAATTAAAAAGATAGAGTATTTCACCAGTATACGCAATATTTTCTTTTTGATACATCGATAGTGTACCATAACGGTGAGTTTATTCTCGGTCTCGGATGAGTGACCCTACCAAATTATTGTATTTAAACAACACAGCCTCTGAATTAAATTAATGGTAATACATGTACACAACCCTGTAAAAAAATATGTAAAAAATATCTTACACCTCTTAACTACAGCATGTTCTGTTAATGGCCGTGAATTTCCCTCAAATTACACGCATAATGATGAAAATCTCTGACCGTGTCTTCTGTTATTACCCGTAGCTAGGGTTGCCACAAAATGAAAATTTATTTATTTTTGTGGCGACTTTCACATGCAATGAATTAAAAATATGTAATATAATTCTGAAAATTCTTGCCTTCTCCGCCTCGCCTCTTCAAGACATCAGCCGTTGGGCCGCAGTACGCCAGCCATGATGAGGTAGGTTTCCATTCATCAAGTGGGAGAACGTTTAAGCTGACCAGTGACAACATCTTGCATACAAAAGATTAGTCTCTTTTTGTTTCATTGTTGAGTTTAGCTGAAGCCTGGATTAAATTCTGACACTTGAATAATCGAGATTACTGAAAAATTTATAGCTACTAAAGTCCATAGTCAATTCCTTATGAACAAGCAACACTTAGTCTGATGGGAAGTCGGTACCCATCTCTTTTTACTATCAATATTAGGGTTAGGATATATTCCCTAGAGCTTTAGCCATGAAAGCGGTAGATGATGAGATTTTCTCATAGTATTGCCGGTTGTGGAGCTTCATATGGAAAGACAACGTTTGACTGCCCCCTCCAGAAATGAGAAAAGGTCTGGTCATTCAGAAATATTACCCGAATTTATTTACAAAATCTTTTTGTGAAAAACAACAAACGCTGGTCTCGTCTAACCTAATTTAGACTTCAATGAAATACTGGAAAGAAGTTAAAATTAATTAAATTTGGTCCTTGGGCATTAACAAAAAGCTTTTAGTTGTAAAGGACTATTGTTGTATTCTTTATATAGGGTTACTGGGTAAGTCGACCTAAATACTTTAAGGGGTTGTAATTGCTATAATTTCTAAAAAAAAATAATAATTTTAGAATCAAAATAAAGTCTAGGTTACATTTTGTGTACCAAGTCCCTTCCTTTCTAGGGTATACCTGGTTCCCCGGCTATTAGTACCTGAGACGGCGTGCGGTTTTAGTCGGTTCCAGTCCGACATGCCACCGACAGGTGGTATCCGAGGGGATTTCCGCATTGAAAAAAAAAAAAAAGGTTACATTTTGTATATGATTTTCATCTTATTGTCATTAAATGCTTATACACCGTTAGTTACTAAAGCTTACATAAAACTAGTATATAACTATTCTGAAATGTGCAAAATTGAATATAAAGAGAAATAGATTTCACCATAAACTAACATATTTCAAACCTAACCATTTTCAAGATATTCGACTTGTACGATTTTTATAAATATTGCCTAATTTTAGTTTTATAACTTATATCTTTTATTTTATGTGTTTTTTACCATTTTTGTGTAGTTGATACATTGTTTTAAAATTTCCATTACTTAAATTGTTAACTTAACCGACTGGGCCGAGTAGGTGGTTAATAAAAATGAATATTTTTTCTTTGACGAATATTAAAAAAAAATGTGACAGTTAAATTGCAGATATGTTAAAAATTATGTACGTTTTGTCTATCTAACAAAAATACTTAGATGAAAGAGCAGGAGTATTAAGAATTAGCGTCCAACCCGGCAGTACCTAGTTGAAAACTTGGCTTGTATTTTTGGACTGACTAACTATTGCTAACTGAACTTTGATTTGTGCTTCTGTTTCTGTCGGAGATGATGATCTATGCGAACAAGGAATATGTTCATACTTTGATTACAATCAAATAATCCTGATTTTTTTGAGTGGTATATGTAGCTAAGACGAGACAATATGGCTCGCACTGTGACAAAGTTATCAGATCTCATGTAAAGCCAAACTCTACATGCCTTAACTTCACAAACTCTACACCTTAGTCAAAATATGTGGCTTGTCACATGGGCGTAAGGTGAAAATTTTTTCACTGTTCATTATTTTTCTGTTATATAATTCTTTTTTTTATTCTTTTTAGGGTTCCGTACCTCAAAAGGTAAAAAAGGAACCCTTATAAGATCACTTTCTTGTCCGTCTGTCCGTGTGTCACCACCGATTTTCTCAGAAACGAGTAGACCTAGCAAGTTGAAAGTTATACCAGATACTGAAGTCTATCATCCCTATTAAGTGTATAAAAATCAAGGTCCTGAGTCAACACGATAAAAAGATATGGGCAAAAAGAAACGTCTTACAGTACAAATAAAGGAATAATTCCAAAAAATGAAAAAAGTTGAAAATTAAGATAAAGGTACGGAACCCTCGGCGCACGAATTCGACTCGTACCTGACCGGTTTTTTTTTAAGCCTTTTATATTATGATTTTGCCGCCTCCTGAAACTGTCGCCCGTGATCCCGGGCTGCCTTTGAGGTATATGCGTAAGTGTATGTTTGTATTGTAGCACATAGTTTAAGTCTCGATACAGAAAGTTCGACTGGTGTGCACTAATTATCTGTAAGGACGTTAGGTTGTGTGATAGTTTCAGAGAAGCGGCATTCAGATTTGAACTGTATTCCATTTGTTTATTAGAGCTAGAGTGTATTTGCTACATGTATATATGTGGGTGTGATGTTTAATCAATAATCAAAAATTAAATATCGTAACTAAGTCATCAAGTTGATACAACCCTTTTTTATTTAATTG
>CADEBD010000291.1:2836071-3160560 GCA_902825455.1 Arctia plantaginis | reverse complement strand
ACAAAGTTGCGAGTGCAGTCAACAACTCATTCGCATACAAGTCACGAAAGTTTACAGATAAGCACCAGACGTTGGCGCCAATAAGTAAATCTTACAGCATATAAATTCTAATCTGTCGCTTAACATTCAGTTTAGGTAGAAACACTAAGTTAGGGTTGACGCCATACAAAATTTTCTTAAGGTATAGGGGGTGGGGGGCGGAGGGTCAGTGCCAGGGATTTCCTTTCTAGTGTACACCTGGTTCCCCGGCTACGGATACCCAAGACAGCATGCGGACACACACACATTTTTGTTGTATATTTAATGATGCCATTGTATCTATCTGTAAATTGCAAAAGAGTGGCCATGAGTTTGTTTGCCTTTTCTTCTCATAAGGCTCAACTAATTAATGTAAAAGTAAATTTTTTATTAAATTTATTTTGCTAATTATTTGAAAACACAATGATAGTCCTTTCAGTGCCTCCACCCGAAATCGAATCAGGAGGAAAAGAAGGATTTAGGCTCCGGTAACCTCACTCACTCGGTGAAAAGCAATGATATTTCTTTTTTTTAAGACAACTCCCGCATTAGGAATATAACGTGGGTCGCGGGGGACTTTACAAACATACATGAAACGGACACAAACTGATTGAGGCGGTCACCTCGCCGCGTCCTACTACTAGTGTTGTGGGTTCGATCCCCACATGGGATAACACTTTGTGTAAGCCCCAAATAATGTTGTCTCATAAACCAAACACTCTGAGTCTGGGTGTTCTTTGTGTCCGCTTCATGTATGTAACCCGAGACACAGGATTTGTTCCTAGTGCATCACATCACACACACACATCAACAGCCTATAATAGTCCACTGCTGGACATAGGCCTCTCCTTAGAAAGGAGGTTTTAGGTTTTTAGGAGGTTCCTTGTGCAGCAGTTGTCTTTTTAACAAAACAAAAAACATACATTACAACTATTAACAGCAATTAAATAAGTACCACACAAATACTTGCAAAACAAACATTCTTCGATCACTGGTGACGGCAACGTCGTAGACACTTCTTTTTGTCGGCTTTAGGTAACCGTGGTGTCGTACAAAATATTAAATACAGATTGTAATCCAAAGTTAAACCAAGGTGATTTCGAAGTATTTATAATATCAAGACTAAAGGACAATGGCAGGTCCCCATACATAATTTTATTTGAACTGAAATGTTAGCGTTTAAATATCAAAAAATCCTTAACACTTGAGAATTTATTCTTGACCATTCTCATATCAAAATAACTTGCGAAAGAAGTCTAGGAAAAAAGATATTGGATTTTGAATGTTTCGAGGTTAAGTACTAACATATTGTTAATGTTTTGTTTGAAACTAGATGGCGTTGTGTGTCAGATAGCCGAAAATATTATTTTCATTATTATTACAGTATATGAAATAAAAAAAAATAAAAGCATAACATCTATTCGAGTTTAACACTAAATTAAACAAAAATAAAATAACAAACGTGGTGAGTCCGGAACTCGACAGGATCTAAACGACGACGTATCGACATTTTGAAAATATCGATGTATGTCTATTTATGTGCCGTTATCAATGACAATGTATTTTTCTCATCACACTGTGTAGTGGAAAATAACGTAACTATATTCTATTTCTTTAGTGTGTTTAAAATCGTTTAAAGAGAGTCAAAAATATTTTAAATAATTTCTAATTATGTTGATTCAGTCACTCTACCGTACGAGTGAAGACGTGGGCAGAAGCAAATTCATAATCATAATAGGTGAACCTTCGGTAAATATTTCAGCCAAAGCTATAAGAATCGATTGTCGATAAAATGTTCCATAATATAATATTGCCACCACGCATCCCTAGTCAGTTATACATGATCGCGAATCTGACATTACGTACTTAGGTCAAATAAAATCTTCAAAAATATCTTATCTCTTATAAGACTTATACAACACATGGTGGTGTAATGATAAATCATAGAAAAAATATTGATTAAGTTTACTGTGACTGGATTTTTTAAACGCTTAAGTTTTAGGTAAATATGTTTCTGCCATTGTTCTTTAAGCAAGTGACAACCCTGTCTGACCTCCATAGATGCAACAAGTCAGTAGGTCTGGTATAGAATTGCAAATCGTTAACGGGTGTATTGTAACCTATTATCACTTATATAGGTCCGTTTAATCCCTAATGTGTTATTGTAACATGAATAATAATAAAAACTATTGTGAATCAATAACTAGAGGAAGAAAAGAGGTCATATATGGTCTGGAACTTAAAGCCCATCTTCAAACATTTGTCAAAAATTGTCAAAGGTTTGATGATTGGCTTATAGTTCGTAGGGTTCAAGCGCTAAATAGCTTTAGAAAGAAATTTGAGAGCGACTGATAAACTCTTTTTCAAAAGGTTTTTTACCCGACTCAGCCAGAAGGAGTGTTATGTTCTTCGAGTTTATGTATGTTTGTATGTATGTATATTTCTTTGGCATGCTCTGTAGCCTAAAAGGCTTGATAGATTTTGGCGTTTGGCATGTTGTTAGATTCATTTTGATTGTGGGAATGACAATCAAAATTAATCTATGAATGATTTGTAAATTTTAAATATACAATGGGAGAGGCCTGTGTCCAGCAGTGGACTGCGATAGGCTGATAATGATGATGATAAAGTATACATTTTTGCTGAGTCGGGTTTTTTTATTATTAATTAGCTCGGTTCTTTGAACAGATATAAAGTAATGCCATCCATAATAATATCCATAATAATAACTTCACACATCTCACACACGGCCCGTGATCCCAAACTTGGCAGAGCCTGTGCTGTGGTAACCAGATTGCTGATAAACATACTTACATATTTCTTAATACATACATATTAGGCATAGTTCATTCTAATCAGACACAGAACAATCGCACGACAATTATTTGTCGTGGTTGAGAATCGAACCCACTACCTCTGGCTTAGTAGTCAGGATAAATCTCTAACTACAATAAGTCTTTAAAGAAATAACAATTACAAGTACTATGGTAACCAATCTGCTGATAACCATACTTAATATATTTCTAAATACATACATATCATAGATAAATTACACCCAGACACAGAACAATTGGTCGTGCTCATCACACGATATTTGTCCTGGGTGGGAATCGAACACACGACCTCCGGCTTAGCAGGCAGGGTCACTAACCACTAGACCAACAGGCCCGTCAGAAGTCTTTTAAACATTTGACTTTAAGTTTTTAATATAAGTATATTCATGTTCTTCCTATCTTCTCTACATTCTGCTTATGTTCCCAAAGCGGTAAGCAGAGGCATATATACCTATAGCCTGTTTCTTCTATGTAACTATTTTACGTGCACGTATATGATTATTTGTGCACTAAAATTAACTATTACGAAATAATAAATGCAATTAAGAGTTTATTAATAAACTTAATTATAATAAGAAGCTTAAATTCACGAGCCGTGGATTGGGAGGATTTGTTTTACTTTAAGAGTCATGATTCGAAGCGAAGAACAACTTTTCGAGCTTTCTTCACATTCTGGAAAGTTTGTTCCCTAGATTGCTGGAACTACGTCATTGTCTGACGTAGAAAGTTTCCGATCCTTTGTGAGTCTTTAAAAGTTGGACAAATTACTTTCAGTGCTCCGGATATCTATAAAAACAATTTAAGTTTATTTGTAGAAGTATAGGTATATACCTTTGCGAGTTTGTCTATGTGAATGGTCTAGGTATAGTACTGATGTCAGGAGTAGCAAAAATATATTAAGTTTACAAATAAGCACCCAGTCTATCATACAGATGGACTCTATCTGATGCTAAGCAGATATTGGTGTATGAATATTCTCAACACGAGTGGTGTGGTGGTGTTTCTTGCAGCCTCCCCACGATTCACAATAGACGACAGAACTCCATGATCCCTCATTCTCCTATAGCCCGCGAGTAGAAACAACTTAATGCTTATTTTAACGGAGCTGGCTGATATGAATTTCTTGCTAACTAAGTTAAGAATATATCACCTTTAAGGTGTGTTATCGTAAATTTGAAAATATATATAATAACTCGACACTAAACTGTCTGATCTCAAATTAGACAGAGCCTGTACTATGATAGCCAGACTGATGATACATATACTTATATGTTTCTAAATATACACATATTATGGCAGATGTTAATGGCTATGCGGTCATCTCATCGTTTCCTAATGCGCTGAGTGTTGTGGGTTCAATCCTCACACGGGACAACACTTTGTGTGATCCACAAATTTTTGTTATGAGTCTGGGTGTTCGTTGTGTGCGTTTCATGTATGTTTGTAGTCCCCGCGACACAGGATATATTCCTAATGCGGGAACTGTCGTTTAAAAAAAGTATATAAAAAAGCCGTGTTGTGTCGTGGGACACCCGATAGGAATGAAGTTGTAACGATCGAGTAAAACTGATTCGGCACATTTTAATTACAACGCCATCTATGAAAGCGGCTATTACCTACATATTTTTCAGTTGGTTTCTAATTAAAACAATTTATACATTGGTAAAATCTCCTTGAGAAATGATTTCCTATCTATTCGATAGATGGCGCTGAATGACTGACATAAAAAGATAAAAATGAAAATATCTGGCTTGCTTTCTATAAGAGAGAGAGAGACAGACAGAGAAACATGCGACGCCGCACAGCTTACAATAGCTTACTATAGCAAAAAGTGTCGTGACCAATTTTCGTAAGATTTTTTTCTGTCTAGCCCCCTTTCACAACGCGCGATAAGGAACTTCGTTCCAATTACACCCAGACACAAATCAAATGATCATGCGTATCATACATTTATTTCTCTTATCATCATCAATAGCCTATAACAAAAAATGTGGGAGACCATTAGAAAGGTCACCGAAACAAACCGTAAACCCTCCACCCGGTGATTTGTTAAAAATAGAACCGTCACCGCAGGCATCAGTTGAGTCCATTAATTCGTTCTTTGCATCGATTGGTAAGAAGCTGGCGGATAAAATTCCCAAAAAAGTCACTAATTTATCTCCTGACAGCTCATCTACCGTGTGCAATTCCATAGTATTATTAGAGACGGATGAAGTAGAGGTGGACTGCATTATTAAAAATCTCCGGATGGATAGCGCCGCGGGCTGGGACGGTATCTCTCCTAAACTCCTAAAAACCACGAGTCATGTATTAGTACCACCTATAACACACACCTGCAATCTCGCATTATCTACAGGTATTTTCCCTAAAGCCCTAAAAAAAGCCATCGTACATCCCATTTACAAATCTGGTGACAGAGCCAGTGTCAATAATTACACTAGTTTACAAAATTGAACTTTTTTTTTATACCCCAAAATAAATGTATATAAATATGTTAATCTACCTTCCTTAAATCTAAAAGTGTTAGCAAAAATATTTTATCACGTCACAATTTCTTCCTGCAGTCAAATGTTTATTTTTTAACTACCTAACGTGGTGACTACAGTTTATTGATTATTCGTTCGCTTCAAACGACAATTATCTTGTTTCGGATTGATTTAAAATGTCGAGTAGAAAGTGTAAACAAAGTTCTGATCGTTTTTGTTATGTTTGTGGACAGTTTATATTTTCAAAAAAGAGAAGACCCATTGTAGATTCGTTAAAAAGTGCATATCTTCATTATTTTGGATTTCCCGTTGCAAATCAAGATAAAAAGTGGGTTCCTTATGTGTTTTGCGAAAGCTGTAGAATCGTCTTACTCCAGTGGTCATCAGGAGAAAACGTTCACCTTCCATTTGGTTCACCAATGCTATGGAGAGAACCTAGGAATCGTGAAAAACAAAAACATCATTATGTAAGAAAAGAATGGCCTATTCGGAATGAGTATATTCCGGGCAAAATGAACATTAAACACGAGCTGTTGGTAGATCCCAATAACGTCACTCTACCCCCTTTACACATCAAATTGGGGCTCATGAAAAATTTTGTGAAGGCGCTTGACAAAAACAGTGATGCTTTCCGGTATTTACAAAAAATCTTTCCAAACATTACAGAAGGAAAACTGAAAGAGGGTATATTTGTTGGCCCACAAATCCGTAAAATTATGAAAGATTCTCAGTTTGAAAGCCTTTTATCTGTAATGAAAAATCTGCTTGGAAGTCATTCAAAATGGTTGTGGAAAATTTTTTGGGAAGCAAAAAAAGTGAAAATTACAAAGAAATTGTTACCGATTTATTGGAAAATTTTCAAAAGATGGGAGTAAACATGTCATTAAAGATTCATTTTCTGCACTCGCATCTAAGTTTTTTCCCTGAAAACTTAGGAAGTATGAGTGACGAACAAGGGGAACGTTTTCACCAAGATTTAAAGGTTTTTGAAGAACGACATCAAGGATTTTGGGATGAAAACATGTTAGGAGATTACTGTTGGTCCATTATAAGAGAAACTGATTCAAATAGCTATAAAAAGAAGGCAAAAATTAGACATTTTTTTTTAGTATTAATACCAAAATTATGTATTTCAGTTAAGTTAATAAATATTTCTTAAACCAGACGTGACCGAATTTTTTTATTATTTTTTTGAGATAATTCTACCTAAATGAATAACAAAATAACAACTTTCAGCTGGGGTATGAAAACCGTGTAAACTAGTGTTATCGACCAATATCGGTCCTACCAGTGATATCAAAAATTTTAGAGAGAATTCTCTACAAAAACCTTAACAATTATGTAAACAAATATAAATTAATCTCTCAAAATCAGTTTGGTTTTAGGAAAGGTGTATCCACGGAGAACGCTGTTTCTGCTTTGCTTAATTGCATTACAGATAAAATTGACAAACAGTTCAAGTGTCTGGCTATCTTTATAGACCTCTCTAAGGCTTTTGACACTGTCTCTGTGCCTATTCTTCTAAACAAACTAGAAACAGTAGGAGTACGTGGGAAAACTTATTCTTTATTTAAAAGCTTTCTCTCTGAAAGAACGCAATGTGTTAAGGTTGGAAAATACATTAGTACCGACATGCAGATGGAGTACGGTGTGCCGCAGGGTAGTTTACTCAGTCCTCTTCTCTTCTCCATCTATGTCAATGATCTCTGTAACCTTAACATATCCTCTACCCACATAATCGCGTATGCCGATGACACAGCAATGGTAACATATGGGCGTGACTGGGATATCGCAAAGAATGTAGCAGAATCTGCACTGAAGCAGGTGGGAACTTGGTTGGCCAGTAATAGCCTAACGCTAAATGTTGAGAAAACGAAATTCATCACTTTTGGATCGCGTCTCTCTACCCTGCCACCTGAGCCTTCTTTTACTATCAAATCCCATCAATGTGATATTCCAATTCACAATTGCGCATGTCCTACAGTGGCCAGAGCTTCGGTGGTGAAGTATCTCGGACTGCTACTGGACTCCTGTCTGTCCTGGAAATTCCACATACAGTCGCTGTCGTCACGCATTAGGAAACTTATATTTATCTTCAAGAAGTTAAGAACATCAGCTAACGTTAAGATATTAAAAATGGTCTATAGTGCACTGTGTGAATCAATTATAAGCTACTGTATAACTGCATGGGGAGGAGCAGCAAAAACCATCATCATTGAGGCTGAAAGAGCTCAACGAGCTGTAATAAAAGTACTCCTTAACAAGCCCTTTCGTTACTCTACCCAGCAGTTGTATAGGGACTATGAAGTTCTCACGGTCAGACAGCTTTTTATTCACCGCACCGCCCTGCGCAAGCACGTAACTTTCCCCCCAAATATTAATATTAATAGCCCCAATAAAAGAAGGAGGCCAATGCCGGTATTTCCCAAATTTCACACACGTACAACATTTGCACGTAGACATTACCCATACCTAAGTACGCTTATATATAACAAGCTAAACACTAAACTTAACATACGCACTTTAAACACACACCACTGCAAAGACCGAATCAAACAGTACCTCCAAATCCTAAATTATGATGAAACAGAAGATCTGATTAAATGAACAGTCATTTGATTTCTAAACCTATCCTCTATTCACCAACCCACAAATATATCTACACTTACACTTATTCCAATCAATATTTACCCACAATCAAATATTATGCAAGGTAAATGTTATTCCCTAACGTTATTATAGGTTGACAATAATGCACACACTTGCACTACCTACCACACCAACCAACCAACGAACCAACCTAACGAACTTACCCACCCTAACACACACATTCCTACATGTATATATATTGTCTTTTTATTTTTATTTTCTTTTCTTACTTCCTTCTCTTGTATGTATCATTAAAAATAAATATATATAAACAGCTATCACATTTAAAGCACACCTGAACACATTACAGACGGATGGATGACTCCCATAACACAGGATGTTCCTAGCATGGGGTCATTGATCAATGATTTTGTGTGTATTCTGTTTCTTTTTTTTCTAAGTGTAACAATACGGTGAAATACTATGTGTGTACAAGGTAAAAAAGATAAAGGGAAGAAAGGAAAAAAACACTGTGTACCTAAATAACCTAAGAACATTATGTTGTATTAGAAAATTTGTACTTACTTTGGTGTTATTAAATATTATTATTATTATTATTATTATTATAACAGTCCACTTCTGGACATAGGCCTCTCTTTAGAAAGGAGGTTTTAGCCTACTAAACCACGCTGGCCAGACGGATTGGTACAGGGTTTGTTTCAAGTTTTCCTTCTCTTTGCAGGGCTGTTATCCTGCGTAGTTTGCTCCCTTAGTCGGCTCTTACGACACCCACGGTATGAATAGGGGTGGTGACATTCCGTATTCTTAATCCGTCACCACACAGACCATTCACACATTATTTCTCTTATAGGGAATACAATCCACTACCCCCTGGCTTAGCAATTAGAATCACTAAAGACAGGCCAGTCGAAAAATTTATTGATATTTATAAAATGTATTATACAAATATTCTAGATCCTCCGATCAAATAAAAATGTTAAGATGGTACCCTGTGAACAAAGAAGTGAGGCCAACTAAAACTACGCCTTGGCGTGAACATACACAATTACACGCACATAACGTACAAAACTACGCCTTTTTAACCTTTTTTTTTTATCTGAGTCTATAAGATATTACAAAGATATATAGAAACGAACTAAATCCAGCTTGTGGTTATAAGCTCTAATATGTTCATGAAACAAACAAACCAGTTTGTATGCAACTATTGTCAACTATTTGTATGCATGAATGAGTCTATTATTCATGCATACAACTATGTATTTGATTTGAGAGGGAATTGAAGTCGTGAGTTAACATTCAACGTGGAATACCCTCCACAGGGGTAGCTGGAATACAGTAAAAGAAAAAGTGTCTACATTATCACTTAATCGGCTATTTAAGTTA
The DNA here is from genome assembly GCA_902825455.1 of Arctia plantaginis. Classification (NCBI taxonomy): domain Eukaryota; kingdom Metazoa; phylum Arthropoda; class Insecta; order Lepidoptera; family Erebidae; genus Arctia; species Arctia plantaginis. The sequence goes on along the minus strand of CADEBD010000291.1, from coordinate 3,151,229 downwards.
AATATTTACTGGTAAGCACAAAAACAATGCTGATTTAAATTGAAAACGTTTACCGTCTTAATGAAGTTCGGGTTTTCTACCAACGCCCCGTGATTTAGTGGGTGGGGTGACTTGTTTCATTACCGGTCACTTCCGCAGGGTTCTGTATAGGGTGGGGTCTTGGTGGATGGGTTCAGTAAAAATCGATACATTTAATCTACTTGATTATTATATCTTTTATTTACATAGACAAAAACGAATAGACTACCTAATATAAAGCTGTTACTGATAGCTATAAGTACTAGCAAAATCGTATGGTGACGGATTTAAAATATGAAGTGTGACTACTCCTATTCATCCCGTGGGTATAAGGCGACTAAGGAAGTAAACTGCAAGAGCACTGCAAAGAGAAGAAACACTTGACATAAACCCAGTACCAACCCGTCTGGCCAGCGTGGTATAGTAGGCCAAAACCTCCTTTCTAAGGAGAGGCCTATGTCCAACAGTGGACTATTAAAGGCTGTTCATGTGATGTAATGACTAGCAAAAGTATTGTAAAGCAGTTGTGTTGCTTACTCTATCAGTCTTTTATTGGAATTTGGGCAAACTCACAGTGAAACAGAATAGCAGTGCAGTTGGAGTCGAGGGAGAGCCATGCTTCGTCACATATGGATGAACTTCAGCTTCACAGAAATCCAGTGTTAACCAATTCTTTCATTGTTTTTACTGAGTAAGGTTACTGGAGATTCAAACCCCCTCCTTACTCTGGGACGCAGCTGATGATGACCATGAGCGATGGTAGGTACTTAATATCAGGTGATCCGTCTATAGGTTCATCCCTAAACAAAAAAAGCGCATGTGTAATTATTGTTGTGGTTTACATTAACTTAAATATATGTATCCCTCAAAAAAAAGGTTTAATCGACTTCACACAATACTAACAAAGAGCACTTAAACCCTAGCAGCAATCGCGTTTCATTTGCTATCATGTTTTGAAGAGTCTGTCTCCAAAACTCATCATCAGATCTATGAAAATGAAATTTAAATGGGACTATTTCGAAATAAACCCCTTTGGAACAAAAAAGAACCGAAAAGCCGTCGATATAAGATGGAGTTATGCCCGAACATACATAAAAAAATTACATCCGAATTAAGAACCTGCTATTTGAAGTCGGTTAAAAAACTTACCACCCGTCAACAAATTTACACCAATTATATATATTTTTGTCATCAAATCATCACATCTGTAACAAAACTAGTGCTACAAAATAATCCCAAAAGATGCATTAATCCATGTCATATTTTTTCTTAGAATGCAAGACCAGACTAGACTAGACTTCTAGTAATTAAACAGCATTATAACCAACACAGCACTTTTATTTTTTCTATCGCAACCTTACAAAAAGTAATAAAAGAAACGTGTTTTAAAATTGTTCATAGAATGAAAAATAGACAACACCAACACGGAGAAGAGGGGGAACCTCTTAAACGACCAACTTTAAAAACTGCGCAACCAGCAAACGTCTGGATTCAAACTTTTTCTTTTGATCTGTGAATTTCTCGATTGGCGGGTGAGCAATGGAAATCGTTTTGGTAACTCATTTATCTTCATTTACTTAGCCTAATGTAAAGTTAGACTTTAGGATAACTTTTTTTTAAATGTTTCGGACATCTAACACAACGCTATCTAGTTTCAAACTAAGCAGAGCTTGTACTATGAAAGTTAGATTGACTGATAGAATACTTATGTACTTTTTTTTGTAAATAAATGCGTATTATACATAGAATACACCCAAACTCCGACACAAATATTTGCAGATTACACAAACATTTGGTCCGACAAGGGACTCGAATCCGAGACCTCAGCACGGCAGTACCACAGCTTCCACTGCACCATCGAAGCTGTCAAAGTTTCTAACTTCGATCGCTGTTTTTATGAAAAAGGGGATAAACGAGCAATCAGGTCACCTCAAGTCACCTGATGGTAAGTGAGCACCGCCGGACATGGATATCTGCAACTCAAGAGTCACAAGTGTCTTGCCGTTCTTTAAGTCTCTTCCGGTAGGTTTGGCATCAGGTAACCTCACTCCCTGAAAATGAACAAGAAAATCACATAACACCATTTTCCTGTGAGGACGTAGTAAGTATCACTCCGGTCATCATCACCATCATCAACAGCCTTTCATCAACAGTCCACTGCTGGACATAGGTCTCCCCTTAGAAAGGAGGTTTTGGCTTACTATACCGATCTGGCCAGCCGGGTTGGTATAGGGTTTGTGTCAAGTTTGTCTTCTCTTTGCAGTGCTGTTGTCCTGCATAGTTGGCTTCCTTAGTCATATTGATAAATTGTCGAGTAGACTCAGCTCAGCAGCATACGCAGTAAGGAAAACTCTAGAGTTGACTGAGGTTGATATGTTTACTTCTGTTATTTTTATAGCATACTGTCATACGCTATTCTACTGTGGGGGAATGCTGCCGACATTCCAGCTATTTTTGTACCGCAAAAGAGAGCAATTCGAGCATTTTATAATTTAGGCAATCGTTGTTTATTGAGGCAGGAATTTAAGGAAACAAACATAAAGACAGTGGCAAGTCAATATATACATGAAAATGTAATATATGTTCATAAAAACAGATATAGCTTTTTGAAAAGAAGTGATGTACATTCTATAAATACTAGAAATAGAAATAAACTTGTAGTACCCGCCTCTAGGCTCCAAAAGATAAACAAGTCTTTTCGAGGTCAATGTGTCCGATGAAGAATGAAATCATCAACAACCTTTACCAGTCCACTGTTGGATATGGACCTCTCCTTAAAAAGGAGAGTTTGGCTTACTATACCACGCTGGCTATAGGGTTGGTATAGGGTTTGTTTCAAGTTTTCCTTCTCTTTGCAGTGCTGTTGTCCCTTTGTCGGCTCTTACGACACCCACGGGATGAATGGGGGTGGTGGCATTCCGTATTCTTTATCCGTCACTACACGGATATAATTATAATAAAATCCCAAATAATATTCAAGACTTAAGTATTAACAAATTTAAATCCGCAATAAAACGTGGCTTTTGCCAGAGGGCCTACTACTCAATTGTGGATTACAAGGAACACAAAAATGCTTGGGATTAATTACCGCAGGCTATTTCTTAAGTGAAAATTTGGTGTGGACTAATGTTTTTTTTTTTTTTTATAAAAAATCTATTTTTTGTTTCACTTCATTTTCTCTTTTTTCTTAATCTTGTGTTCTCTTCATTGTCTTTTTACCTTTTAGTCCTTAAAAACGGACATCAAAACAATGTTGTGGTATATTTAATAATGTCATTGTACGTATCTGTGAATTGCAAAAGAGTGGCCATGAGTTTGTTTGTCCTTTTTGTAGATTTTGAGAGATTTTGTATAAGTTTAATTTTTATAAAAAATTTGCTAACTATTTGACAAAACAAAGATTGTTGCGATTGTGTGTGTTGATTTATGACTTTAGAGTCTACATTAAAGACGATTTCAAACAATAAAAAAAATGAAATAAAGAGAGTTTAAGTTAGTCGGCTCTTACGACGCCCTTGGGATGAATAGGAGTGGCGACACTAAGTATTCTTAATACCACCACCCGGAGGCCGTCGAGCCGGCCCATTTGACCCTCGACGGCACGGCACGGATGTCAAGAGTGAATAAAGTTACCTGAGACCCAAACCTTCCTTCTACTGATTCCTGCATGTTTCCATGGACGGTGATAGTCACTTACCATCAGGTGACCCATCTCCTTGTATGCCCCCTATACCATATATATTTTTTCGTTGACTTCACTGATTCTTTTTTCCAAAAGCAGTGTATATGCTATTCGCCATTATTACCCATGTCTATGCATAATTTCATGCAGTTTCCTATGGACGTTCAGCCGTGGTTGAGTTACAATTACCATTCAAATTTTTGCATCTGTAATAGTAAACTACTAATCTACACAATCGAAGTTCCCGCGTCGACTAGCATACATCATCACCCAACATCACCCGTAGGGCCGCGGTCCGCCGGGCGTGACAATTTTGCTTGTTCGGAGGATCTAAAATCTGTTCCTCCACAACATCATATCGCTTTACTACAGAACTTACAGTAGAATGTGTTTTCAAATCATCGGTTCAACTCAAGAAGTCACTAAGTATTTTTCACGATGAATCGGTCTAAACTTCAAGGACCTTGTCAATGAATATGACATCACAGTAAGTACCTACACAACTTGGAACCTTGTTATATTGATATGGCAAAGCTTTCTAATGAATGCAAGGAAGCGTTTAGATTCTAAAATGCTGTTTCGTCGTACGCCATATTTAGAAGTTTGATAAATAAAACAGAAACATACGGAAAAATATTTGTAAGTTGACTGTAAAAACTTTGGTTGGATTTTTTTTTGACACTTTGTGATATAGCTCTACCGAACTGATATAACGGCCTTACAGAAAATCGATGTTACTCAATCCTTTTATTGGCTTTTACCGAGTTTTCTTTAAATATATATATTACCTGTGCATATGATATTTGGTATATTTAATGTTCATGCATTAATTCCCACTCCCATTGACTACCGCGTTCAGAACAGCCGAAGAAAGGACAGTGTGGAGTGGTGTCACCAAAACACTTCAGAACGGAGACGACCTTCAGAAATGAACTTTATAGTACATTTTCATAGTTTCATTTAAAAAAAAACCCGGTCAGGTACGAGTCGAACTCGTGCCTGTCGTGCCTGTGAAAATTAAGGTAAATTTTAGTACTTACAAGTTTTCGCGAAAATCGAAATTTGCCTATATCTTCTTATCGTGTTGACTCAGGACCTTGATTTTTATACACTTAATAGCTACCATAGATTTCAGTATCTGGTGCAACTTGCTAGGTCTACCCGTTCTTGAAAAAATCGGTGGTGACAACAAGAAAGTGATCTTAAAAGTTTTCCTTTGTAACCTTTTGAGGTACGGAACCTTAAAAATGAAATCTATTATAATTTTTTGTCAAAATTCTTCTTTAACTTATTTTTAACCCCCTAATGTTATCATTTTAAAACTTAAAACACAATTCTTACACTTCAAAATGGAAGTTGAGCTGTTATACATCTGTCGACGAGCTATTAACGGTGTCATAAACGATTCAGTGGACGGTGAACATCTGTTAATTAGTCAGTTTAGTTTTAACTCACAAATATTGGTTTAAATTTAAATAGTTTTAACTTGAAGCATTACGAGAGATGTTTAAAATAGAATGATTGGTTGCTAAGTAATGACAGCCAGGAGTTATTGGTTTAAGAGAAATGATTTATATGAAGTGGAAGTGTATAAATCAAGTGGGTAGATAGTTACTGGTCTCGAATGATGACCTTTAATTCGATTTCATTCGACTGGAACTTTGTACTTTTACTCCAACTTTTAGCAATATATTTATTCTTAAAGACAGGTATCTATGTATGTTTATTCGTATTTTAGAACGAATGGTACGATTGGTACCTTACACATTTGAAAAATACAAAAAAATGAATTCCGTTTATTCCAATTCTAAGGTGATATTTTTTTAATGTTAACTATTGTTGTAGTATACATAGTACACCCCGGGACCGGGCTTTACTGGGCGAATCGTCGATACGGGGGGGACTTGAAATATTATGGTCCGGGTCCTCCTCGGAGGTCAGGGTGGTTTTTAGTGGAAACACCACATACTCCTGGCTCCTCCCCGATTTGCCACCCCGTCAACAAAAAAAAGTATACATAGTACAATAATATAAATAATATTTTCGGACATCTGACACACAGATAACGTTATCCAGTTTCAAACTAAGCAGAACTTGTACTATGAAAGCTAGATTAACTAATAAAATACTTATATTCTTTTTTTTATAAATACATACATATTATATATAGAAAACACCCGAACTCCGAAACGAATATTTACGGATCATACAAACATTTGATCCGACCCGGCAATCGAACCCAAAACATCAGCACAGCAGTCACTACCACTGCACCACTGAGGCAGTCAAATATACATATATGTAAAATACATATTGTTGAAGTATATATGGCGACGGATTAAGAATACGAAATGGTACCACCGCTATTCATCCCGTGGGTGTCATGAGAGCCGACTAAAGGAGCAAACTGCGCAGGACAACAGCACTGCACAGAGAAGGAAAACTTGAAACCAACCAGTTACCAACCCGTGAGGCCAGTATGGTACAGTAGGCCAAACCCTCTTTTCTAAGGAGAGGCCTATGTCCAGCAGTGGACTATTATAGGCTGTATATCATTGATGATATCTTTCTGTAACACGCTGTATAATGTAAGTAAACAAACAATATTTTGTTGAAACTTCCCTTAAATGTTCTAATTAATTCTGATTTTTATTACGCCCCGCGCGAAGAGTCCTCTAATTTCCTTACAACTTCAAACGAAATTGGAGCTATAAAAATATATTAGTGTAATAATTATCATAATTTTTATTCTGTTGTGCAATAAACAGCAATGGACTCCGTCGTGTACTTTACTTGTAATTGTTATTTCTTTAAAGATTTATTGTAGGCAAGGATTTTATCCTGATTGCTAAGCCAGAGGTAGTGGGTTCGATTCACAACCAGGATAAATAATTATATGATGAGCACAATTAAACAAGGATATCTTCTGTACTCCTCTTAGTCAGAGCATACTTTCAATTTCTTCGTCAGAATTGCATAACAACCTGAACTACTAATTATCTTTGTTAATTCACCTAAATACCTCGTTGTGTATTCACCATGTTGCTTCATTCGCCGGCAGATATTTAGTAATTGACTCTAATCTACCAATTACTGTGTGTGTTCCGAACATACCTAGAGGTATGTACTTTGGATATTAGGGCATGGTGATTGTATAGTGGGCTTACATGGCGATTACAATGCAAAGGTAACATTTAAAAAATATATGTAAGGTTTGCCGAGTGTATCGTATCACTGGAATAACTGACGGGCCTGTTGGTCTAGTGGTTAGTGACCCTGACTGCTAAGCCGGAGGTCGTGGGTTCGATTCCCACTCGGGACAAATATTGTGTGATGAGCACGGTCATTTGTTCTGTGTTTGAGTGTGATTTATCTATAATTTGTATGTATTTCGAAATATATAAGTATGTTTATCAGCAGTCTGGTTACCATAGCACGGGTTCTGCCTATAAAAATAGTTTGGGACTAGACGGCCGTGTGCGAGATGTGTGACATTATTATTGTGTTTCCATAGCCTTTAAATTAACTATAATCAATACATAAAAAAATACTAGTTCTGACTGAATGAATCATCAACGCCAAGCCTAAACCTCTGGGGCATCTTGAAATTTTGGCAGTTGATGCTTATTATGTTGTAAGCACCTTTTAAGAAAGGATTTTCGGCACTTCATCCCTAAGGGGGTAAATTAAGGGATGAACGGTTATTTGGAAGTTTGTCATGTTCAAAGTTAGAAACAGAAAATAAGAAATAACTACGCGAGCGAAGCCGCCGACAATAGCCACGTTCATTAAAATAAAACAACGTGGGCAACCGCTGCATACTTACTTTAGCGCCATCTAGAAAATTCAAGCGGAACTACATGAAAACTACTAAACACTGATCCTGTACCGCGCTAAGAAAGTTTTCACACCGAATAGTATATTAACGTTTTGATTGTTGCTACTATGACACGATGAGCTATCCAAAGATTCTTCTTGGTTGAGTAACATCACACCTCTGTTTCTCTACAGACTTATTAAATGCATTCCGATGTGAACTTCCTATTAACAGAACAGTACTAAGTAGCTGGCTGCATAATTTTCTATCACAACATGGGAACCACCTCTTGACTATTATGATTATATATTTCTAATTATCATTATATTACTAATATACTTTTATAAAACTGACTAAGTGGTGCAGTAGTAGAGTATGTGACTGTCGTGCTGAGGTCTCGGCTATGATTCCCGGGTCAGATCAAATGGTTGCATGATCTGTAAATATTTGTTTCGGAGTTTGCGTATTTTTTATGTATAAAATGTACGTATTTTCAGAAAAAAGTATAGACACTCTATCACTCAATTAAATTTTCATAGTACAAGCTGTGCTTAATTTGAAACAAGATGGCGTTGTGTGTCAGATGTCCAAAATATTATTGTTATAATTACCTAGTGGTAATAACAATAATATTAGTCTTCGTTTTTAGGACCAAACACGAAGACAGGTGACAGTACCAATAGAATACCGTTTCTCTAATATCCTGTACACAAAAAAGGCTTGAAAATTATTCCATCAGTTTCTTAAGACTTATTTCAATGCTAATCGAAAACATGTATGTTTTATTCCGTGAGGTGGTGTCAATTCACCTGGGGTGTGTATATCGGGGCTGAATCGTAGAATGTATTTCCTGAACACAGGTGCACACTCTTTTCTGCCGTTAGGCATACAAAATACCATGCAATATAATAGGTACAGGCATTTCAAAATTCTTTGTCAATATTATATTCGTTAAATAAATTACCCACTACCATGTATACTAAATACTAAATTTAGAGAATTTTGTAAAATTACATCACAATGTTTCCTTGACACTCGCACACTCTCGTCACTTCATCGTAATAGTCAACGATTTCATGGAATAACCATATTTCATGCTGTGGCGAGCTAAAAGCTAGAACAGAATATATTTGTAATCATCAATCATCATCATCATCATCATCAACAGCCTTTAATCCACTAATAATAATAGACATAATAGTCCACTGCTGGACATAGGCCTCTCCTTAGAAAGAAGGTTTTGGACTACTATACCACGCTGGCCAGACGGGTTGGTATAGGGTTTGTGTCAAGTTTTTCTTCTCTTTGCAGTGTTGTTGTGCTGCGTAGTTTGCTCCCTTAGTCGGCTCTTACGATATCCACGGGATGAATAGGGGTGGTGAAACTCCGTATTCTTAATCCGTCACCACACAGACAGTTTGTAATAGCTCCATCAAAAGAAATCTTTAAATCAAAGTTGATGAAGAACCTTATGGAGAACGATAACATAAACATTGAATAGCTAAGGAGCTAATTATGTCAACAAACTGTCCTGCAGTTTAGCAGAAGTAAAAATATGTATCATTATTAACAGCAGCCTTTAATAGTCCACTGCTGGACAAAGGCCTCTTCTTAGAAAGGAAGTTTTGGCCTACTATTGCTCTTACGACAGCCACGGGATGAATAGGGGGATAACACTCCGTATATCTTTTCTTTCACAAAACTGAGTGTTCAAAACAGTTCAAAAAAGTTTCAATTTAAGTTCAATGATATATCCATTCAAGATTAGTCATATAATTAACGTCTTTATATCGCCTGACACCTATGATCAATGATCTACAGTATGCTATTGCGTATAGCATAAAATAAATAAAATAAAATAAAAAAGCCTTTTATTGCCTACTATTTACCTACTTTACATTGTGTTTGTTACTTGTTATTAATTTTAATTTTATTTTAATTAATTTAATAATGTTGTAATTGGATTACTTAATTAACTTCACTTAGCTAGTTTTTCTTTGATTGATTTTACTTAAATTACCAGTTTATAAATATAATACGCTTAACTAGTGTGTAAGTTATTTAGCCTAACATAATTTATTTTATAAAGCAGTATCTGCAGGAACCCATATTGGATGAAGGCGGAGGAGGAGGAGGAGCCAAAGAAGCCCATTTCTCTCTGTCCTGTGCAGTCTGTTCCCAGTTTTGGCCGGCTGTCCTTGCAATCTCTTTCCAACGTGACAACGATCTTCCTCTGCTCCTTTTACCTGGAGGACCTTATTTTTGTGTGTCGTATTCTATATATTTGCCTTATTTCAAACATGCTGCGCTCTTGTCCTCGTTGGCAAGTTGTAATTTTATTTTTCAGTTTTGAGCTGAATTTCCATGTCTGGCATCCATACGTCAAATATAGTAAGAGGCTAGAGTTCATAACTTTTGTTTTGATGGTTATAGGGAGGTTACTTTTAAAGATTTCCTTTAAAGTCCAGTATCTTTTCCATGTCTGTTGTATTCCTTTTTCAACTTCAAGCTCGTTATTTTTTCTGTCAAAACTGATTTGCTTACAAAGATAGATGTACTTGTCTGTTTATTCTAGTGGCTCTCTATTTATTGTTATTTATCTTCTCCCCTTGTTCATCATTGCCATAGTTTTAGTGAGATTAATTTGTAATCCCAACTTGACACTAACTAGATGTAAAGTTTCGATCATGAGCTGTAGCTGGGAGCTGGACTCCGACAACAACAGTAGGTCGTCTGCGAATCTTAAGTGGCTTAAGTACTCCCCCTTTATACACAGTCCTGTCTTGCTCCAATACAGCTTGCTGATTATAGCCTCCAAGATGGCTATAAATATAGCATATAGCATATATTTACATAAATCATTCACGTTAAATTCTCCTTCTACGTTCCGTTTTGGCCTCTATACTTATTCGTAAGGGTTAAATCGTTTCCCAGTTAAAGGAAAGCACATGTTTTATTCAGATAACAGCTAAAATATGGTGATAGATAACACTTATCAACGCCTACCTCTTTTACATAAAATTTTCCATACGACGTGATTTACCGTGTGAATAAAAGTGATTTAACCATTTAATTATGAGTCGTGTATGATTTATGTGCAAACTCCTTGTTAACACGAGCCTAAAAATGGTGGGATACTGTCGAATAAATGGACGAACATGTATTTGTATGATTATTTTGTCGTGATGAGCGAATGAGCCGTCGCCTGATCGTGACTACTGTCTCTAATTCATTGCTGGCATTTCAGGGATCAGCCGTTGAGTGCGCTGTTGGATCCAGAATTAGAGGAAGAGGTTGATCCTTCAGTAACTCGGTGAATTGTAACGAAGGAATTGCTTAGATAACATCGAGGCCGTTAGGTATAATCACTCCGCTCGAGCCTACTGCGCTGAAGCATAGATCTACCACGTATTTGTCATGAGTCAATCAGGGAAATGTCGTAAAAAGATAACTGTCTTTCTTTCTTTTTCCTTTCTGACCTTTCCATCATCTTATGTATGATTAGTACTAACGTCTTTCTTCGTTTTCGGAAGCGTTTCCCTAATATTCAGTATATTTATATATATAATTCTTCTGTGCGTGTGTATGTGCCTGAACTCCCCCTAAACGGCTAGACAATTTTGATGAGACTTATGTGTGTGTTTAAGTGAATTCGATAATGATTTACATTCACAATTTGGTCCACTATAAATTAAGTATTAAGCTAAATATTCACATTAAATGTCGAACTTTAATAACACTAATATCTGTTGGTAATAAGGTCAAACGAGCAGATGGATCACCTGATGGTCAGTGACTACCGCCACCCATGGACACCTGCAATTCAAGAGTCAGAAAATGCGTTGCCAGCCTTGGAGTCCTTGGAGAAAAAATTCCTTAACTTTTCTTGATTGTGACGTTTTCCTTTATGTTTTTCCTTTCCTTTACGTTATGCGTGATGTTCATTACAACCGTGTGTCACAAACCAACCATTACACATCATTATAACTTGTACGGCACCCTGTCGCAGATTTATGGTCTTATAAATTAAAAATGATTTTGTGAAAATTGTTTTACAGTGCTTTAACGCTAATTAATCTATTTTAAAACAAAAATTATGTTCTGATTATAAGTGTGGGCCAAGTTCATCATTTATAAGTTGACACATCTGACTGTCCGTGTGGTGACGGATTAAGAATACAGAGTGTCACCACCCCTATTCATCTCGTGTCGTAAGAGCCGACTAAGAGAGCAAAGTACGCAGGACAACAGTACTGCAGAGAGAAGGAAAACTTTATACAAACTCTATACTAACCCGTCTGGCCAGCGTGGTATAAAAGGCCAAAACCTTCTTTCTAAGGAGAGGCCTATGTCCAGCAGTGGACTATTAAAGGCTGTTGTGAAAAACATGTGATAAACAGCTATTTGACCGTTAACTCTGCAGAATCTATACTATGGTAACTGGACTTTTTAATAAAAATGTAATTATAATTCTAAATATGTACTTTAACTTATTCTAGATATGTATAATATTTTATGTAAATAAACGAACTCCTTGAAGAAAATCATCGTGCTCATCACCAAATTTAGTCACGAACCCTATGGCTTATCATCAAGTTCACCACTACCTTTATTCATTATCATTAATTCCATCACCACTAGACCAATAGCCCTATCAAAAAAGTAGTAATAAATCGATTTAATAGCTAAGAACTAAAAGCGTAACAAAAAACAAAGCACTTTCGAGTTGATAACATTTATTAAAGTAACGCCGAATTATTGTGAGTATCGCCGTCTACAGATATTTATCTTCATCATAAAGTAATTAGAAGAAGAAAGAAAGAAAGATTTTTATTCCATAAAACACATACAAAAATAAAAGTTAAATAACTACGCATACAAATGAAATAATTAAGGTGCAGACCTTAATTTTCCCAATCATCGACTATGGTGATGTGTGTTACCTCGACCTGAATGCAGATCTGCTCAATAAATTAGACCGACTTCTCAACAACTGCATTCGGTTCATATTCAACCTTCGAAAGTACGATCATGTATCCGCTTATCGCAGTCAATTGTCATGGCTACCTATAAGACAGCGCCGCAGTTTGCGGGCGCTGACTATGTTGCACTCCCTTCTCCACACACCTACCTCACCTACTTACTTAACATCCCACCTGCAATATCTCTCCTCCAACCATGACAGAAGCCTTCGCTCCGCTGATAATTTCCTCCTTCTTTGTCCTTCACATAGCTCCCGTATCATACATTCTTCCTTCACTGTCCAAGCGGTAAATCTTTGGAACGCCCTTCCCCTAGAGATCAGGACATCCACCAACCGAACAATCTTTAAGACCAGAGTACGCAAGCTTTATGGAGACTTGTTGACGGAGTCATCCAAATAACCCCTTGTGTGTTCATCAACGCAGGCATGTATGTATGAATGTATGTGTGTATGTTTATGTTTTTTTTTTTTCTTTATATTTATAGTATTATATAGTACGTATAAATGATATTTGCATTTATATATGTATCCATCTTGCAACCGACTACAATTTAAATAATTTACCTCATTATATACCTGCCATACACAAATCTCTGCATCACCCCAAGGTTGACTGGAAGAAAATGCCTATGGCATTAAGTCCGCCTTATGCAATGTATTTGCAGGAAGTATAAATAAATAAATAAATAAATAAATAATAACCAAGTAACGTTTGATAAACACAGTAACAGGGCAACATTTTTCAAGATGTATGTGTATTATTTCATACCACTGTCAGAATTAACATAACACGTCAATATATCCAACCACACGTCTGTAAAATGTTACTTATCAACCTATGTACACTAAAAACCCTTTAATGTTGCTACGCCGTGTTGTAGAAAATAGGTGGACCTTCAGTGTAGACTGCGGATTAAGCATTTTTTTTTAAAGCCATACAGTAGTCGCAGTAGGTTTCATAGTATCATCGGATGGTCAATTCTAGTAACACACGTTGACTGGTCAATTGAATTAGCGCGCATTTCTCTAGCTTTCTGTCACACACACCTCCCTACACACTCCCGTTCCTTTACGATTGCACTAAACCGAAAAGAAAAATGTTACACATAAATTAATCTCTTTAATAATAGTAAATACTCGGTGGAAACCTGGCCTATACACTACCATGCACTAAAATATTAAAATATTAAGCTTATCTGTGCTTTAAAACTGCCATAAACAACATTTTATATTGTTTATTGACTCTCAAATGTCTTTAAGTTTGATAGACTGTTATGGGAGATTATAGAGTTTGTTTACGGTCGAATTGATATTTTATGTTGAATACGTTTTATGGTGTTGTAAATAGTTATGTTTTGTTATTGTTTCTTAAGTAATAAACCAATAACGGAATGATGGACGAACTTTAAGCTGAATAGATATTCTTGCCTTGTTGTTTTATAAAGTAGTTAGGTACTTACTTCTTTTTTCTTCTTTAAAAGACAACTCCCGCATTAGGAATATGTCCTGTGTCGCGGGGAACTTTACAAACATACATGAAATGGACACAAAGAACACCCAGATTCAGAACAACAATTTGTGTATCACACAAAGTGTCGTCCCATGTGGGGTTTGAACCCACAACATTCGGCGTAGTTGGAAGCGGCGTGGGGAGAGCTTAAACCACTACGCCATCTGTGCAGTCTACACCTAACTAACTGTGCAATACAATTATCATTGTGTGTACATATTCGCATCAATATTTTTGAGTTAAAACTGAAAATAAAAAAGATTTTGTTACTTTCTATAACACCAGCTAGGTTTTAGTGTAAGTCGCGTGGAAAATGTTTCGTTAATTCTGGAGAATATTCGCAGGCTTTCAAAGGCACACAGTATAGGCGCATAGGCGGAGAGCAAACAGAAAAATAAAAAAATAAAATCGTGGGAGAGCCGCTTCAACCGATGTGACAGCACGACTACGTTCGTTGGTTCTCTTTCCGCCATTTAAGCTCCCCCTCCCCTCAGAATTAGGATGATAGAGGGTTTGAGGCTCCGGTGACTTCACTTACTCGGTAAAAAAAAAACGAAAGACTTGCTTAACACCTATGTTCTGTAAGGCTAGTTCTGGTGCTGTATCACTCCGGTTGAGCCTGCCCATTTATTATTTCAATGTTTTTTTATGATACCTAGGGCAAACGAGCAGACGGGTCACCTGATGGAAAGTGACTACCGCCGCCCATGAACGCCTGCAACTCAGGAGTCACAAGCGCGTTATCGGCCTTTGAGGTAGGAGTACGCTCTTTTCTTGAAGGTTTGAAGGTTATATCGGTCCGAATTAAAATATATTTCCAGGCTTACCCACTCAACTACTTACTATGGATTTTTACATATACATAAGTTATCAGGGGTACAGCTTAACGCGGACGAAATGTTGATGTGTAAAAGTAAACTAAGGCCGAGAATTCACAAGAAGCGAATACTAACGGAGGTATGGCTCAATTTTCAACTAAAATAATAACCTCCAATATGAACGTTTGTGATTCTTTTTTATAGTATAAGGGGGCAAACGAGCAGACGTGCCACCTGATGGTAAGCAACTACCGCCGCCCATGGACACCTGCAACTCAAAAGTCACTAGTGCATTGCTGCCCTTGTAGTCCCTCCCGCTTGAGTCAGCGGGAGGAGGATTTGGGCTCCGGTAACCTCACTCACTCAGTGAAAGGCAACCAAAGAATTGCTTAACACCGGTTTTCTGCCAGTCCGCGTTATCACTCCGGTCGATCCGGCCCATTTGTGCCGAAGCATGGCTCTCCCACGGTAAAGGTGTTTTCCTACGTACCTATATAGCAGTTATAATTATTATATACTTGTGATGTTCTGAACTGTTCATAATTTTTGTAATGTTTTTCCGAAAATACGGATTGTTAGTGTTTAAATCCGAATTCATCATAAGTTTTGTTTTTTCAGTTGTCATTCAATAGGAATACGCGTGATCTTAAAACGACAGTTGAATTCAAGAACTAAGTAACTGCTGTTTAGTTAGGTATTATACGGCAATGTGAGATGTGTAGAAATAATAATATTATTTGACGGGTCTGTTCGTCTAGTGGTTAGTGAAACTGACTGCTAATTCTTATGTCGTGGGTTCGATTCCCACCCAGTACGAATGAGCATATGATTATTTGTTCTGTGTCTGGGTGTAATTTATTTATATCTTTATTGTATACATAAATAAAGATTACTTACAAATATGTAGACTCAACAATCGGCGGTCTTATCGCTCACGACGAACTCTTACAGACAACCTTAATACGGATATTAGATATTTAAAAAGTTGGGTAGCTTACATACACGTAACGCATTATCACTTGATTATTTAAAAAATCAACAAAAGCATTCATACACAAATATACATCTATTCACCTTGCACACATTTAAATACACACACACATACATATATATATATACACATACATACAGTCTAAAATATTTACTGTATGAAATAAAACAAAAACACACAAACACAAACACAACAACGCTCCTTCTTCCGACTCTTGACTATGCCGACGTTAGCTATCTCGATCTCACCGAAGCGCATCTTGATAAACTTGAGCGTCTCCAAAATTTTTGTATACGATTCATATTTGGACTTCGCAAATATGATCATGTTTCCCACTACCGTAAAAAGCTCAGATGGCTTCCGATCCGCCTTCGCCGGAATACTCATATCCTTACGCTTCTGTATAATATACTGTTTAATCCATTAACTCCTATTTACCTCAAAGAACGCTTTAAGTTCCTTCATGACACACATATGAAATGTCTGAGGTCCTCTGAAAGCCTGAGATTGGAAATACCAAGCCATTCTACCAATTTCTACACAAAGTGATTTTCCGTAGAAGCTGTACGTTTATGGAATGCCTTACCGGTTACTTATAGACGTGCGCAATCCGTAACCACCTTCAAGACTATGCTATATGAGCATTATCTGTCTATAATAGTTGAAAATTAGCGTATGTATATATTAACGTATGTATGTATAGTATTTATGTATAGAAAAAATATTTTATTGGTTAAGACCTTATTTACTTCTCTAATTTATGTATACCTATTACCATTTCAAAATGAATCCGTCCAAAGGTTGCCTGGAAGAAATTGCACTAAGCGATAAGGCCGCCCTTTGTACATTACATCGGTCGTTAATTACTGTATAATGTCTGTAAAACATTGGTGTACATATAAAGTATTTATCTATCTTATCTATCTATCTATCTATCTATACCTCCCTAACTGCTTCAGCCAGCATCGGAATCCTAGGCATCGCATATCGAGCGAAGTCCAATTTCGGGGTCACTTAGAGGGTAAGGTCAAATTGGAATCGAAGAAGCTCGGTGTCCTGAACAGATCGAGAAGTATTTCACGCCGGCCCACCGCCTTCAGCTCTATAAGGCGCTGGTCCGGCCGCATATTTAATTCTGTTCTCATCTCTACGCAGGGGCACCTCAGTACCAGCTTCTCCCCTTGGACCACATCCAACGAAGAGCGACTCGAATCGTCGATAGCCCAAACATCTCCGATCGGCTCGATCCCTTGGCGTTACGTAGAGATGTGTATGTGTGATGTGTAGACTACTGCGAGGAATTGTTCGGACTAATACCAGCTGCAAATTTCCGCCATCGTTCCAAACGGCAAAATTTTCATCCTCATTACCTGGATAGTTGGCGCTCCACTACTGTGCGCTTTTCGAGACACTTTTTCCCCGCACAACCAATCTGTGGAATGGGTTATCTTCTGAGGTATTTCCGGACCTATACGACCTTCAAACCTTCAGGAAAAGAGCGTACTCCTTCCTAAAAGGCCGGCAACGCGTTTGTGACTCCTGAGTTGCAGACGTTCAACGGCGGCGATAGTCACTTTCCATCAGGTGATCCGTCTGCTCGTCTGCCCCGTCTAACATAAAAAATATATGCCTGTAATTAGAAATATTTAAGTTTTACAGCAGTTTGGTAACCATAGCCCAGGCTCTGCCTGTTTTGGGATTAGACAGCTGTATGTGAGATGTGTAAAGAATGTAAAGACATTATTAAAAAAAATGTAGTAAAAAATGCATTATTATTAAGAAAAAAACTTGTATTCCCATTTACGAGTACAAAATCATTAAGGCGTTTCTACTGACAGTTACAATTGGCGTTGTGATATTTCCCTCCTACTAAATTTCTACTGAAATGTCTGCCTTTTAATAAAGATTTGATTGTGTTTCAGCCACTTCGTGAATTGTTAATCAAAGGCTTTCAAACCGAATATTGAGGGCTTTGAATTGTAAGTTATATGTTTGAAGCCTTTTATTACAACTTTACACCGACTGTGGACATAAGTGAATCAAAGCATTGCTTCCGTATTATTATTACCTTATACTTGTTATAACTGAATTGAAACAATTAGATTATATATTGTTTTTCAAGTCTTTATACACAATGTCATTTGTGTTAAAACTCTATTCTTATAAATTACACGGATAGCGTAGTGGGTTAAGCGGTCACCACGCCGCTTACTACTACGCTGAGTATTGTGAGTCCGATTCCTTGCTTCCTTATACTATAGAAAACATATATAAACATCTGAACTACAGTTTTAATTCGTTTTTTTTAACACTTTTCGATCAGATTTTACTTTTTACACTTAGTTGTAGACAGGAACATCTTATAATATCCTATACTAGCTACGTTTGTGTAAAATCTCTTGACTTCATGGATGACGAAGCGGTTTAAGCGGTGACCTCGCCGTTTCCTACTGCGAGTGTTGTGGATTCGATCTCCGCATGGGACAACACTTTGTGTGATCCACAAATTGTTGTTCTGAGTCTGAGTGTTCTTTGTCTCCGTTTCATGTATGTTTGTGGAGTCCCTCGCGACACAGGATATATTCCTAATGGGGGTGTTATCCTTAAAAAAGTTAACAGCACACCGCTTCGTACTATGTTCGGAGAACGATTATATTGCCAAGAATGTCAAATAATGCAATGAAGAACTGCGTTAAAGAGGATATGACTAGAAAGGGAGAAAGCAGTGAACTGACGAGTGATACAGGTGAATGACATAAAAAAAAATATTGCGCCAACCCCAAATAAATTTAGAAGGGGGTAACAGCTTTTCTTGTCAGGCGGACTACTCACCGGCCAACCCAGTGGAGAGATTCACGAGATTACCTCAGGGCGCCTTGTAAGAGAACAGAAGTGTGTGCGTGTGGGAAACCTACGGGACTCCTTAGAGGAAAACAACTTACACCTCAGTCATACATACATGTATATTTCAATAAAAATTAAAGTTACAATAATTAAAAAAATAAATTAATTAGTGGGTATAAAAAAAACCGCAGCGGCGCGCGTCAGAGCCGAGCTGATGCTGCTCGGAGCCTCCTCGTCTTCACTCCAGGAGGTCACTTCCCCTTCCGCCCGAGTCGGCTATTTATATTAGGTATTGAGGAAAGTTCACTATTGATATTAATAAAGTTAACGAGAAGTACGTAACCCTTGAGTACGGCTGTCCCCTTGCTTTGTGAGCCGCGTGACTGCCAGTTTGCCAGAGGGTACCGAGAAACTTGAATTCGCACCAGAAGGCCACAAATGAACAAGCAGGCCGTCTGAGACTGACCGTCTTGACCCGAAATCTGGGACCCTACGAATGGATTAGCACTCATATTATCGATCAGGTTCCAGAAACAAATAAGTACAAGAAAAATTAAGAATATACTCACCACTTTCGTGGGTACTTTGAACAGATAAAATATTACGAAAATAAAATCACCAGACAAATAAAACACTATTTAAGATTGGAAGACAAGAGTTAGCAGAGTGTCCCCCGTGGCTGAAAGCCCTACTTATATATGTTCGGTTCGTGAAGTTTCCAGAAAGAATCCCTACTTCAATATTTCAAACTGTCACTCACATTATTATCTAGGTTAACACGAACTAAATCAAAAGTAACTCGCTTCCTACCATAACAGGTCACTTATAACACCAATACAATTTATCATGATAAATTAATAAAATGACTTATCTATAAAACAAACGCCATCTAGTGGTCCGATGGCGGACGAAGAACAACAATACTATAGTCACAAACTACTTTAGATAAATCAACAAATGCGACGGGGGGCAATAGATGTCGCTTTTTACAACTCCGTACGCAATACAAATATACTAAAAAAATAACTGTTACAAGGGTAAGATGTTGATCATATAGGGAGAAAATAAACAGATTACCTGATGGTAAGTGGACGTCTGAATGTCCAGAGTCACAGGTGCTTCTAAGGTAGGCATTTGTGAAGGTTTATTCATAACCTTTATTCATAAGCTGACGACCGAATGGCGTAGTGGTTCGATTCCCGGTCAAGTCAAACATTTCTGTGCATGAACATTTAATGTATAATTTGGTCTGTGTGTTTCTGTGTATAATAAGTATGTTTTTACAAAAAAAAAAATGTATTTATATAAGTTGTCTAGTACCCACAGTAGAAGCTTTGCTTAGTTTTGGACTAGATGCCGTAGTGTGAATGTGGTAGAATATTATTATTATAACGGCCTGAAATACCATATACGACAATTTGATAATTAGCGATAATTCTATATTTGAGCTGGCTGCACGAAAACCTCATCATCACCAACTCCGTTGTAGTTTGCTCCCTTAGTCGGCTCTTACGACACCCACGGGATGAATATGGGTGGTGACACTCCGTATTCTTAATCCGTTAAGACACAGACTAACACAAAGACGAAATAGCTTGATTAATAAAAAAATTAAAGTTAGTAATTACTATTTTTCTTTCAATTTAATTGTGAAACTGACACAAGAACAACGTAGAAACTAATTCCTCGGCAGATGTCTGGATTTTCTCTCGTAATTGTTGTGCAAGCAAGACGTACAACAAACTGTTGTATTGTTCTATTTGTTCTTATAAACATTGGTCTGTTACATGAATTCTTAAAAGAAATCGGTGGACTATAGACAGAAACCACTAGGGCTGTACTCCAAACAATGTCGATAATATTGTGAGATAAAAAATCTATACAAAAAGGGTACATAAATATTAAAATACAGCATTTACTTCACATGATAAATCAGCTTTTTTTTAAATGTCAAAATATGTAAAAATTGTAGAAAGTAATGAGTGTGTGAAATTGATAATGACGTGATGCCTGGCTGCTGTTAAGTCATTGTTTATTAATATTTGATTTAACAATTAAGATGATTTGAAACAGTAACGAATGTAGTTTTTCACAATCTTATGTAAAACTGAATCCCGAAAAGTGTTGAACAATTTATTTAAAAATAGGAAACTGCCTGATTTGGGGATACGATCATTTTAATAATTTTATGAATATAACTATTCATTGAAGTCTAAATACCATGTACAAAACTATAAGTTATCTAAATTAAACTTACTACACAGTACTGCTCACTAGAAACTACGCAGGCCGACAGCAAGGAAAACTTGAAACAAATCCTAGACCAACCCGTCTGGTCAGCGTGTTATAGTAGGCCAAAACTTCCTTTTTAAGGAGACGCCTATGTCCAACAGTGGACTACTAAAGGCTGTTGATGATGATGCCACGGTACGACAAATCAATGACGTCTTGGCAAATTATATTTTTTCACTCTTAAGCTGCAGGCGTTCTGTAGGACTAATTCTTGAGGGGAGGTCCGTCATCCCTCCTCAAAGAGGGGTGAGGGACCTACCTCACGAATGGAACTGGGAACTCACTTGTGACTCTTGATTTGCAGGGGTCTATGGGACACGGTAGTCACTTACCATCAGATAAATCATCTGCTCGTTATAATGCTGCGGCCCTATACCATAAAAAAAGAGATTTTCTTTTCCTGCAATTTTTTTTATTCGAGTGTTAAATGCCAAAATGTCGATAAATTACAATTTCTATCGATAGTTCATTTTCCCTAGTATGCTATTTACAATCGCAGCTCGTTCCATATCGATGCACTGGCAGTCTCTGGAGAAATACCTCTTGTACGGCCCCTTTCAGAATTTGTATCAGCTAGAGGACTTAAGTTGAAATATCGGAAAAGGTCAATCAATCAGTTTCTGTCTGTTTGTTCCGGGTAATCTTCTAAACGGCTTGACTGATTTTGATAATATTTCAAATCAGAAGAACCCTTTAAAAAGTTGCCCGGTCCAGGAATCGAAGCCACTAAGGCAGTGCTTTTCAAATTCCACGCGAACGAACTCGCTGGTACCAGCTAGTAAAATATATATAACAATAATCTAAAACACCACACAACGCTGTCTAGTCCCAAAATAAGCAGAGTTTGTACTTGTTTTGTGAATACATACATAATATACCAAATCAAACATTGAATGTTCACGAACACATATGTTTGACTAGAACGGGAATCGAAGCCGCGACATGTATGTTTGACATTCGGGTCCTTTTATTTTCACAGGAGTCAAAGACACCACGACCCCGCTTAGTACTAAGACGAGTCTTAGGTTCTCTATTTCACGGCGCATTAGACAAAGTTCTTAGCTCGGCACAATCTCAATGTGAGACGTCTAACCTACCGAAGATAAAACTCGAAATATCTACTTACATGCATAATTCACGGCTCATCTTTGATTCAAGCTCCCTTTTGATGTACAAGTGTTCGTATCTTAAATTCTGAGATAGTGTTTTTAGCATTATATATGTATTTTTTATGAGTTTTACGGAAGCTTCATTTCTGCCTGTTTATATTCTTCGTGTTTAATAGAAACATTCCCTTACGAAACTATGAACTTTTACATTAACGTTACTTCTACACAAACAGGGTCTTTGGTCCATTCGTCTACGATTGAAGTTGGGAATTGCTGTGGTCACAAGTTTATCCTAAGCTAGGCAATTCTTAGGTATGTTATACATACACACGTGACCGCCTTAATTTCCGTCTTTATACCTAATTATTTAAATCAAATAAAAATACGAACATTCAAATGCAAACACACATACTCTCTTTCTCTCACACACACACACGCACACACACACTAGCACACACATATACACTCACACACGCACACATGCATGTATCACGCATATTAATACAATCAACCGATATACCAACAGGAGTCCGGTACTGTTATTATTTATCACAGGCTGCTCAGTAACCTTGGATAGCAGTACGATAAAATTGTTTTCAATTGTACTTAATATATGAAAATTCATAATATTGTAAGTCCATAATTATATGAGATTAATAAAGGTATAAATAAAAATAGTTTAACAAATAGCGCGGACAAGATACTCGTGTCATTATATCGTTTTTCTAACTCCGAAATTAACAAACTTCTACACAATCGTTCTTCCCTTTTTTGACCCCTTAGGTGTGAAATTTCCAAAAATCCTATCTTAGTATGCGCTTACTGTTCTGCGTTAATAAATAAGACAGTCAGTCAAAACAAGTGCTTTCATACCTATGGTCTACTTATTTTTAATTTCGGTTTACGTTGTAAAAGTGTACATTCAATATATTTTTATGTCTAAGAAATACCCGCTGTAAAATTAAAATGCTATTGAACATCTAGCGGCATGCCTCGCCTGCGGCTAGTCCATGTTCCACTGCAGACTTTATAATTAATTATTGTTTAAATACACAGAAAAGAGCCTGAGAAAAACTAGGCAGTCTTAGTAAAGAAAACTAAACCAATATAATAATAAACAAGTGATTCCATTATTTGATGTGCTGATCATCGTATATAAATTAGCTAGTTCTTTTTGTAACAAAGTATACTTTAAAATCTTATTTAATTTTTAAACTTGTAAACTTACAAACATACCAACCCGTCTGGTCAGCGTGATATAGTAGGCCGAAACCTCCTTTCTAAGGGTAAGCCTATGTTCAGCAGTGATGATGAAACTTACAAATATTGATATTTATGTATCTACCGGGTTACTCGTTAAGTCGACCTAGATACTTGGGGTTGTAGTCGCCATCATTGCTGATAGATTTCACTATGAAATACCATATGCCAAACCTAGCTATTTTTAAGATATAGGACCTTTAAGATTTTTATGAAAATTGACAAAATATAAACAAACGCTAAATCTTAGGATTTACTAATAAATAAATCTTAAGATTTACCGACAGGAATGGGAAAATGTAAGTATTAATAAAAAGGGGAACATATTAGAGGTAAACTACACCCACACAAAGAACAGATGATAGTGCTCATAACACCATATTTTTCCTGGGTTGAAATCACTAACCAGACTAACACGAAAATATCCACAAACCTAATCTACCTTTAAACTGTCTTGAAATGCTCACGGTACGTATCGCCTTAGGCTAGCAAGTGGTGCACTGCAGGTTTCGTATTGATTCTTTATCTAATATAAAAGTATAGAAACGAGTCTTAGAATAAAACAGCTTTTGTTAAAAATGTTGAAAAGCTGTAAATAATACGAAAGAGTATTGTGATAAAAACGAACGACCAACATATTACATTATCACATCAACAGCCTTTAACAGTCCCTGCAGGATATATGCCTCTCCTCAGAAAGAAGGTTTTGGCCTACTATACCACGCTGGCCAGACGGGTTGGCATAGTGTTTGTTTTAAGTTTTCCTTCTCTTTGCAGCTCTTTCGTCATTCCCACTCAATTTATAATGTATTTTGTGCATAAGTTACTCATCTAAGACGTATACGTTCGCCATGCAACAAATTTTTGTATTTTTACAGCATTTGCAAACGCTAAGCTTCAGGCACTTTGTTTGCTATTATCAATGTATGGATAAAATAAATAAAGGTTAAGTTAATTATAGCAACGATAGTGGACCTCTCGTTCGCTACCCCTGCCCTCGCCGCACGAGTAAGGAACTGGCGTGTCCTGGAAGAGGTTGAGACGCTCTCGGATCACCTGTATATCCGATTTGAGCTCTCCCGGACCCAGGACTCCAGTAGGGGTCACGTGGCGCGGCGTTTATCCCGCTTTCCGCGGTGGGCTGTTGCCAGGCTGAACCGGGACCTACTAGAGGAGGCAGCCATAATTCACTCGTGGCTGTCTCCTCAGGCTCCGACCGAGGAGGTCGACGTGGGGGCTGGCCGCTTTCGCGATGCGATTACGCATGTATGCGATGCGGCCATGCCCCGCGTTCGAGGTCGTCGGCCTCCAAGGAAGGAGGTCTACTGGTGGTCCCAGGAGCTGGCGGACCTCCGTGCGGCCTGTACACGTGCCCGGAGGTCCTACACGCGCAGTCGGCGGCGTCACCGTGGAGACGGTGAGGAGGACCGGCTTCATGAGGAGTACCGACGGGCGCGGAAAACTCTGAAGCTGGCCATTAGCCGCGCCAAAGAAGAAAAAAGACAGGAGATGCTGGAGGGTCTTAATCGTGACCCCTGGGGTCGCCCTTACCGCGCGGTGCGACAAAAGCTCCGCGCGTCGGGCCCCCCCCTTACGGAGACTCTCCAGCCCAGCTTCCTGCGAGAAGTGGTTGAGGGCCTTTTCCCACAACGGGCGGAACACACTCCCCCGTCGATGGCCTCCTTGGCCGGAGACGACGGGGAGCACGGGGAGGACAATGTTCCGCCCGTCCGGGAATCGGAGGTAGGGGCGGCTGTTCTACGGATCCGTTCCAGGAACACCGCCCCTGGGCCAGACGGGGTACCGGCCCGAGTGCTGGCCCTGGCCCTCAACCACATGGCAGACCGCCTCGGGGAGGTGTTCGACGCTAGCTTGGCGTCGGGACGCTTCCCTGAGTGCTGGAAGAGCGGGAAGCTGGTCCTATTGAGGAAGCCGGGACGGCCTGCCGATTCGGTCGCGGCCTATAGGCCCATCGTGCTGCTGGACGAGGCGGGCAAATTGTTTGAGAGGGTTCTTTCTGCCCGCATCGTCCGGCAACTCTGCGAGGTGGGCCCCGATCTGTCGGACGCCCAATTTGGTTTTCGGGCGGGGCGTTCGACAGTCGACGCCGTGTTGCGCCTGAGGGCCGTGACCGAAGAGGCCGTGAGCTGTGGCGGCGTGCTGTTGGCGGTGTCATTGGACATCGCCAACGCATTCAATAGTCTGCCATTCAGCTGCATCAGGGAAGCACTCCACTATCATGGGGTGCCAAAGTACCTGAGGCGGCTAGTGGCAGACTATTTAGAGGAGCGTACCGTCGTGTACGAGGACCGAGAAGGTAATCTGAGGTGTCGGCCCATGTCGTGCGGTGTTCCACAGGGGTCTGTTCTTGGACCCCTCTTGTGGAACATAGGGTACGACTGGGCCCTTCGCGCCGATTTCCCCCCCGGGCTGGGTGTAATCTGTTACGCAGACGATACCCTCGTGACAGCCCGGGGGGCAAACTTCCAAGAGGCGGCGCGCCTGGCCACAGGGGGAGTCTCCCTGGTGGTCGGGCGCATTGAGGCGCTGGACTTACGGGTGGCCCTAGATAAGACGGAGGCCCTGTTATTCCATGGGCCCCGTCGTGGTCCACCCCCTGGCGCCTCAATCGTGGTCAACTCGGTCCTCGTACCGGTTCGGGCCCAGATGAAATATCTGGGCCTGATCCTCGACGGGAGGTGGCTCTTCGACGAGCACTTCCGACAGCTTGCTCCAAAGCTGGTCGGCGCTGCGTCTGCCCTAGGGCGACTTTTGCCCAATATGGGTGGACCCAGCGTCGCGACAAGACGGCTGTACACGGGGGTTGTCCGGTCAATGGCACTGTACGGTGCACCGGTGTGGGCGGCGGCTCTGACCGCCCAGAATAGGGTACGCCTCTGGCGCCCTCAGAGGGTAATGGCGGTCAGAGCCATACGCGGTTACCGCACCGTTTCGACGGATGTGGCGTGCGCGTTGGCCGGAACTCCCCCGTGGGATTTGGAGGCGGAAGTGCTCGCCGAAGTTTATCGGCGAGTGGCTGACTACCGGGCGGAGAGCGGATTTCGCCCTCCGCCCGAGGATGTGCGCGAAGCCGCTCGCCGAGCCACGATGGCTCGTTGGTCGTTCCGGCTGGAGACTCCACGCGCTGGCTTCGCCGCCGTGGAGGCTCTCCAGCCGGTCATCGCCGAGTGGGCAGGGCGGCAGCACGGGACCCTTTCCTTCCGACTGACGCAGGTGCTTTCCGGGCACGGTTGCTTCGGAAAGTACCTGCACACGGTCGCTAGGAGGGAACTGAGTCCCGCCTGCCACCACTGCGACTGCAGTGAGGACTCGGCCCAGCACACGCTGGCTGTCTGCCCCCGCATGGGCGGCGCAGCGCCGGGGCCCTCACTGCAGTCATCGGAGTGGATCTCTCGCTACCGGCCGTAGTACGCTCCATGGCCGGTAGCGACAGTTGTTTTACCGCGGTCGCAACCTTCTGCGAGGTAGTAATCTCGCGGAAGGAGGCGGCGGAGAGGGCCCGGGAGGACGACCTCCACTCGGACCCGATCCGCCGCCGGCGAACCGGGCGGCGGAGGCCCGCCTACCACAGCCTCATGCCGCCCTGAGTGTGGCCGCGGGTGGACGGGGTGGGTTTCCCCTCCACCCGCATTAGTTGGCCAGCCGCGAGGGGGCGGCGTCCGCGTGTGCCGGACGTCGCCTAAAGAGAGGAACATCCACATTGAGACGGAGCCCGCACCAGGAGCGGGCTGGCGCTAGGAGGGGTCCGGATGTCTTAACAACAGCTGTTCCCGGATCCCTCCTGTTACAGGCGCAGAGTGGCACACCGTGTGGTTTTAGTCGGTCCGAGTCCGACACACCACCCCGCCGCAAACCCCGGAGGGGTGACGGTCCGAGGGGATTTCCACACGTTAAAAAAAAAAAAAAAAAAAAAAAAAAAAAAAAAAAAAAAAAAAAATTATAGCAAATCGAATGGAGCACATAGACTTTTATAATTATAGCGAATTTGTTCCGAGTACATCTTTGCGGGAAACGTGAAATTAATACGAATATCGTAGCTGCACTGAGTACGGAACATAGACCAATATACACTTAAGGCTATCAAAGGAATGACCGATAAACTAATATTATATTGTTACGTTTTAGGGTTCATTGATTTGGAATAATACGCCTTCTGACGACTAAAGTGACTTTATTATCCGTTCACTTAAAAACGTTCACACAATACTACAAAATAGTCCGGAATGATCGCCGAGGTCGCTGGGTCCCACTTCTATTCACTTCGACCGCTTCGATGTTTACCGCACTGTAGCTCGAACTGAACTGAACTTAAAGAAGACGTCTCCGTATTTATAATACTCGTAAAAGATCATTCTAGCAAATTCCAGTCCCTACGAAAACCGTCCACTTCTGAGAAATACAAATTAGTTTCGAATTTAAACAAGATAATCGCGCGACAATCTATTTTCGATTTTATGCATATAGATTCAAATCTTACTGTTCCGTGACAACCTGCATTATTATTAAACGATTCCCGGTATTGCGCGGTTAAAAGATTTTTCTGGAATGTGCATGATGTTCCGTGACAATATTGTGAATATGCGGATAAACATATCACAATGTTTTTCCCCTGGGATAGGGCCTGACTAGGCATATTGTCAATTCGGGGAGAACCTGAAATAACATGTAACATGGTCCAGGTCTTCCCAGAGTAGGGCACCTGAGGCCGGCCGTCGGGGTGGTTTTTAGTGGAATCACCACAAACTCCTAGCTCCTAGCCCCGAGGATCAGGAGATCCGAAGGGATTTTCCGAAATTAAGGGGAAACAAAAGGTCGTATATTCTGACAGGCCTGTTGAGTTAGTGGAAAATAATCCTGACTGCTTAAAGAGAGGTCGTGAGGACTATTGAAACTCAGAGCTAATCTTTGCGATGAGCGCGACCATTTATTATGAGTCTGGGTTGTAAATTTTCTTTAATGTGTGTGTTTAGGAACATATATGTATGTTTATCAGCAACCCGATTACCATAATAGGTACAAGCTCTATCTAGTTTGGTATTAGAAGTTATTATTTATTTACTGGCAAAATTTAGTGCCTTTGAACCTAACCAGAAGTCTACTATAGCTTACTTCCATACGACTGAAATCTCGTCTTGGCTATTCAGAACCATAAAAATAAACAGAAATATGAGATAAGATGAAATATTAATAGGGATATAGTAAACCGCTTAAGTGCAACCTTCGAGGCAGTTCCGTAGTTATTGAGATTTACAACAGAAGATAAGAAGCTCGCAGAACATACTACACTCTATCAAATCAACATAAAATGGGAAGTTCCCTCATATCACCTGTTTTATTACAAACGATAAAATTGTTTATTTGTCAATAAAGTATGAAAAAAGAACATAACTTGCCACGTCGGCAAAATGCTAGTCAATTTCTAGGTATACACATAACATCATCCAACATATATTTTAAGAGGCAGCAGTGAACGGCAAAACATTGGACCATTTTATTGGTATGGAAAACATTCTATTGGCAATTTGGCACTCATTTATCTGATGACTTACGCTATGGAAACTGAAACTCACACTCAAAATATCTTTATTACATTAAGATATAATTTAAAAAAAACATTTTAAATTATTTGAAATCGTCTTAGATTTAAAGGCATCAACAAGCACAATAGTAACAATCTGTTTTGTCAAATTTTTAGTAAAAAGAAGTTAATCCATTACGAGTATATGCCTGTGCCTGTAATCTATAAATGATCTAGAAAAGCCCGTAGGTAGTTTGAAAGATTTGTTCACGGTCTATTAGAGCCTTTAGAGTTTGTTTTGTTGTAATCAGAGGAAAAACAGACACAAATTTCAAAAATGCTAGATATTCTTTGCATAGGACCCTCTCCATGCTTTTTCTTAGGGTCTGTTTCACCTACTTCCTACTACTTGCATGAAAGCGAAAGCAAAGAGGTTACACATCGAAAAATAATATATGAAACTTTTTAAACTCTTAATCCTGGGATAAACTCAGCTTAAGAGTTCACAAAGAACCTAGGAGGTTACTACAACAATGCCTTTCTAAATGCAAACAAAACGTTTACAATTGATTGACATTCATGAGGCTGCTGATCCCTTGAGGGACTGTCGTGAATGTTTATCATGCCCCCATTCTCGCGGGAGAGGGGAACGGTTCCTATTGTTCACGACAATCGCTTTAGACGTCTTGGGACCATGGACCGTTTTAGGTTCCTGTTTTTTAGGTATAAATATACAATATGGTATAGTGATATCCCTATCCGACCGAATCCTTATTAAAGAATTTAGAATATTACTATGGTAGGTAAAAAATATTCTCAAAGATGAATTTTAGGTTTTTATCGTACGCAGAAGTACTCGTAGGTACTATTTTTTTTATACTTGCGTATTTCTAACGTCTGTAACTATACAAATTGACAATGTTGGGAACTCTAAAGAAATAACATATCATTCCTGATAATAAAGAATTTCTTTTTCAAAAAGGACGAGATTCTTCCTCAATTCGAGTGAATGTTTATGTTGTGTGGATGTTTTGCAATATCGCATTTGTGAACTGGTTTTGAAGTGAAAACTTCTTTAGGCGCTTTGGAAGTTTATGAACAATAAACAAACAATGTATTTTATGGTTTAACAAAAAACATATTTTTTGAGATGGGAAAAAAACCATTGAACTCACGACACTGTTACTGTTACCGACACCTCTGTTGAAGCACAAACTTATTTAGCGCGCCTAAATAAGTTTGGGCATTTTTTGAGAATTGAAAAAAAAACAATAGAACTCGCTACACTGTTACCATTACCGACACCTCTGTATATAAGTTTTCACTTCTGACAGCACTCCCGGAGTGCCACGGGTTTTTTTTGTGGCATGGAAGTCTCCTGATGGTAAGTGACTGCCTCCGCCCATGAACTCAAGAGTCACAAGTGCGTTTCCGCCCTATGAGGTTCCTTCCCCCTAATCAGGGGTGAGTGGTGGGGGAGGCTTAATTAGGCTCAGGTAATCTTAGTGAGATAGTCGGTGAAAAGCAACCGTTTGCCAAAGCATGGATCTCTCCCACGGATTTTTTTTTTATCATAGAACCCAATAAAATATTAGGGATACGTTATATTCATACGAGTACTGCACGCACAAAATATTTGTTCCGTAACACTATACAATTCACGTTCATACACGTATATAAATGCGTTTTGGAACAAAAAATACACTTACCTGTGGCATGATATTCCTTTATCAGGACTCACCGGAAGGTATTTTATAAATTTTCTCGAATTAATTAGTACGGGCGCCCGCTCGCAGTGGTCCCAATTAGGACCCTCGCGTGTGCGTTGGTGGCTTATCTACCTCTTGTTTTCATATAACATCATTGATAGAACCTACACTTATATACAGTTAGAGACATTAGTGAAACCAAAATATATCCCAATTGTTTAAATAAATGCTATCGTTACAAGAATTAAGACACTACCCCAATAGCGTCTTTCCTCAATTTCAAGTATCAAACGTCTTCTTCAAACATTGACAAAACCCAAACTAACCTATTCGATTTCCAATTCTCTTTAATCTAGACAAATGTTCACAAGGCTCTCGGCCTATTTTAAGATTTCCATTGATTTTTCAACTGCGTCCATTTACCAAAGACGGATCAAGCGGAAAGCGGGCTTTGTCCATTAGTCCGGACAGCCGAAGCTAAATCTTCACAGAATTGGCTGCTCTGTGTTGGTCTGCAATAGATCGAGAAAAGAGGTTTTATCTTAACTCTGGGCCGATAAATGGGATGATTGCCTCATCAAATGTTTGAGGAGCTTAACTAACTGCTAACATTTTGTTGTTTTCTAAAGCTCCGTTGTTCGAGGAACTTGTATAGGCTCACAAATTTTTACGTTTTTATGTTTTTCACTGATTAAAAAAACGGGCTTGTTCTCAATTTATGTGTATTTTATATTTATTCGGTTTTTTTAAAGAATATCCTTGCCTCTTGTTAGAACGATGTTTTTAGTAGAGCTACAATATAACTAACATAACTTCAATTTCATCTTGAGTTTGATTGATTCAAACAAGTAATAGTTAATACGTTGATCTCATTTAATATTGGATATTAAGGCAGATATTCATAATGGAAATTGTTCTCAAATACAGAGTGATTTTATGGATACTTATTTTTTTTCTTTGTATTATATTAATATCCAGCTTAATGTGTAATTTGTAAACCTCCTTCTGAAAAACACCACTTTCCTGGGAAAAATCGTCTTATCTCAAGTCGAAGAAGTTTACAGTATGTTACATTAAAGACGTTATTGGAAAGCACATTCTAGTTAACCGAGCACTTGTTAGGTTATATTACAAGGTAGTCTAATACCGTATAATGCCGTGAACGAGTATAACTATTGGTTTTATTATAAATATAAATAAATAATAAATATACCTCACACATCTCACACACGGCCGTCTGATCCCAAACATAGAACAAATGACCGTGCTCATCACACAATATTAGTTCTGGGTGGGAATCAAACCACGACCTCCGGCTTAGCGGTTAGGGTTACTAACCAACAGACCTGTTGATATTTCAATTAACAAGGAATGTTACAGTCTTTAAAAAATATGAGAGATAAGTCTAATTGTTAGATCGCATTTTTGCCACTCTTTGAATCCAATCCAAAAATTGATCGCTGTTTTGTATAATATACAAACCACAAGCACAAAAAAGTATAAAGCTGTAAACTTTATGTTATAAACTCCATTAATAAAACAAGATTTACCCAACAACTGTTACTGGCTCTGGTCATTGTCAGCATTGCCCGCACACCAGCCATCTGCGTATCTACAGATTTAATTTTAGATTCCTTTTGTGACCATTTCCGCGAGCGACCGGCGACGGTTGTAAAACATCTCGTGGCAGTAGCTTTAAAAATATATTAGTTTGTTTGACTACAAAAAAAAGATGGACGCTTTGGTTGGCTTTGGAGATAACTGGTATTAGTTACGTCATAAAAGTGAGGATTTATCGCGGTCATGATTACGCAAAACAAATTCCTTTTTTAAGTAGATTCTTACCAAGAAAGTTAGTAAAAAAATATGTATATTTTTTATAGTACGGGTTGACGGGCACGTGGCAAGTGACTACCGTCGCCCATGGACACCTAGAGCTCAAGAGTCACCACCCAGAATCTAGGAAAGCTGGGTTTTTGACTCCGGATACCTCACTCTCAAGGTAAAAAGATTAGAACACACAAGAAAATTACATTCAGAAGGAGTATGCACAAGGAAATAGCAAGAGTATGATAGCGCAATCACAGCGGGTAGGCACACAAAATATAAAACACGTCTAAGTTTGTTTCAAGTTTTCCCTCTCTTTACAGTGCTTTTATCCTATATAGTTTGCACAGTGGCAAACAGAGGCACTCCAGGAGTGCTGACAGAACTGAAATACTTTTTTTTTTGTTTTCTCGATTAGAAAAGTTCCGACATGAATACGAGTATATGTCTATGTTGTACGTATATAAATGTTTATATTAAATATAGTTATATTATCAATGCATTTCAAGCCCAAACTCAACTCTCGTGTAAACGGGGCCAATATATGTCATCATCATCATCATCATCAACAGCCTATAACAGTCCACTGCTGGACATAGGCCTCTCCTTAGAAAGGAGGTTTTGGGCTACTATACCACGCTGGCCCGACGGGTTGGTATAGGGTTTGTTTCAAGTTTTCCTTCTCTCTGCAGTGCTGTTGTCCTGCGTAGTTTGCTCCCTTAGTCGCCTCTTACGACACCCACGGGATGAATAGGGGGTGGTGACATTCCGTATTCTTAATCCGTCACCACACGGACGACAATATATGTATGTAGATTATAGTATATATATAGTATTATATACAGAGGTGTCGGTAACGGTAACGATGTTGCGAGTTCAATGGTTTTTTCCCATCTCAAAAAATATATTCTTTTGTTTGTTGTTCAAAAATGCCCAACGCGCCTAAAGAGTTTCACTTTTTTTTCATTAAGAAGTTTTCACTTCAATATATTCAACACCGGTTTTCTGTGAGTCCGTGTGGTGACGGATTAAGAATACGGAATGTCTCAGCCCCGTGGGTGTGGTAAAAGCCGACTGAAGGAGCAAACTATGCAGGATAAAAGCACTGTAAAGAGAAGGAAAACTTGAAACAAACTTATACGTGTTTTATATTTTGTGTGCCTACCCGCTGTGATTGCGCTATCATTTTATTTATTATTTATTTTCTTTAAAAACAACTATTATTACAGGTTTAGCCCAATGCAATAGTGTTACACCATCTACTTATTTATTATAAGAAATAATTCTTAACGCTGTTATTGTGAATCCACTCAGTGAGCAATAAAATAAATCTTAAAAAATGCCAATGCACTATCATACTCTTGCTATTTCCTTGTGCATACTCCTTCTGAATGTAATTTTCTTCTGTGTGTCACATTTACAGTATATACTGTAAATGTGAAATATTCAGCTACCAAACTGAAGCGAGCCTATCAAGTTTTTTCTTTCGAAACTTCTATCCACCTGTAGATTGTAAGTCACGCCTTACTTACACACTAAACTATACCAACCCGTCTGGCCAGCGTGGTATAGGCCACAACCTCCTTTCTAAGGAGAGGTCTATGTCCAGCAGTGGACTATTAAAGGCTGTTGATGGTTTTCTGTAAGGCCGTGATAACGCTTGGGTCAAGTCATCCAATTTGTGTCGAAACATGGCTCTTTTACAATTATTAAAGACATAAGTGTTGTAGACATGTATTTCTTACTTCTGTATGTATTTATTTTGTCAATAAACAGATAGTTCTAACAGTCTTGTATTTAATTTACCTCTTCGTTACATGTATATTATATGTGTGTATTTAGGAACATATAAGTAGGTGGATCAGCAGTCCGATTACCATAATACAGGGTGTGTCTAGTTTTGGATCATGACGTGAAGCCGGTCGTGAAGATTACTAATTCATTAAAATAACCGAGTGCTTTTGAACTTGACAAGAAATCTACTCTGGCCTACTCCAACATGACCGAAACTATCTAATAACTAACTATCTGTGAATTGCAAAAGAGTGGCCATGAGTTTGTTTGCCCTTTCTTCTCCTCTCAACCCCTTGGAAACGGGCGGTTGTAGATCGGCACAGGCATATCATAGATTTTGTATGGGTTTAATTTTTGTTAAATTTATTTGCTTACTATTTGACAAAACAGAGATTGTTGCTTTTGTGTGTGTTGATCTATGACTTTAGAGTCTACATAAAAGAAGATTTCAAACAATTTTGAAAATTTTATGAAGTTTGAGTTTGAAATGTCGTCTCATTTATTTAATAATTTATATTAATTAATTAATTATATAATTCATCCCATAAAAATAAACGAATTCGCCCTTTTAAAAGCCCTTTTAAATTCAGGTATATTGATAATACTAGATCTAAGTGCTTCATCATCATCATCATCAACAGCGTTTACTAGTCCACTGCTCTACATAGGCTTACTTTTATCTAAATATTGCAGGGTATTTCAATTATGTCTATTACTATATAAAAAACGATAATATCGCGTCATGCTCCAAAAACTAACAACCAAAGAATGGGTGTCGGCTCGTAAATAGCACGTCCAGGGCGCACTGTTACATTTTTTGTAACCAAATATTTTCTGAGGCTGCGGCAATTAAAAAATATAAATTTCAAATTCTTTTGTACTAAAAAAAAAAAAAATGTCCGTTGCAATTCAGCGAGGCAATGCTGCCAGTATCATGGGCACCTTTGCACCGGGAGCGACGCGGGGCGGGTTATATGATCTGACTTGAAATAAAAAAAATAAAAATATAATTGTAACTTAAATGTATGACTTTTGTACTTGAAATTTATATATATCCTATATCGACGACCGGATGGCGTAGTGGTTTGTCTAACGGACTGCTATTCTAAAGGTTGCGGGTTCGATTCCCGCTCAAGTCAAACATTTGTGTGTATAAATTTTTAATGTTTGATTTAGTCTGGGGGTTTCTATGTATAATAAGTATGTATTTACACAAGAAAAAAGTATATATGTATTTATATCAGTTATCTAATAGCCATAGTACAAGATCTGCTTAGTTTGAGACTAGATGGCGTTGTGTGAACGTGGTAGAAAAAAAAAAACGCTTTATCCCGGATTAAGTTACACGAAATAGCAGTCCGGTTGATTGCTAATTAGATTATTGACGTTAATTTTATTTTAATTTATACTTTCAACGGGCGGCACTTGGTGGAACTTGTTGAAATACATTATAAAATCAAACTCATTGTGTTTTTATCCCACAATTTAATTTTATTTCCCTTGACCGGTTTCGCCTCATGGCATTATCAAAGGTTACTTAGGTTAAATAATGGAATAAAATTACAAGTGAGTTGGATTTCATAATGTATTTCAACAAGTTCCACCAAGTGCCACCCGTTGAAAGTATAAATTAAAAGGAAGTAGGATTTTTTAAATAGGGCTTTTCCCTCTCACACTCCCAGGAGTTACAGCTCCTGTACGTCAGGATTAACAGCAGTAAGATAAGAACACACCGAGTTATGACACTCGAGAAGTCCCAGGAAAAGGTAAACTGTCCTGGAACCAGATACAACAAAGATCAACAGGCCGACCCGCACTGGCTCCACCTCATTAGCCACGCTCCCCGGACTAACAATCCCGGAACTACCTACACGCCCATCCGGGCCAAACCCAGTGACCCCACTTAAACAGGCCGTGGCCTGGAGATGTCACGCCGAGATCCTAGCTGGGGTCCACGAGAAGAACCACAGAAAAAAAACAACAACAGTTTGGAACAAAATAAATCAGCAGTAAATTAGAGGGTACACTTCATATTTAGCCTCATTCAAATATGAATAAAAAATACTACCCTCAAGTGGGGAAAATTAAGGACTGAAGAATAATTTATTACAATTCATAGAAGCACAGTGAAGTTAGTGATACTTTTTTTTTTAGGGAATATTATGTTCATATATTAAAGTTTTGTTTAAGTTTAACAGCACAGCAGTCAGGTTGACTATGAACAAGACACCACATATATTTTTTTTACATTTTTACATTCTTTTTATGATTAGTTTATAAATAAGAAATAAATTAAGACAGGAACGAAAAAAAAAATTGCAAACTGCCGAAGTTGTAGCGTCATTGTGTTTTTACGTCGCGAGGTTCGCAGTTCACGGCTTCAAAATACAATATTATGTTTTGTTTTTGTTCTCAGAAAACAATAGTGGTGTTATGAGAACGTTTCGTTGAGTTGTTTTCTTTTTCTCTTGGGAGTCTTTTAGGCTTTGGCAGAATAATAACAAACTATATATATTTTTAAAACGACTTCAAAAACACAAATGAGGAGGTTCTCAATTCGACTGTATTTTTTTTTGTATATTTGTTACGCGATATCTCCGTCAATTGTGGATTTTTTTTTATTTAAAAGGATAATTTGCCCTTAGGTTCCGTTCAAATGTGAAGAAAATGCTACTCCTAAAGGTAGAAAATCAAGTAACGTGGAAAACTATATATTTTTGGGTTCAAATTTGACATAAACTAATTTTAGGTAATTTAACACACTAGTTTGGTAATATAAACATTACAGTACGTAGTGTTTTAAATATCGTATCCTCATTACAAACGTATCGAACACTGAAAATGATACAACGAATAAATAATTAATTCAAAATAATAATATCATTTGACATGTGCGTAACTCACTTTGGCTCGTTTAGCATGTTTTGCACGACATGAAGACCCTCACAGCCACGCCGCCACCTAGCCTATCAAGTACCTTTTTTCAGGAGAGCCATTAATCACATTAATATTGCAGTTCCCTTACATGTTAGTTAAACCAGACCTTACAAAATTCCATATTCTTCCTATTAGCAAAGCTACATTTTATTCAATTGTGACATTTTTGTTTTAACCGTCTCACTTATCCACAGTTAGTATGTTATCAATGTGATATGCATCATCATTATCAATAGCCCTAAATAGTCCACTGCTGGACATAAGCCTCTTCTTCGAAAGGAGGTTTTGGCATATTATACGCTGGGTTGATCTTGGGCTCCCTTAGTCACCTTTTACCCCACCCACGGGATGAATAGGGGTAGTGATACCCCGTATTCTAAATGCGTCACCATATCCATATTGCGATACAATTTTTTTTCTACAAAATCTGACTGACAATTTGATATTTTTAGAATGCAGACATGTGAGTGTGTGTGATATATTACTCATAAATAAAAGAGGATAACAGATTAAACATATTAATGGTAATTTACTAATTAAGACACTGTCCCTTTCATTCCTCGATGATTGCTAACGAGATCACATCGTGCGTGCGTGAAGGAACGCCTGGCTTGCGCCAGGGCTTACCAATATACAAACAGCAAGGAGCGTATATGAATACGCTATGCACATACATACTTGTGATCCCAGGTCAAGGTAGGTAGTTATAAAGCGGATAGTGTTGTTAATAAGGTCAAGTTCTGATGATCTAGTGGTAAGCGATCTTGTCTGCTGAGCCAGAGGTCGTGGGTTCGATTCGATTGGTCTGGGTTACTTATCTATCATATTTAGAAATGTACTCATAGGTATGTTTATCAACAGCAATCTGGTCACCATAGTACAGTAGCTCTGCCTAGTCTAGTCTAGTTTGAATTATTATTATTATATTAAGGAGCCCATGAGTGTTAGGGGCTCTTTTAAACCCAAAAACAAATCAAAAATAAAAGAAAGACGAGTAAGGGACTCTAGAGACTTTCCATGCATTTTATCTTATTTTATAACTTTTTGCACAAGCACATGCATCGGCGGACTTAATGCCTAAGGCATTCTCTGCCAGTCGACCGATTGGGAGATGCTAAGAAAGGATGAGGGAAAAGTATGGGGAGGTAATAAATGATAGATGTTTTCTTAAATACCAACTATCTTAAAATTTGGTGTATACATCTAAATACCACACACATACATATATAAACGTGCAGACATTTCCTTTGAAACTTGGACACACAACTTAAAGAAAGTACCTTAAGACAATTCCAACTTAAGTAGTCTAGTAGCCATATTTGTCGTGAAAGAGAAAATAAATTTACATAATACAATTGAGTCTGCACCTACAAGGTGTCGCCACTCAGATGCTTCAAGTTAAAGTTCGCTCAAAAGGAGGTAATCAGATTTTCTGTCTGACTGTTAACTCTGCACGCCCGCGACGATTTGTGCAGCAAAGATTCTTAACATAAACGAGATTTATGTCCTTGTAAAGTTTGTGTTGCGTCTTCGGTGAATCATTGTGCATTTGAGTTTAAACACATCACCCAGAAACTCCTTGTTTCGCAAACAAGGGTTGGCCAGTTGGAATTGCAGCGATGTTCCTAACTCAAAAAAGTTTATTTTAACTTAACAAGTAATAAAATACAGTCACACAGTTGTTGTTCTGAGTCTGGGTGTACTTTGTGTCCGTTTCATGTTGTAAAGTCCCCCGCGACACAGGATTTCTTTCTAGTACGGTAGTTGTCTTTATTAAGAGAAAAATAATCTAATAAATGTGTCAAGTCTTTTAATGTATGACTACATCTATTTTCACAAATATATACATACATTGATAATATAATCAATAAAATAAGAACTCGCTTATACAGATCACTCACTCAAATTTCACTCAAGAAAGTTTTCGAGAGTCACACTCCTATTTGAAATAACTTAACAACTTCTCCTCTCTTTCAACACTATTTGTTGTTTCTGTAACGTGTGGGCCAAATAGTGAAATGTCAACGTAACCGGGCCCATACCTTACAGTTTTCTTTTAAAG
Organism: Arctia plantaginis; assembly: GCA_902825455.1. Lineage (NCBI taxonomy): Eukaryota > Metazoa > Arthropoda > Insecta > Lepidoptera > Erebidae > Arctia > Arctia plantaginis. The sequence goes on along the minus strand of CADEBD010000291.1, from coordinate 3,112,036 downwards.
TTTTTAGGCCCAGTGGTCCAGGCTCTGCGTTGAAGAATCGGTTAATCCAGTTAGTCATGGCAAGTAATTATATTTATAATTTTCGGACATCAGACACACAACGCCATCTAGTTTCAAACTAAGCAGAGCTTGTACTATGAAAGCTAGATTGACTAATACAATACTTTTCCCTTTTTTTATGTAAATACACATAGAAAACACACATACATAGAAAACACTCAAACTCAGAAACAAATATTTGCAGATCATACAAACCATTGGTCCGACCCGGGAATCTAAACCGAGACCTCAGCACAGCAGTCGCATACGCAACCACTGCACCACCGAGGCAGTCTAATAATTTAATATGTATTTAAAGAAAATTAAACAAACGAGTATGAAATATAGCTTTAATCACTTTTAATAATGTCTATTTACATTGGGCTTAAAACTATAAAAACTGGATGTCTACAGTAAATATTGTAAAAATATTGTACGAGGTACATTTTACAAAAAAAATGGGTGAACGCGGGACAGTGGTAGGGCGGTTAGAATCGCTGGCTTTACAATAATGTTACAAAGCATCCTTCAATTAAAAAAAGTAGTATTTAAATTTTTCTCTATACATAAAGATCACAAAAGTTCGCGGGTTCTTATGACACATACATATTTGCTGCCTATCATGATCATTAAATATAAAAAACTAAAAAATTAACAATTCATGTAAGTAAATACAAATTTGTCATGTACTTGTTAAAAAATAATTAAATAACTCCTTACTACAAAAATGCTTCCTCATAACCATTAAAAAATTCAATAATTGACATGTTATTGTTATAATTTGTATGAAATATCTCGAATTTGAAATTAAACCGATAATTCGAACGGTGAACCGCAAATCGTAACTTACATAGAACGACCATTGAATAAATGAACGTTGAGGTCGTTTTATGGTATTTTCGAAGCATTTTCAAGTTAGACGGTGTGGTGAACATTAAAAAATAAATAGACACATAATATATTGTATATAAAAATATGCACCAGAACATAAGCAAGTACTTAACTTATAACATGATAAAATAGCTACCAAAAAGTGCTAATATATGATTTAAAACTTGTAGGAACTCTTACTTATTGTAATTATAGTACATAAACGTCAAACTGTAGAACGATTCAGGCGAAGATATAAAAATGGAAAATGGCGTTCAAAAATCGGAGATTTGATTTAAACATGTATGTGTTAAAAAAACCCTACAGTTTAATTTCTACGCCTTCAATTCGAGGTACATAACTTCGTTTTCTTTTTAATATTTACTTAATATTAATGTAAAGCTAATAGAAGCTCGAACAAACCATATTTCTTTATGTTGTTTCTACAATTTGACGTTAAAAACTGAACCGACAAGTGATTCTAATTCATTTCGTAATGTTCTTATATATATCTCGCCTTTCAGCTAACTGCACGTCTGCTTTGGTTAACCAGCGAGTTTTATTTACACCTAATTATTTAGGATGTTCCTAATATAAATTATTACTTGGACATTTTAAATTCAAAACGTCTAAGTATACAACTTAATGCATTAGAAAACGCTTGAAAAGCAATCCTCACTAAGCTACACAAGTGCCTTAAAAAAAAGTTAGATATCATTTAAATCGCTTGATTTTTCTGTTTGTAGGTATAAATCACTTAATTTATGTATTCGCGGATTGCCTTTAAGCCTTTCAAGCTCCAATATTATCTATGTACCTTACACAAAATAATAAAATACATAAATACGTATGCATGTATATGTATCTTTCGTATTCGGAAATGTCAAATACCTTAACTTTTAACTTAAAGTTATCCCAATAACTAATGTTTAAAAATGTTCTTTATCCTAAGTACATCCATTGTGGATCATTTCAATCCAGACTTCAAAATCATCCATGTTTAAAACGAAATGCAAAAAATGGAATAATTGTTTTCAGGAATATCCTGTAATTGAAGCTAGCTAAGTCCATCTCATTAAAATTACATATAAAACAATATCGTACAAACCGAATGCTGAATTGGATAAATACAACTTCATAAAACATTATAAAAACAGTGTCGGTATATGAACTAAAATGGGAATAACTTAGAGCACACAAAGTTAAATATTTTAGCAAACCGATACTAACTCAGCGCGTTGCACATTGACTATTCAAACAACGAGATTTTGACAAACAACATAAAGATAAAGGCAGACTTAAACGAACAAAAACTGCCTTTAAAATGCGTTTCAATGGATAATTCCATTCCATTCCTTAGGTACAAATAACATACTCCAGCCCATACCGCATTTGCGTCCTATTAATATTGTAATTTCACTGTATGTTATGAGTGCCACATATTAAAATTATATTCGATGTTAAAAGTAGCCGGTAAAATATGAACTTCGATACAATTTGGCAGTGTTAATATACATGTAAAAAGTTCAATTATAACATTAGCTGCAACTTCACTCTACATTCAAAAGAATAACATTTGTGTGTGTGAGAATATTTCTACAATAGTCTAGATTATAGCCACTTTCTAATAAATGTGCCAGACTCGATGGATAATATTTATCAGTTTGCATAATGTAATAAAAACTTCTGAATAACAAAGCTTAACCTACTTCTGTACTTCTAAAACAGTCGATTTACTATTCATAACACCGTCAAAATCTAAAGAATTCTTGTGTATTGAAGTGTGCAACACAATACCAAACAAATAATAAAACCAACCACACATCGCTTTATACGAACTATTGACTTCATCAACAGCGGCAAAGCGAATCGTCTCAGTCTTCGTGTGATCTATTTAAAAAAATATCTTTAGCCTGCTCGAGAATGCTTTAAGGAATGTCAAATTATTGCCTGATGCGTCAACAAATTCAAGCTGGTAAATATGAATCCGTAAGATTTTTGTTAGTGACATTTTAAATGATATGATTTTTACCAAAATTGATAAACTAATTTTGCGAAAGAATGTATCATTTAGTCTAAAACATTCTCCTATGCTTAACTTCAATATTTATGGAATATAAAATTCATTATACGTATCGTTTGGTCTCATACTCGAAAATGTTCACGCATCATACACAGTGAATTTAGAGTAATCAGTCTTGGCGATTGATGAAGTAATCATAGCTACAATACCGTTTGAACATCGCGTACTATCCATCCTAACCAAAGATTACCACAAATAATAAATACTTAAAACAACAATGTACGTTTGATAACGTTACAATGATTATATTCAAAATGGTCCATAATTATTACGCGACAAGTAAAAAATCTAGCACGAACATTTATTTACAGGAGCACCGCGAAAATTAATTGTTAAAACACGTCTCTTTCACTGATATCGTGACGTTGGTCTCTCCCCTCACTAAAAGCTCATTGGCACTTTGGTTAACCTTTAGTCTAATAATTTACACTTCCGTTCCATCCTCACCTTCATCTTCGAAAAGTGGTTCATTCGGATTCACTTCCGTACTCGGTTTTTTTTTCGGCTTTGGAGGTGGTCTTGGAGGAATCTTTCCACTTCTGCCTAAAGTTCCTGATTGATTTATTCCGCTGTCATTTTTCTTTCCATCGTCTTTTGATGGAGAATTAGGTTCCTCCTTACTGTCTACCCTCGGGACCCGCCTCAAAGATCCAGTTTCAGGTTTACCCTTTCGACTCAATGTATTGTTGTCAGTGTTATGGCTCGGCGAATCGTTTTTGCTATCACTGAACAAAACTTTTCTAGAGTCAGGTTGTGGAGTAGAAGTGTTTTTTGCTGTCCAGCTCATTCTTGGATTCACTGGTTCCTGAGGACCTGGTGTGGAAAATTGTTGTGACAATTGAGAGCTGATGCTGTTGCGAGGATTCATTTGTGGTACAGGCGACGGCGCAGGTTCCTGCTCCTCGATTGGCGCGTAGAACACAGGGTGTGGCGTTGGATAAACCTGAGGTGTAGCTGGCAGGGGTCTATTCCTCATAGGGGAGAATTGGGCTTCTAAACCAGCTTTATTCAAAGAGAGTACAGAACTACCGTCTGCTGTGGTTCGAAGTCCTAAATTATCGTATAATGGTTCTTGGGCCTCGGAGCTTGGTAATATCTGAGTGCTGGCAGTGCTAGACCAGCTTGGTACTCGGGGGCGTCTTGGAATAGTTACATATCCTTGTCTAGGAGTAACAACTGGAGGAGTTATAGGCGCAGTGAAGGGAGACTGAGAGCGCGAGTACGGAAGAGTTCGGAACAAGTTTTGGTTGGTCATACCATAAATCGGTGAGTGTATTGGACTGACTGGGTTTATCTGCATTGGCAGTCTGGTTGTATCAGGTACTGTGGAAGCATTGCTTGCTGCTGGGGAGATTTGGGCGGCCCTGGGAGGGAAGGAGAGAAGATCAGGTGGATATGCCCTTCCATCGGTGCGACCGTACTCAACATTAAGGGCGTCGTGTGATCGTTTTGTCGGTTGTTCGAAGTCCAGTGAGCGCTTTTCGTCATCATTATGAGCTGCAACAAAAATATATGTTTTTTATAGTATTTTAAACTAGTCCTAGTACAGTAACAAACAAGGCCCAATAAATTTGTAACCAATGGTAACAAATTTTATTTGAAACTGGCAATTACTCGCGGCTTCGCTAGTGTAAATGTTTCTAACTTTGAAAATGACGAAATTACGTACAACTGTTCATCTAAGTTTTGACCCTCTGCAGGTGAAATTTCTAAAAAGCCTCTTATTGGGTGCTGACAACATTAAAGTCATCATCTGCCAAAATTTGAAGTTTGTAGACAGATCGGTTTAGGCTCCGCGTGGATGAATCGGTCATACAGTCAGGTCATTTCAATATTTAAAATATATATACATTTATTGATTAACAACTTAAATATAAACCCTTCTGCAATTATTATCATAATAATCTATATATTTTAAATATTGACTGATTCAACTGATTCATCATCATCATCGGCCTATCGCAGTCCACTGCTGGACATAGGCCTCTCCCATTGCACGCCACTTACATCGATTTTAGGCTTCAACTCAACTGATTGCTTTAACCATAATTGCTTTAGCGCTCTTGTACGAGTCTTTTGTTCAATCCGTATTAATTAAAACCAGCAATCCGATAGTCAAAAGCAAAAGGACTCACAATTCAATGTTACTGCGGTTTTATTAATTTAAGTTTTTAATTAAGAGTCTCTAGTTTTCAATTCAATAGGTTACTAAAACTCTAAGATATTGGCATGTTGATCAAAATAGTAAAAGTTACTTACCGAACACAGAATCATTGTCCAGCAATGTTTTATTCAATTCAGACATCTCGGTTGCGCCGCTGGTGATTGAGGGTGGCACGTCATATCTTCGTGGAGGTTTGGTAACTGGATTCACGGCAGTGATTAGGCTTTTTTCCATTTCAGGTATGACAGAACCCTCAATAAGAGCTTCCCCGTTAGAAGCATCAGCCTTCTTCTTCTCAGTACCGCGTCTTCGACAACAGCAGTAACATAAGACTACAAGAATGATCAATAGAATTGCCGCCGTGCAGGAAACTCCAATAAGTACTGGCATCATATTGTTGTCCATTCCTGGTGGGACTTCTATACCAGGTGTATTATGTATTACAGCTAGAGTGACACTCCTCTCTTCTACTCCTCCGGGGTTTTTGGCAACACACAAATATTCTCCATTATCAGTTGTAGCCACATCAACGATAGTGAGGTTTACCCATTTACTGTTCTCCATACTATTCTGAGCTATATAGTATTTAAGCTCTCCTTGAAATTTATAACTGCCATCGATTATTTGTGCGTTTAAGACCCAATTCACTTCTGGCAATGGGTTCCCATTAACTTGGCAAGCGAGAGTAATATTGTTGTCCGATGTTCGTAATGTCGTACTGGCTGAAGGAAATACAATGCTAGGCTTGCATGCAAAATCGCCAGAATCTAGCTCTTTCCATTGCTTCCCATGAACTTTGGATGGTTCAATGCAAGTAATGGGTGAAGTATAGAAGTTCTTACTAATAACCCAATTCCTGAAGGGCTGGAGATAGCAGTCGCACCGCCAAGGGTTATCGTGTACGTCTAAATTTGACAACGATGTCAAAGCGCTCAGTGTGTCAATTTTAAGATGTTCTAATTTATTTCCATTGAGTCTCAGTATATTTAATTTGGGTACGTTCATAAAGGTCTTCATTCCTAGTTGGAAAATTCTATTGTTGCTTAAGTCTACCTTTTGAAGAAATTGGAGGTTATTAAATAAACCGTCTTCTAATTTTTCTAGCTGGTTATCATTTAGTAGTATCCACCTGATTTTGACGGTTTCCCGGAACGTGTCTGCATGAAGTGACTTCAAGTCGTTATTAGATAGATCCAGCTCTATCATAATAGCTAGTCCGCTAAAACCATTCCTTTGAATAGTTAATAGTTTACATTCTCTTAAAATAAGTTTCTTAAGATTGATTAGGTAGACTTCTTGGAAAGCCAATCTAGGTATTTCGTATAGTTCGTTTCCAGTGAGATCGAGGTTCTGTATATCTGCGCTTAAGTTTCGGGGAATACTTTCGAGTTGGGAATGTGAGCAATCAGCTTGTTTGTTGCCACTTGCCCAAACACATTTGCACTCTTGTGGACAGTTGTTCGTGAAATCTGCAAGGGCGGCAGCCAGAATCCCGATGAGTATCCAGACTTGTTTTTCCATTTTGAGGTCATAAGCTTCGAATCTGTAACAAAGAAAAGTGGCATATTAATAATCGTCAGACCAGTTAATGGGTGGCAGAACTGGCAGGCTAGAAATAGAAAGTGTTTGAGCACGCTACGGTAGCTTTAATGGGACCATTAAGAATGCAGGCGGTTTGGTTTTATGTGTTGAGAGTTGTAACCGTATATCTATACATATGTTCGGCTCTGTCAGTGTTTTCTGAATAGATTAAAGCTTCGTAAATGATTAAATGGGCCTACATCAAACGTTTAACAGCTGTTGGATTTGAAAGGCTTTGGTGGTATTAAAGGTAATTTATACGGCGTTCGGAGACAGGAACGATTATACTTGAGTGTTACTCTTCGTAAATACGGTATTCAAATAAATTTTTTAAAAGGCTATGCCAACATTTTTGATAAATTATTTTCATAAAGTGTAAAATGTTAGCCTTTTTTACTTGAAATCCGAGACCAGGGTAAGGATCGCTTAGTGGAGTAAGGACAGCTTAGTGATGTTAAATAAATAATTCGAAAACAGATCAGACCAGAACAGAACAGATCAATAAATTGCATTGATAGTGTATACAAACATGCAAAAACAATAGAAGGTAATAAAAAGCGAGAAACCTTTACACACATTGTCTATTAAACAAAATTTTGTTTACTAAGCTAATATTTTTAACTTTCTAGTATTTTCATTTTAAATATCAAGTCAGATCAGATATCCAAACACAGTTCGTTTCAAGTAATTTCTAATTGACAATAGTGTGAAGACTGCTTTATAGATGCCAGCTCTCCAGTCAAATTAAACCATTCATTATTCAAACCAAATAAAGACTTAAATGACACAAATGTTCGCAAGATTTGTAGTTAGTGTGACAATATTAGAGTTCACGATAATTACATCCAGTGAGAGTAAGGGCGTACATAAAGTGCGAGCAATTGCGATGTAAATGCGTTCCGCAGTGTGATCTGCGCCTTATGTTTTGTTGTGTGGTACAAGGAATAATAATAATAATAATAATAATATTCTACCACATACACACAACGCCATCTAGTCCCAAACTAAGCAGAGCTTGTACTATGGGTACTAGACAACTGATATAAATACATATATACTTTTTTTTGTAAATACATACATATTATACATAGAAACACCCAGACCAAATCAAACATCAAATGTTCATGCACACAAATGTTTGACTTGAGCGGGAATCGAACCCGCGACCTTTGGAATAGCAGTCCTTTACACAAACCACTACGCCATTCGGTCGTCAAATATACATAAACGGACATATACATAATATATATATAACAGACTATAGTAATAAATACGCTTATATGGAGCCACATAAAACTTTGTAGATGAAAACTCATAGTATGTCCCTGGCAGAGCTTACGAGCTCGAGCTACGACTGAGGTTACGAGCCCAACCCCCCAACCTCTCTGTCTATTTCTAGGTGGGGGGAAGGGGGGCTAAAAGGGGTCAACGTACTTGTGACTCGTGAAGTGTCCATGGACGATGGTAGTCACTTACCATCAGGTGCCCCGTGAACTTGTTTACAGTATGTAAAAAATGTATGTTGTTTTGCTAAGCCGGAACAATGCAAATCTAACGAACCAAAGATAATAAAATTGGTCCAGCCGTTCGTGAGTCATGTAATTATGGTGTAACTAACTGGATTTTGTTTTATATGGTAAAACTAACTTTTGGCCGCGGCTCTGCCCGCATGAATGTGGTTATCGCGGTAAAAAGTATCCTCAAGAATCAAAGTATCTTTATACCAAATTTCAACTAAATCGGTTCAGCGGTTTAAGCGTAAAGAGGTAACAGACAGACAGACACACTTCCGCATTTATAACATTCGATCGAGTCAAGACTTAATATTAGCCTATTTTACAGGTAAATGGAGGCAAGTAAAATATAAGAAAAAATATTCGCTTTGTACCACACAGCAATAACACAGGAGCAATGTTGTGAATGTTCTAATTACAGTAAAAGGAGATCTCTTTCTTACATTCCATCGTGTTACTGTTCTCTGTGTTCTCTCTCACATACAGAGAGACACAGCTATACGTTACAAACGTGAACGGGTCACCTGATGGAAAGAAACTACCGCCACCCATGGACTAACACCTCAAGAGCCACAAGTTTATGTTAGCGTTAGGATTTAAATATTAGCTTCCTTCGTTAAATTTTCTAATAATTAACGCCTTATCATCATCATCATCAGCCCATCGCTGAACATAGGCCTCTCCTATTGCACTTCACTTCGATCTATTCTCGGCTTCTCGCATCCAGCTCCTGCCGGCCATCTTACGCATCAACGCTTATGAGATAATATATATTTAATACATAATAATATTCACAAACGACTACCCGCATAAATTAACCGTTTATACCCGATGAAGTGGAACACGACGCAGCGGTCGTTCAGACCAATAACGAGTAGTACAATGAGGCAGTGTGCTCATTGATAACCCTTACGTCGTGGGTGCTTTGTCAATGAGGGCCTTATGTACCGGGGTTACGCTTTTATTGACCTACCGTTATTTACGGGTTACGTACTAAACGTTGGATTATTAGGGATAATCTATCTGCACAAAAATGTTAGGTCACCTCAGGGATAATTTTTTTGCTACCAAGGTTACCCAGTGCAGCAGTCTTAGCAAAACTTGCAAGTTTGTGGGTCAAGTCACTTGTTCTTGATTTCTGTAAATTCATCAATCATCAACAGCCTTAATTTGTCTACTGCTGGACATAGGCCTCTCCTTAGAAAGGAGGTTTTGACCTACTATACCACGTTGGCCAGACGAGTTGGTATAGGGTTTGTTTAAAGTTTTCCATTTCTTTGCAGTGCTGTTGTCTTCTTCCTCTTGCCCTGCAGGTTTTCAAGGTCGACGATGTCATTTACCATCACCGTGACCCATCTGTACACATTACACAATACATATTTCATTTCGATATTGGCATCACCAATTTATAGCTGCCTTCGCACACGTAAATGACCAATTGAAAAAAATATTTATTTTTTATTTATTTATATCTTTATTGTATACAGTTAACACATAAGTAACTTACAAATATAGAGACTCAACAATCGGCAGTCTTATCGCTCACGGCGATCTCTTACAGATAACCTTAATACGGATATTAGATATTTAAAAAATTGGGTAGTTTACATACACGTAACGCATTATCACGTGAATATTTAAAAATATAAACTAAAACATTAATACACAAATAAACATCTGTTCACATTACACATAGATAAATACACATACATACATAAACATCATATTTATTTATTTGAAAAGCCTGTTCAAGTTATGACGTGTATAATTAATTTTGAAAATGCCTTAGAAATAGCGGTACAAAGTTATCTTACATGTATTCTAATAGAATTTTTAATTATTTCTAAAGGTACTGCTGTAATAACATAATGCGTTATTAGCATATCAAATCGCCGATATTACTTGTATATGTGTTAAAATTTTGCTTCAAAATATTCTCATTTAAAACGCAACGCTGAGATTGACAGCATTAAGACATATTGAATATGATGTCGCCCACCACATGTAAGTTTTAAAACAATATTTGTAAAAAACCTTGTGTCAATCGATTGTTTAAAAATAAATTTACAGCTGGAATTTTGTTTGAAGAATAACAAATATCAATAAAAGTACCTTTAACCTAGAAACACTTGACTGTCTGGGGCTGACATTTGTAAAACTTAGTCCTAGGTCCTGCAAGTTACGAATTAAAAAAAGCTTTTATGCTTGAGAATACCATAAAGTGGTAGGCCTTATATTCATGACCATCAATAGACTGTAACAGTCCACTGCTGGACATACGCCTCTATTTAAAAATAAGGTTATAGCCTACTATCAAGTTTTCATTCTCTTTGAAGTTCTGTTGTCGGCTCTTACGACTCCCACGGGATGAATAGGGATGGTGACGGTTCGTATTCTTAATCAGGCAACACACGGACTACGGTTTTACGTTATTTACAGTGTTTTTGTATGTCAGACAGAAAGAGTTTTGAAGAGATAAATGAACGATATGTGTAGTGGTGGTTGAACATAGCTAATTAAAAAAAAAGCGAATGTAAAGAAAACGTCATAATGATATGTATTACATTTTGTTCTAGTCAAGTTATACAAGGATGTGATGAATTTCCATACTGTTATTTTTAAATTTTTATAAAATCAGAATAATTCGCAGCAAAATTTGAAAAAAATCCTAAATAAACACTGAATTATTAAAGGATCTACAGCCTTAATGTATTTCCTCATAAATTTAGACCATCTCTTATCTCTCTTCTCTTTCAATTTATTTTGTTTAATGAATAATACTTTCTTTTTACAGTTCTTTGGTGTTTGATAATACTTGAATCTGTGCATTTGTCCCTATCAGAAGATCGTAATGACAAAAAAGCCGATGTTCATGTGCTTGGTGAATCAACTTTGGGAACGCCGATGTCATTTGAAGATTTCACAGTAAGAAGAGATAGTAGTAAAGGATCCTTCTATCATATCATGCATTTATTGCAACACACCAATTCTGATACATCGGAACACCACCAGCCACCAAATTATACAAGAGGAACCCTGAAAGCTATTATCGCAATTTTTGAGACCTAAATATAAAAGACCTAGACTTCTAAGGGTACTGCTGAGTTAAAATGTAGTATTTCTGTGACCCACTTTATTCGGCAATAAACAAATATATAAAATGGCGTTTGAAATTAATGAATAGGGCTATAAATAGAGCTTTTTTTACTTCGTTTCCCAAAATATTACTCAAATAACTTTTATAAATGTCTCTTTATTGAAGGAAACCATATAAGGCTAGAATCTGCCGTCTTTAATTATCATACCGCTTAAAGCAATTTTTTAGGTGCTTTTCACCACGTGTTCAGTTAGATTATCTGAGGCCTACCCCTTGGGGGTGCGCAATTTACAGGGCGGCAAAGCACTTGTGTCTGTCTTTCGAGTTGGATGTGTCAATGAGGGACGGTAGTCATTTATCGTCATCAATTGCCCCCTAATACTACGACGGGCCTGTTGGTCTAATGGTTAGTCGCCCTGACTCGGAGGTCGTGAGTTCGATTCCCACCCAGGACAAATCTTGTGTTATGAGCACGGTCGTTTGTTCTGCGTCTGGGTGTAATTTATCTATAATAGGTATGTATTAAAAAAAAAAGTATTTTTGTCAGCAGTCTGGTTACCATAGCACAGGCTCTGCCTAGTTTGCGATCAGATATACTGTACTATTAAAAAAAACTTTAACTTTAACCCGACATTTTGACATTGGTCATGTTAAAATAAAATTATCATCTAATGGAATATTTTTGTAGATACGAAAGTTATAGCAAACGTATCCATACTAAACCAACGTTACTAAACAGTCCTGCTATTAAAGCTCACATGTTAAGTGAATCAATTCTAGTTCGTTAGGGCCCTTACAATTTCCAACTCATTTGAATGATAACAATAAGGCTGTAATAAATTTCTACTATGATATATCTGTACCTAGCCGTATCTAACGGCTGTTTATCAACTAGCCAGAGGTCGTGGGTTCGATTTCCATACAGAAAAAAAATTGTGTGGTGAGTATCTGGGTGTAATTTATCTATAATATGAGCGTTAAGGCGACGAATTGTTAAACAATAATTCTAAAACCGGGCACAAGCGCCCCGCAACCCGCACACACCCCGCTAAGTAACGTGGATTGCGACTGCGAGCCGCGGTGGCGCGGAACAAAGACATCCTTGGAGTGTCTTTATATTTTTTTTATGATTTACCTATCAAATTTTTTTTTATTGCTTGTCTTTTGGTATCCGAGGGGATTTCCGCACAGGAAAAAAAAAAGGGGTGGAACCTTCATAGTAAGTATTAAATTATAGTGTGTGTGTGTGTGTGTGTGTGTGTGTGTAATAAAACACATATTATGTATACAATATTTACTATCGTAATAAGAAGTAATTAAAAAAATTAAGAACAAAACAAATTAAAATTCTGAAAATGGAACAACATGGCTGAAATTTTCAATATAATTATCAGCCTCATATTCAATGTTAGCCTCTGATTGTTCATAGCAAGTTGAATCAGTATTTTCCTTGTTATGGTTTTTTTGCGAAATAGTTGCATTTTCTAATTGTTCGTTGCAAGTATCGGGCACAGCCTTTTTATTGTTATGAATGATCACGTAATCCGGATCACGAATTGGCTTATTCCTGGTGTGCCTTGGGTCGACAAGTTCGGGAAGAAGACAGTCGTAATAGAATTTTAACAACTTTGGTTCCATCTCTTTTTTCCAGAATGCATCATCTTTTTCAATAACCTCAGTTTTTATTTTATTAATCCCATACCATATACCCAACAAACAGCAATTTTTTTCCAGAAGTTGGCCTTGTATCTGAAAATACCAGTCGCATCTTTGGTTAATAACCACCTCACCATTTTCGTTTTTATAAAAATGCATTTTTCTATTTTGTATTGCGTCTTCTATGCCATTTTTAAATGGTGCAATAGGACATTTGATTTCCACTATCATATCACTTGTGGTGATCCCATCAGGTGTAGCACCCAAAAAAGGATATTTGTCGTCTATAAACAAGCCGCAATTTTTTATTTTGATTTAATGCATTGAAGCTCGACTGCTATTTTTTCATATTTTTTTCCGTGACTAATAGATTGAACATGGTCGATGCTGGGTTTGTAAAGCCAATTTTTACTATATTTTGGCAAGAATTCGTCTGCTTTTTCTTTATAACCTTGCCAAAATTTGATGCGGTTAACATGTTGCGACGTAGTTCAAGCCACTCTGCAGATTCACTTTGTAGGATGGTCCTTTTTTCGATTTCTTTCCGTTCTTCATTCGTTTTTAATAGATTTTGTACAAAAGTCTTTTTTGCTTTTTCTAAAGTATCTTTGTCCAAGTCTGGTTTGTCGACTACTTCGCCATAATCCAAATTTAGCGTTCTTGGTACCAATGTACGATTTTTTTTCTAATGTTGAGTTTGGCCTTGAGTCTTTTTTCATTTATTGCATTTTCATGCTTTTTTATGGACAATCTGGGGCTTGTCCCATAAACTTCTAGAAGAAATTAAATTTCTAATAATAATAATTAAAGACCAAAATAAAAATAATAAAAAAAATAATAAAAAAAAAAATATAATTTAATTTAAATTTCTAGAAGATACAAGAAAACGTGTTTCAGTGATAGATAATATAGCTTTTACAAAACGTTATATTATTGAAATAGGTTTAGTAATTTTTAATACGTACCCTAAAAAGCTAGCCGACATTTCTTGATTTTTATTGCAAGATGACGACTCCATTGTTTTGTTTTTTCCATTTTTATTCTAATAAAACCGCTAAATAAATTCAGTGTCAAGTGTGACAGACCCGTCGCTGACAATGGTCAAGAGGGGACTGAGCGTCTCAGCGGGGCGCGGATTGCATACGCACGTTAGCTTATAACTAAAGGACGTAAACGACAAAATGCTTTTTGTTATTTTAATTAGTTAGAAATGATAATTTGACAAATTCCTTCTACAATTTTAAAGAGTATGTATAGACTCGTCTACAGAGAAAGTTAAGAGGCTTAAATCGGTCCCGTTTGCCCATAAAATGTAAATCTCTTTTTAAAAAGAGGTATGTTTGATATATTTTTTTCTGTTACAAAAGTTACCTAATCGTGTATTGAAAACTAACAAAATAAGGTTTTCATCATGAACTATTCAGTTCACCAACTTATATTTTCATTCGTTTCGTAATTACTGACAAAAATTGAGATCACTGATGCCAAAATTTCCAATGCGTCCTCTTAATCAGCAGTCTAGTGCTTGCAGACTCTGCCTAGTTTGGAACCAGATGGCGACGTGCAAGATGTAGAAAGTTATTATTGTTTTTATTTATTTATTACATGTGCATGCACTTATGTACCCCGGCGGGCTTAATGCCCTCAGCATTCTCTACGAGCCAACCTTTGGGTGGTTCAGAAATTTTGTAGGGTAGGTGCACCGAGGTTACAATTTATTGTAATCACTTTTTTTTACCAATAAGCATATAAAACTAAACCAACCGTTCAAACTTCAGAAAAACATCGAAAGCCATAGTTTGAATGTCAGAATAATTTACTACAAAGATTTTTCAGTCGCTCGATAACCAAAAAAATATTGCACAATATCTCATAACTCTCATACTTGTCTGCCACTACAATGGTTGAAAAAATTCTATTCCAAAATAAAGGCCGGCACATATTTACGACTATAACAGATACTCAATTAAAAACAAGTAGGCTTCGTGATTATACGGTAATACGCATAAAAACATTTGTTAACCATCAAACTAACGGACCACCAAACCAGAGCACAGCTAAGGGTAACATATCAGTGACCCTACCCTTATTTCTAAAGGGTGGTAAAAACGTAGGGTCTGTGTAATCGATAAATGTTTGATAACGGTCACACTCACATGTAAAATTCTTATTACTCAATACCAAACTTTACTGTAATGATATAGAAGTAGAATAAAACTAAAGCAGATTTAGCATAATTCCGTGTGGTGACAATACACAATACGTAGTGTCGCCACTCCTATTCATCCCGTGGGTGTCGTAAGAGCCGACTAAGGGAGAAGACTACGCAAGACAACAGAACTACAAAGAGAAGGAAACTTTAAAAAAAATCCTATACTAACCAATCTGGCCAGTGTGGTATAGTAGGCCAAAACCTCCTTTCTAAAGAGAGACCTATATCCAGCAGTGGCCTATTAAAAGCTGTTGATGTGATCACGAAGTTGATGTGAATTATATGTTTGATAGATACACAAATAGGTATTATAAAGGCCAAGAGCGCAACTCAATTGATGCTAAGGAAACGAAAAAGGTTTCCGAAAAGTAATAATTTACAAGATATGTGTATTCGACCGTACCGTGTGATGACGGATTAAGAATATGGAATGTCACCCCCCCTATTCGTCCCGTGAGTGTCGTAAGAGTCGACTAAGGGAACAAATTTCACAGGACAACAGCACTGCAAAAAGAAGGAAAACTCAAAACAAACCCTATGCCTAACCGTCTGGCCAGCGTGGTATAGTAGGCCAAAACCTTCTTTCTAAGGAGAGGCCTACGTCCAGCAGTGGACTATTATAGGCTGTTGATGTGTGGTGTGTAGTCGACTTTAATATAATTTTACGGCTTAAATGTCACGATATAATATGTTATCAGCTTTATGAAAACATTTAAGTATTACAATCATAATAAATCAGAACGAGTATGGCACTGGTAAGGTGAGGGGAGGGTTTATTTGACCTAATAATTCTTACAAAAAATAATATACATACAATCATTCGTTCCGAGTGAGAATCGAATCTATGACCTCTGGTTTGGCAGTGATTACCATGTCGTCAAATCATTAAACAATGGCCATAAGAAACACTCAGACACTAGACAACTATTTGTGGATCATACCAGTGTAGGAATCGAATCCACAACCACAGTCATCCTTACTTCACCTCCCATAGTTGATGCGTTCACTCAACACATAAGCCAGTGTAGATATGATGCTAACTGAAGTTGTTATATAGTAAGTGGGCAAGATGCCAGCAGACCTTCGCACTGACCTCAAGAACAACGGAACGTTCTGGAGGCTTTGCATAATCGTACATTTGTTACATGTTCTACTTAAGTACAAAAGTTGGCGCATTAGGTAACAACAACAGCAAGCCAAGAAATTTATTTATGTACCAAATAATCTTTAGTATGTTCTTTATCTAAGGCACGTTTAAAATTACATAATTTGCATGTAATATTAATACAGCTATATAAAAATCAACTCTTCCCATTTACTAAGGTATAAATAAGAAAAAATACAATTTCAAGAGATTGCCGCAACTAAAATACATTACAATATAGATTACTTGTTTTATCAGAAGGCTGAAGAGTTCGTTTGGTTGAACGCGCTTATCGCAAGAAATAATGATTGGAATTGTAACATTCTTTAAGTGTTGAATAGCCTTTTTAACGAGAAAGGAGGGCGGGAGGCGGGTTATATAACATCACGCTACGATCAATAGGTGTCGAGCATGGATGAAAAATGTTGAAAAAAGGGTCAAATTCGCTTGTACAATTATTTGTATTTATATACAAGAACTTGACAGATCTTACACGCAGCCGTCTGAACCCGTACTCACCAAAGCCTGCTGTATGGTAACCAGACTGTTGATACACATACGTGTCCATTTTTTAAATACATACAATATACATGCATTCTAAGCATATATAACTTACACTCAGACTGTGAACACATAATTGTGTTCATCTCAGAGTTATTCGTCCTGGATGGGAAAAGAACCTACGAACTTTTGAACTAACCCAACAGCCTCTCAAAAATGGTTACAGACTTACAGTCAATAATTTTTTTTCTTTATGTTTGTTTTCATGAGCCTCAGTTTACTGTTTGGAGTTCTATTTTTCGCCGTTTTAAAAAGAAGGTGGAAGCACGATCGAGCTAAGTGCTGGCTCAGAAAATAATGAATTATTTATAAGTAATTTTGAAGGCTTACGAATTCTTTTTAAGATTCTCGACTTTTTCTAGAATACGTAATTATAGACAGTATTAATGTCGTAATAACTACTCATTCTGACAATCAACCTAATATTTTTTTTATATACGTAGTAATAATATTATCTTTTGCTGGTAAATTAAATACTATTTAAAAAAAAAGGTACCAGAATAGTCTTAAAAAGTCGCACATGGGTAGGGTAGACTATAATTTATCCCTGTGCTGAATTTCACCCATATACGTACACGGATTCTGGCATGGTTGAGTAACAAACATCCACCAGAAGTTTTTTTTTGGATATGGCATAGGGAAGCATACGAGCAGACCTAAAATCACATGGTCTGGGTCCTCCCAAGAGTTTGACGCATGAGGCCGACGTCGGGATGGTTTTGTCTTCAGGGTCTTCAACTGACAGTGTCTTGGCCTTTTTATTAGAACTTATCTATTTAAATGAAGCCTACTCTATCCTATATTATTTTCTGTATATCTGGCTATGCACAGACAGGTTAAGCAGTTCAGGCACAAAAACTAACAAACAAATTAACGTCATTTTTGCATTTATACTATTGGTTAAGATTTTTTTTCTAAAGCCCTATCGACATCCTTTTGCACGTACAGATATAGGATATTGTTAAGTTGGTAAATAGTTAAGTTTCCTTTACTCTGTAGTTTATAATATGCTAAAGGACATCGCTGAGAGCTTTTCCCTGTTTCCTCTTTAACGGTAAAATTACGCTCACTAAGAGATGAAAATGCTTTGATAATCATAGTACACGGTTTTATCGAATAGTTCTGCAATTGTGTATGTCTGACTGACTGCTTTTTATTAGCTGTTCCCTTGAAATATGGTCACGAATTTATTTTAACACTTAAATATTTATTTACTTTACACGGCCCGAATATTGTATGGGACGGGCTTAAAGTGCCATTTTCTACCTGGCAACCTTTAGGTCGTGTGAAAAAAGAAAGAGGTTTTAGAGAAGATAAAAATTAAAAGCAAGTTTAAAACTCACGGAATTTTGGAGATAACTCACTATACGTAGCATACATCGAAATAAAGAGTGAATGAGGGACAACTGTGTACGAAATGACACAAACCCTATACCAAACATCACGGTATACAACTAATAAATCCGTAAGTAAGTAGTTAATAATATCTTCTTGGCTTTATGATGACATATATACGAAATTCTTATCACGGTTATGGGTAACATCAGAGGAGTTCTAGCTGCGAAGTGAGATAAGTGGAAGCAGTAAGGATGTTAGACAGATTGCAGAGAATTCGAAAATCTTGATAATTTGCTATTTGTTATATTTGCTATATTTTTTAAAAGACAACTCCCGCATTAGGAATATATCCTGTGTCGCGGGGGACTTTACAAACATACATGAAACGGACACAAAGAACACCCAGACTCAGAACAACAATTTGTGGATCACACAAAGTGTCGTCCCATGTGGGGTTTGAACCCACAACACTCGGCGTAGTAGGAAGCGGCGTGGCGACCGCTTAAACCACTACGCCATCCGTGCAGTCGGATAAAAATACATGCACACACTATGTCCAGAAACAGAAACGATACGGCAATGCTTATTCAAGTCCCGTTTATGTATTAGGGGCGAAGCCTATTGCAGTCGACCGAGCACTTTGCCGTGTTGTACTTTTGGCTCAGTGCATTAGCTCGTATTCTTGTAAAGTGTGGACAAATGTGTATTTTAAAACTTAAACTTACACACATATGTGTGTGTATGTTTTTGTTCCACACAGTTACACTGAAGTTATTTCTACATTCGTGCAAACATTTTGTCAACTATAATTTTGAATTAAAGAAATTAAAAAGTTTGAATTCATCTTTCATAATAATAATCTTACATTTCACACACGGCTGTCTGGTCTCAAAGTAGACAGAGTCTGTACTATGGTAACCAGACCTTCAGGATATCTCAATAACAGCAGTCCCGGATCCCTCTAATTACAGGGGTAGAGTGCCACACCGTGTAGTTTTAGTCGGTCCGATTCCGATACACCACCCCTCCGCAAACCCCGGTGTGGTGATGGCCCGAGAGGGTTACCACACGTAAAAAAAAGGTAATTAGACCTGCCTATAAACATAGGTACTTATGAATTCCTAAATATATACATCACATCACACATCAACAGCCTTTAATAGTCCACTGCTGGACATAGGCAGATAAATTAAATAATTAATTTATCTGTAATATATACATATTACAGATAAATTAAACCCAGACACAGAACAAATGATCGTGCTCATCACATAATTGTTTGTCCTACGTGGGAATTGAACCCATGACCTCTGCAGACTGGCTCACTAACCACTAGACCATCATGCCCATCAGATATGATTAAAAGTAATTTCATAGTAAAACTACTCAACGGTGTTAAGCAACTATTTTATTTTCCCATACCTAAGTGACATTTATTTTATAAGATTTTACTGCAGATTTTGCAATAAAAATACAAGTTTCTACAGACAGGTAAACTTTATAGACTCGTACAGTTTTAACGCTTACGTACTCGTAACCACGTGAGACTTCAGTAAGGAAATATTCAGTTACCTTAGAGATTTACAGAACACATTGAGAAGAAAATTTCACGCGAAAGTTTTACAGAAATGGGAATCTAGTTATATTTATAGAAAGCCTCCGGGTGCAATGTTTGTGTATATAAAATGACCACTTCTAGTTTCCTCATGTTTAGTACTAGTTTTAAGCTAGTGGTCGACTTTTAAGTTGTTAGTTGCCTATTAAATCTATCTAAGAGACCAGTGAACTCGTAAACAAACACAAATAAAGTTAAAACAAAGTACTAGAAGTTGTCACCATAAATAATTTACTCTATTTCACAAAAAAATAAATAACTTAATTAAATTCATTGGAAATATAATAAAATGACTGTTTTTCCTGACTGGTATTTATAACAACAGTTTTTTTTATATAGAAATTAAAATAAAAAATATTACATGCTTTAAAACATGTGTCGTGACGGATTAAGAATATGGAGTGTCTACTCATCCCGTGGGCGTCGTAAGAGCCGACAAAGGGAGCAAACTAAGCAGGACAACAGCACTGCAGAGAGAAGTAAAACTTGACACAAACCCTATACCAACTCGTCTAGCCAGCGTGGTATGTATCCAGCAGTGGACTATTAAAGACTGTTGATGATGATGATGATTTAAAACAAAATAAAATGTATATATAACAAGATAGATATATAGATAACAAGATAAGATAAGCGCATTTATAGGAGCAAGCCGGCTTCTAGTTTTCCGTTGCTTTTCACAAACTGAGTGAAATACACAAAGCCTAAATGTGATTCGAGGGACAAAGCTCTTACGATCTCGATCGTCACGGTGATTGCGTTCACGTTGAGATTGGCCCGCCCGGCTGAATGCAAGTTGATTGGTGGAGATTTTAATGCGGGCCAATCGTAGCGCCGATCGCGGTCAGCGTGACGATCGAGTAGAAGTGAAATAAATTCGCACTTGGCCCTCTGAAACCTCTACCAATCGCAACGCAAAACGCGCTCGCCGTCGAGAGCGAATCGATGTGAAATAAAGCACTAGACCCTCAGTTGTCCATACAATAGGCAGCCATGACCCGTCTGCTCGTTTGCCTCTATCATCATCAACAGTCTATACTAGTCCACTGCTGGACGTAGGTCTCTCCTTAGAAAGGAGGTTTTGGCCTACTATACCACGCGGGCCAGATGGGTTGGTATAGGGTTTGTTTCAAGTTCTTGTTCTCTTTGCAGTGCTGTTGTCCTGCTTAGTTTGCTCCCTTAGTCTGCTCTCACGACACCCACGGGATGAATTGGGGTGGTGACAATTTGTATTCTTAATCCGTCACTACACGGTTTGCCTCTATACACCATGAAAAAAGGAAAATGTTATCAAAATAATATTTTTTTATATCTGAAGAGGCAGATAGCGTAAAATAATAATTAACAACTTGTTATAATTAGTTTTCTGCTCAATAACAAACATTTGATATTGAAATGGAAATCAAAATTTTGTATTTTGAAATGGTTTGATATTTAATTTGGGTTTTATTTTTAATAGGAGAATATTTTATATGAAATCAATGCAACATTTCAATTAGTTTGTAAAATATATAAATGCCTAGGTAAATAAAAAAAGTAAATCATAGATATTTAGTTAGAGATATATAATCCAAATTTATGTAAGAGTTCCCGTTCAGAGTGTTTGTTCATA
The DNA here is from genome assembly GCA_902825455.1 of Arctia plantaginis. Classification (NCBI taxonomy): domain Eukaryota; kingdom Metazoa; phylum Arthropoda; class Insecta; order Lepidoptera; family Erebidae; genus Arctia; species Arctia plantaginis. The sequence continues at coordinate 3,090,550 of CADEBD010000291.1, read as the reverse complement.
TGATAATTAAACTTATAATAGTTTATTTTTGCTATTCCCACAATTGTCCGCTACTTTCAGGAGTGACGTAATTGTTTTAGTCAGTAAGTCATCTATATATTTATATTAAAGGTGTAGAAAATTATCTGTACATAGAGTTTTTTTAGATATTTTGAACCTAGAACAATAAGAAAGACAATAAAAGAATTTTATGGAATTCATGTCTCTGTCTGTATTTTCAATCACGCAAAAAACCCAAACGGAACTTAATTTAACTAAGTATAGTGATTTGGCATATTTAGAGTCAATATCTGCAATAGTTTTTATTCCCGAAAAATTCTGCCATTTGATGGAGGACCAAAGTGCAGCTTAAATTTTATTTTTTTAAGTTAGTTCATTTCATTTCGAAATTCATTTACCAAAATGAATTTCGGGGTACAAAATTACAAATTCAATTGTTTTGAAATTTAGTATATAGTATAGTGCCTTAATATTTAGTATAGTAATTACGAGTTTCTCATATGGCGAAATAACGAATATCACTTAGATATATAAATTCCTAAACCGTCATCAGTTTGTGCTGGGAATGTGAGATTAAGTGTCGCTTATCAATAGTTTGTCACACAACGGATTGACACTTCCATTTAATTGTATGAAATTGCGTGTTTGTTCATTGAATCTTGTAATTACAGGGCTAGTCGTAACATACGTTTAGTTGTCCAGCCTTGATTATAACACCACAATAAAGATGAATCGACTGCACGGATGGCGTAGTGGTTTAAGCGGTCGCCACGCTGAGTGTTGTGGGTCCGATCACCACATGGGACGACACTTTGTGTAATCCACAAATTGTTGTTCTGAGTCTGGGTGTTCTTTGTGTCCGTTTCATGTGTGTTTGTAAAGTCCCCCGCGGCATAGGATACATTCCTAATGCGGGAGTTGTCTTTTTGAAAAGAAAAAAAAAACAAAATTGCCAGAAAACTAATGATAATGTAATTTATTTATTTTATACTTTCTGCAGATACTTGACCTATTTGTAATCTTCTGACGGACGCTAGTTACCTGAGTATTAGTCTAGTAATAAGTATGTTATTTACTTATGGTGTAATGTTTTTACGAAATAATGCAGTAACATTAACAGAGAATACAACTACACCTATATTGAGATAAATTTCAAATAGTTCATACCATGGTGACATGATGATGGACGTTAAATTAACACATAGATTCACTCCCGTCTTTATCCACGAATTGGTAGCCAGAGACGAAGTACTTAATATATAACGTGGGAAACCAGGCTTCGACGTATTGCGGCCGATATTTTCGCAGCCCAAGCCCACCTCTCTCCCTGATTCCAGTGGGAGGACGCACTCTTTACTTTATATTAATGAAATATATATTCCTCAAGAGTTATCAGTACCAAATCGCTTTTTAGTACGACACAGCTTATTAACATAAAACGAACTGTGAACACGGTTTATCTTGAGCGAAACCTTCCCGAGGAATTCACATCTCATTGTACGCATAAACATTTCCATTTCAGACCTTCGTATAACACTTGTTTAAAACAGCTGTTAAGAATCTTCGGTCGCTCTGAGGTCAAAACTTCGTAACATTGTACAAACTTAACTTTCTTTTTGTATTTTGTAAACAGCTACACGTTCAACTTCAACGTTTTTGACTCTAGTGTTGCAGGTGTCCATGGACAGCGTAGCCACTTACCCACTTACAGGTGACCCGTCTGCCCGTTTGCCCCCTTTACAATAACAAAATATAAAAAATCATATTACCCTTACTGTTGAACATATCCTACCCTTAATCGCTCTTAATTCAAGGGACTACTATTACACAGTCTCTCCCCACCATGAAATAAGTTTTGTATTAAAATCTATTCTTACATTCCTTATTGAATTTACGCTCTGTTGGGTATTAGACGGAGGAAGGGTTCAATCACTTGTCTATCAATCGTTAGGGTTAACTTCACCCTTATGTTCAAAAACAGATCGAAATGATACGAAAAGTTATTGGTTTTGTTTCAGTTAACGAACTTATTATTTTCGCCTCATGATCTAAACTTAAGAAAATAGATAGATTTAATAATCACATCGTCGTCATAAACTTGAACTTGAAACTTAAAGAACCATTGGATAATTCTTATATCTACAGTTGAACTGCGATCTTTCGAATTCAAATATTTTTTCACCAACCTCATCTGCTTACTTACTTAGGTACTGCTTAAAACCGGAGTTGTCGCTTCAAATTACCTGTAAAAAGAACAGAAAAAAAATGAGATAATAAGCGATGCATTTAAGATATTTTAAGGATTTTTAATCACAAGTTTAAAAAAAAAACTTTTACAAATTCACTCTCAAAGTAAGGACAAATCTAACTGCACCGTCGTTTAGACTTCAGAGCGTCCTAAAAAACATACATTCAAAATTTACCGCACATTGCTGTAACAACCTGTAGTTTTAAATACATATATACCGCGATAATCGGCATACCCGCGGACGGAGCCACGATCAAAAGCCAGTGTTTGTATGTGTATAGGTAAATGATGGAATAAACAATAATAATAAACCTATTAATACTAATATTTTTAATAATATTAATATTATTAATACTAATAAGATATTTTTTTACAAAGAACATACTTACGTTGATGTTTAAATGGAATTCTTAAAGCACAGTTTGGAGTAGCATTCTTTCATCATTAGCATCATCAACAGCCTTTGATAGTCCACTGCTGGACATAGGCCTCTCCTTAGGAAGGAGGTTTTGGCCTACTATACCACGATGGCCAGACGGGTTGGTATAGGGTTTGTTTCAAGTTTTCCTTCTCTCTGCAGTGCTCTTGTCTTGCGTGGTTTGCTCCCTTAGTCGGCTCTTACGACACCCACGGGATGAATAGGGGATTACATTACGTATTCTTAATCCGTCACCACACGGACATTCTTTACTTCGTTTATTATATAGTTAAATAAACCTTAATTCGATGGCAACACTTTCACTCTCGGGCTTTCGACATTCCCACGGAACCAGTGGCGTCACGGTTATTGATATCTGCTGCTGTCTACTTTCATTGCTACGTAGTTTGTATTTTTTGATTTATACATCTGGTAACAGCTATATGATCTTACGACATCCAAGATGACCAGTACCAGGTGAATTTATTGCTTACAAATTCATTATACTCAATGATTAATCTATGATCAGTTTTTTTATAATTAAAATGTTTTTTTTGTTTGTTCATTTACAAAATTATATTGAAAATATTAAAGAAAGGTTGACTGGAAGAAAATGCCTACGGCGTTAAGTTCGCCTACTGCAATTTATTTGCAGCAAGTTCAAACAAATAAAAAATATATATCAAGAAAAGTTGCTTTTAGCACATTATATTTTACCTGCGACTTCACTCGTGGTATTTCTCTGAATTGCCACCAATAGCTGTCATTTTCTTTATTAACGACAACGTGCTTTCAAAATTCGTGATAATCGGTTGAGTAGTTCAGGCCCAAAAGCCCCGGGCACGCCGTCATTGCGGCGGTAAGACCCGTTATGGAGGATTGGCTCGAGAGGCGTCACGGGACCCTCTCATACCGATTGACGCAGGTGATCACTGGGAAGGGATGTTTCGGAGATCACCTGTGTCTGATCCGCAAGGAGCCAACGCCTGAGTGCCACCACTGCGATGGCCAGACCGTGGACACGGCTCTCCACACGCTGGCAGAGTGCCCGGCGTGGGTTGAGCAGAGGCGAGACCTCGTGGCGGCCATCGGAGTGGGAGTTCTCTCGCTCCATAGCCTAATTGCGGCTATCGTGCGGAGCGAGAGTGCGTGGAACTCTGCCGTCTCCTTCTGCGAGCAAGTTATGCTCGCGAAGGAGACGGCGGAGCGGGACCGGGAGAGGTTTAGAACTCTCCCGGCCCGCCAGGCCCGGGCACGGGCCAGGCAGCGCAGGCGACTCAGGCGCCGGAGGTCGCAGAACGACCTCCGTCCTCCATAAGCGCAGGCCTGGGGGTGACAGGTGAGGCCATCTGTCACCCTAGCAGAAGCAGGCCGGGGTGGCGGCGAGCGCGTTGCGAAGCGCGCTCGCTTCCAGGGAGCACAGGGAACATGGGGTTCCCACACGGGGGGGGTCGTCTACTCGTCTGTAGATGACCCGAGGTATGTCGGGGCACCAGGGACTTCCTTTCTAGGGTATACCTGGTTCCCCGGCTATTAGTACCCGGCGAAGGCGTGCGGTTTTAGTCGGTTCGAGTCCGACATGCCACCACAGGTGGTATCCGAGGGGATTTCCGCACGGAAAAAAAAAAAAAAAAAAAGGCCCAAAAGCCTGAGAAACACACACGCGCGTTTATAAATATTAAATAGAATTATTTCTGTGTAACTTTTCTGTATTGCTGTTGGTTTGCTATTCATGATAAAACGCCAGAATTTGTACCATGTTATCAAAGAGACGCTCCACTGATATTTCTGAATACTTTTATTCAATGGCAGTGGTCGCGCATAACCCGGCTTTTATTTAGTCTTGGCTGGCGGGACGGTCATTTATTTTTAATTAACTTGACAGATCTCAATCAGATCTGATCCCAAATTAGGCAGAATCTTTAGTACAGTAACCAGCGCGCAGACGACCGGGCCAGACCATAGAGTTGTAACATCACTACTTTAGTAAGTTATTGTGTCACGTCACTGGCCATTGCTCTGCTGTCTGCGATACTGTATAGTCAAAGTCTACAACTGTACTGTTCTGATTATATGATAAGAGTTATTTCATTTATAACCACAACCCAAAGTCGTAGAAGAATATAACACGGAGTTATACCATGGTATCACAAAGTACCAATGTTAAGCAATTATCAAAGCCCAAACCCCCTTTCCCTTTTGAAAAGGCAAAAATACACATGTGAATCTTGATCAGGTCTTCACAGGTTGCGGTGGTTACCATTTACCAAAAATATAAATGCCTCTTTTAGATAGAACAGAATTGTGTATTATTTGCGTCATAAAACCTTAAAATTTAAAACGTCATTATTGGAGTCCATTCCAACGGCACTTATGTCACGGTCTGCGGGCGATGTCCATTATGGACCTATTGTCTCCTGTGGCCCTCTTGGTGAACGCTCGGAGCGTAAGCGATGAACATAGTTTTACGGCACAACGCTCGCCAAATTAGTTCGACACGGCGAATGAACGTTTTGGAAGATTAAAGCATGTTTTATTTCTTTACGTCGAAAGGTTTACGTTTTCATGACCTTTTGTCTTTTGACATGCCGACAATCGAAATATAAAAAAAAACTTGCACAAATTCTGATAATAAACCAGTATTACTTTATATTTCTCGCATAGTGATTCTTAAAGTAATAATACTTTTAAATTATATAACCATATGCCCTTATTCCCAATGAAATGTACGTAAATGTAATTTATTATGTTTTGGTAGAAAACAGTTTTGTTATCATGAAACGGGGAAAATATTTTTTATAACTCAAAAAGAGGGTCGAAAAGTTGTTACAAAATGTAGGCTAAAAAGTGCCTTGTGATGAAATACTGACGAACTTTTAAACTATCGCGTCCCATTAAATATGTATGACGATGTTTACGGGATTAACGCGCTGACGATACATACGTTAAGTACCTACATAAATTTAAATTGCTTGACTTTTTGACCATATTGCACTGGCTGTGGACTGGCTGACTCGGGACTCGTGTCAGCCTGTGACCATTGGCCTGTGATCTTTATAGTTCTTTTAATTGTAACATTATCGTTTTCAAGAAAAGTTTAACGTAAATCGTGTACGAAAATTTCAGGACCCCAATTGGAAATGACCGCCAGACAAAAATGGTGTAGTTTAGTTAAAAATAAACGTGCATCACTTCGTGCATCACTATCACTATTAGTTAATTAAATAGGTAATAATCACTGGGACCCAACTCTGAGTATCACACTGAGTCGATTAAATATCTCCTTCAGTCCGAGTTTGAATGTGCGGGCAGGCGGGTCACGACGGCAAATAATAAAAAACAAAATCGAGTAGCTTTATCAGAATTTTTTTAACAAACTCAACTCTCGTGAAATTGAAATACGAGTACTCTTAAAGTATAATTATTTTGAATTGGCAATAAAACGTAACTATCTAGTGATAAAACGTTGGTCTCCTGCCAAAATTGAAAATATTTATTGGGTCTAGATTTAAAAAGAGTGTACTCTGCAACGCTTTCATTTACTCGAGACGTTTAAAGCTGTTCGGATAGCATAACGCTAACTATCCTTATAATGAGTTAAAATCGTCTTTCAACTTTTCCTTTGAAACATTTAAGTTATATAATAAGAACATTAGATAGATTTGAATCGACTAAAATCCCGCAAACAGTGGACATTAACAAACAAATTATCATGTTTTTGCCAAGTATAGGACGTAACCGAAGCATTCTAATATAATAGCGGATATCGGAAACTCGTCAGGAGGAAGTCGGTGACCATTAATTATTGAGGACCAACACGATAGCGCGTTAATGTACCGAAGGTCGGAACGGGAAACTTGATATTTTTGTACAAGAAATGAGAACGCGTATAAATGGCCGCAAAGCTGGAGAAAAAAAGTTGTGACAAAAGTGGACTCCGTTTTGTAAGTAATAAGTTTATATCAGGACTTTTGATTAGATAATAGACATGAAAACTAGAAAGAGTTTGACTCGTCATGATAAATTTACGTTTTAGGTTTTTTACTATTAAAGTTTCTGTATTAAAAAAGACAACTCCCGCATAATTAATATATCCTGTGTCGCGGGGGACTTTACAAACATACCTACATGAAACGGACACAAAGAACACCCAGACTCCGAACAACAATTTGTGGATCACACAAAGTGTCGTGTCCCATGTGGGATTTAAACCCACAACACTCGGCGCAGTAGGAAGCGTCGTGGCGACCACTTAAACCACTGCGTCATCTGTGCAGTCAAAAGTAGCAAAGTAAGTAGCCTATCGCATGGTTTTGTAAAACTATTATAAGTTAATTTTAACCTCGACGCGTTAGTTCATTCTTGTTTGAACTTTGATTGGGAGCCGTAACCCCCATAGAAAGATTATTGAACTCAGGTATTAAGGCAACAAACTCTTGATACCAATATTATTATTAAAAAAGCGTACAATGTAACTGTACTAAGTACCAACACACTCCGTCCGTAGTTGACATGGAGGGCTAACAAGAATACTAGTAACGTTTGTACCACAAGCCTAAAATCTTGGATAAAGAATAATATATAATAATAATAATAACTCCGCCATTCTCACACATGACGGTCCAGATCCCAAACTAGGTACAGGCGCAGAGCCTATTTTATCCAGACCACTGATAAATATACTTTCAAATACATACATATTAAAGATAAATTACACCCGGAAACAGAAACAATTATCGTGCTTATTACACAATTATTTGTTCTGGGTGGAATTCGAACCCACGAACTCCGGCTTAGTCAGGATTACTAACTACTGTCCAACAGGACAGTCAAAAAAGTCACATTTAAAAAATATGGAGTTTTCTACGAATAATAATTTCGTAAAGAAATTGAAAAAAAGGGAGTATTATAACACATGATGCGTTAAAGTTCTAAGTAGGTACATTTTAAATACTTACTTTTAAATGCATACGCCATTTAATAATAACACATTACAGGCGAACGTGAAAAGCTGAAAAATATTTATATATATATATACTTGTTAGTCCACCATTCCAAAACTAGCGTGAGAAACACATATAAAAAACCGAAAGATACGCAAGGGAAGTGCTTCGCAAGTTAATTTATCGCCATTTACAACCCGTAGCCAAAGCCTATTCGAAAACATTGACGATGAACAAAACAAATTACTCGCAATAAATATCATACGAACTTTCTTTTGACTGATAACGCACTGAATATATTTTCTTAATCTGAGTTACGCGTGTGGTACAAGTCAAAATGACTGACAATACTGATGAGAATAACCTTTAGGTCATCTTTTTGTAAGCAGGTAGGTTTACCTTTGTCTCATCTTTTATTATCGTAGAGACAAAGAAGAAGAAGGGTTCTGATGATTAGTTACGCTGCCCAGGGAGAACTACAAGTCAAGAGTCACAATTGCATTGACTTCCCAATAATAGGGGAAGGTATGAGGAGTTGAGCCTCCGGTATTCTCACTCCCTCAGTAAAAAGCAACGAAAGAATTAATAATAATAATGTTTTATTGTTCTCTCTCACAGATACGGTTACAATAAACAATTTTAATCTTGGGTATTTTTTTTTGTATTTTGTATTATCGATCTAAGTGGCGTGCAATGGGAGAGGCCTATGTCCAGCAGTGAACTGCGATAGGCTGATGATGATGATGATTTTGAGTGCGTCTCTGTGTGAGACTTGTATCTGTACTAGGTTCATATTGCTTAACACCTGTGCTTTATGAGCCCGTGGTATCACTCCGGTTGACCAGCTGTAGCTCTCCTACGGCTAACACAACATACACTAACGCATAGGTGTTTGAACGGTGATGAATGATTCTCACGCTATCTTACTCGCTGTCGCGTCCTCTTATACATTAAACCAAAAACTCGTCCCATAGCAATTTGTCTCCAATTTATTCTGATAAGAACAAATCTCGTGAGTGTGTAACGTAGGTACATCTGTGGCCAGCGCCGCCACAAGATTAACTTAGCAAGAATTAACTGGTCACTTTATTCCGAGGGTCGTCTGCGATATATAGCAGCTTAGAGATCTTCTTACTTATTTAATTACTTTGTGGACGCTCGCCTTAGACTTAAGCTTGGCGTAACTAGCTTAAAACGTAGAGAAAAGCCTTAAAGAAGAAAAAGAAAGAACCTTATATATTTATTCAAAATTCGACGACCGGATGGCGTAGTGGTTTGTGTAACGGACAGCTATACCAAAGGTCGCGGGTTCGTTCCCGCTTAAGTCAAACATTTGTGTGCATGAACATTAAATATTTGATTTGGTCTGGGTGTTTCTATGAAAAATAAGTATGTATTTACAACAAAAAGTATTTATTTATATCAGTAGTCTAGTAGCCACAGTAGAAGCTCTGGTTAGTGTGGGACTAGATGGCGTTGTGTGAATGTGGTACAATATTAATATTAAATGAATATACAACCTTCAACATTGTTTTGTATAACTGAAAGGAATGGTGAACATAATTGAAAAACAAAAATTCAGAGGAATTGAGAACCTTATCTTAGCAATAAATAAGGCCCTCCTTTGTACATTACAATATCAGACATAATTATGCATCATACTAATCTTGTAAAAATTATGTAGAAATAACAAAAAACAATTTTTTTCCTTTTCTTCTGTTAAAAAAAGAGCTCCACTGTTCATTTCTGTTTAATATAATCCTTACTTACGGTGTACTACTATGATACTATACGGGTGAAACTTTTCACAAAAAAAAAACTCGTATGGCTGGATTGGAGTGACGTGGTATCACTGATAAAAAAGAAACATAATTGCTCGAGTATTATTAGTCAGAATACATGCTGTCTTGCAAAGACATTGAATGGTATCTATTCCTGGGTTCTGTCGACTACTGACACGTGTTCATAATCCCCAACCACAAAAACAAACCCATCTGAATGGTTTTGACAGATGCCAATTATGTCTACTTCAGTAAACTTGATTACATTTTGTGGGCAGCAATACTTAGAGTATTTTGGATCTGTACCTAATAAGTAAAAAAATATTATTTTATCGTGATTGTGTTCATTTATTTGGTTTAATATTGTTGAACATTTCCTACTGATGTCCAAGGATTAAGATTAAATTGAACAATATCTATCTGTTCCAGGTGGTAAGGGATTAAGAATACGGAGTGTCACCACCCTTTTTCAACTCGTGGGTGTCGATTAAGGGAGCAAACTCTGCAGGACAACAGCACTGCAAAGAGAAGGAAAACTTGAAAGAAACCATTTACCAACCCGTCTGGCCACCTTGGTATAGTAGGCCAAAACCTCCTTTCTAAGGAGATACCTATGTCCAGAAGTGAACTGTTAAAGGCTGTTGATGAATGATGATGTATATCTTTTTTATTTATTTTTATGATATTTATTTATTATCGTTCTAATTATTTAGTCTGTTCCACGACCTACTGACATTAAAATATAGCCAAGAAGTCATTGAACTAGATAACGATTTTTGAATGTACTAAGTCTTACACTAATAGTCTGTAAAAATACACTAAATGAGTCCACGTACTCTATTTTTCACTCGAATACCACGCACGTCGGCTTTAAAAACATAAGAAGGATTTCCGAGAATATCGCATTTGCTTAACTTGGTAAAAGGTAGAAAGGTAAAGGGTGATTTCCACCGCTTGATTCAAAACTCAACATCTTGCAATTAAAAAATGAATACATTGGTTCATTAGTGCAAATAGACAGACTTGAAATATATTCCACAATGCTTTATTTTCCAAAATATATATCTAATAATCTGCATGCACCTCATGTCTCACACCTTCATATTTAAACTCATGGTTTTCATATTCTGATTAAAAAATAAAATAGGTTTACAAACTTAATTATAAGAAAACCTAATAAATTTCCTTAAAGTATCCGTTTACTTGTTAAATCCGGTGTCTATCTTTAGTCTGTGTTTTCGCACAGTAACTGAGGCACAAAAATAATAACAGGATGCAGGTCGATGCTTTCAGGGTTAGTATTTTACAACGCACGTGCGAAATGTTTGTTTAAACCACAGTTTTTTGCTACGGGCTCCTTCGCTTGTGTATTTTAACGGCTTCCACCACACAGGGAGTACTATAAACATTGGTGTTCGAAATGCTGACGAGCCAAACGGGGCTGTAATTCAATAAAAGCACGAAAACAAAAACGGGTTTAAACATATGGCGTTCAGGGATAAAATTTGCATGGATATAGCCTTGAAATGCAATGAAAATATACAATACAGTCTGTTGCCACTGTTACTTACTAAGCATAAATGAAAAAAAAAAAGAGAAATTTCAACAGAATGACAGAATTTAATTTAAAGTCTATTTGTTATTGTTGTGTACCTACTGTTATATTGCAATCTGTGGTTCAAGAATAATCCATTCCTCTGTTTGACCATTGCCGCTCATGGGTGAGATGTCGCTGTCCTGTAGACTCGTGCGTTGTAGACCGCCGCCTCCACTCATTGCCATTTCTAGTTCGTTTGATCTTTTGATAGCCTATTTTGCTATTATATCACCATGGCATAGTAATAGATTAAAAACCATGTTTCGGCATATAATTTATCGGCTCGTAGGGTGATACCATAGCTTCACAGAAAACTTATTTAGAAGGTGGGAAGCAACGCTTTTTTAACTTTTTAGATGCAGGTGTTCGGGGTTAGTCACTTACCCTGACCCTGACGTTTCCTCGTTTAGCGCCGATTCCATAAGGAAAGAAAAAAAACAAAATGTACTGCCTGTTTTCGTAATTATAAAACATAATAAGATAATTGTGAGTTAAGTAAGAATTAAAAAAGCTTTTGTATTTATTATGTTATAATTTTTTAGTATTAAGTATGTATTTTTATTATCTTGCTCGGTATACTCATGTTTCATTGTATACTGACTTTGAAGTAAACATAAAGAGATACGGAACGTATAAAATATCGTCGTGTAATACACGCAGCCATATTTCATAGACCGTAACTTAGACTTAATCCTACTGAGTTTTTTCTTCTAAGAAATACTATCTAATCTATAGAAAAATACACCCACATTTTGCTGATCCAGCAGTTTATGATCCATTAAGTCAATCACTAAAAGCTGATATGTACAATATTACAGATTAAAAAAGTTGTAATTATATCAATAAATATTTTCTTGAGGACCTTTTTAAGGTAGACTCTGGATCCTGATTACGACCTCTGGGGTCTTGGGTTCGATCCCACCCAGGACAAATTCTGCGATAAGCACGATCCTTCTGTGCCTGGTAGTAGTTTACGACCGTATGGCGTAGCAGTTTGTGTAACGGACTGCTATTCCAAAGGTCGCGGGTTCGATTTCCGCTCAAGTCAAACATTTGTGTGCATGAACATTTAACGCTTGATTTGGTCTGGGTGTTTCTATGTATAATATGTATGTATTCACAAAAAAAAAAAGTATATATGTATTTATATCAGTTGTTTAGTACCCATAGTACAAGCTCTACTTAGTTTGGGACTAGATGGCGTTGTGTGAATGTGGTAGAATATTATTATTATTATTATTTATACAATGTAAAATAACATCTAACACAAACGCCATCTAGTTTTAAACCAAACCAGAGCCTGTATTATGAAAACAAGATGTAAGTATGCATTTAGAAATAGATAAGTCTGGTTGCCAAAGAGCACACTCAGACTAATAGTTATTTAATTTCACATAAGGAATTTTAAAACATTAATATTCATTATTATTCTTTGTTTGTAACAAAATCCAAACTTTCTAGCAGCAGTCGCCATATTGTAATATAACGTTTATAATTAAAATCATTAGTAACAATTGTTTGGTTCGCTAAACCTAGATAAAATGTTCTTTGCCTAATGGTTTTGTGGTATTGTGGTGTTGAAAATTCTACGATATAATTGTACAACACCAACCTGCCTACTCGTATAACACAGCAGCACTTTATTCGAGTACAATAAACAGTTTAATTAATACTGTATTATTTAGCCAGATTTATTAACTAAGGCCATGGAAAGTGTCAGTTTTAAGCAGCTAGTAATATTTTAGTCACGTTGTACATTAAAGCGGAACGAATTAAAACAAGTGCGCCACGTACTGGTGGTTCCCGTGTCGTAGTTCGGCGGTGAATCACAACATTTACTTGGTTATCACGGGCCTATATATGAAAGAAGAGGAGCAAGTTTGAGACTTGAATTCATATAGATTTTTTTATCAAATTACTTATATAACGTTGTGACTTCTAACCACAAAAAATATGTCATAGACTATTTGACGAGCTAGTTGGTATAGTGGCTAGTGATAATGACTGCGAAGCTAAAGGTCCTAGGATTGATTCTCACCCAGGACAATTAATTGTTATGTTCACTTTTTTTCTGTGTCTGGGTGTAATTTATCTTTAAAACGTATGTATTTAGAAATTTATAAGTTTATTAATGTGTACGAGTAAAAATGTTTATCAGCAGATTGGTTACCATATTCTAAGCTTATTACATTAAACAGACACACACACACACCCAAACAAACACACATACACACACACACACACATACACCCACTCACACACATAGAGACACACGCACGCAGGCACATACACGTCTTATCATAAGTCTTCAATTGTGAGAAGAACTGGTACCCATGACTAAAATTAAATCTAACAATGGGTGGGTCTAACTTAAGTTTCCACTGATGTTGTTGTGATAATATGTATGTACTCGTATGTAAGCACTGTACTTCTTTTCTATGTCAATGAAAATTATGATTATTATTATTATTCTGCTTTGGGATCAGACTGCCGTGTGTTAGATGTATCAAGTTATTATTTATTTTAACGGAAGGTAAAACTAAAATATACTTTTGTTGTAACCGTGTTACTGTAGAGTAGTTTTGTTTAAACATAAAAGGAACAAAATAAATCAAGGTGATGCAAATCTGAGGTCTTTGCCCTTTTGCCATAATTGCTCACGATATGAGACTGTAACCCGATACAAGGGTTATTTGCCCGATAACCGCTGCGTGCCTACGACTACTAGTGCAGTGGAACACAATCAGTTATGTAGGTAATTACTAATTAGGCACAGCTTGGAAGTATTTGGTCAGCTGTTTCGTCTACTCGTTCATATAAACATATTTAAATAGTATTTTTTTATGGCATAGGGGCAAAGAAGCATACGGGTGAACTGATTGTAAGTGACTAGTCTAGACATGGAAATAATTGCTACTTTTAAATCATAAACATATGATAACATGATTTGTTTTAGTCACATCTAGTTCACCTGTTATTGTGACTTGGTCATAGACAAAGATAAAAGCCATCCAAATACATAATCCATCAGTGGACTATTAAAGGCTGTTGATGATGATAATGATGATGGGATTATATAATTTATAATAATAATAACCTCACACATCTCACACACGGCTGTCTGATCCCAAACTAGGTAGAGCCTGTGCTATGGTAACCAGACTGCTGATAAACATACTTATATATTTCTAAATACATACATATTATAGATAAATTACACCCAAACACAGAACTTATATATCATATAATTTACCACAGGTGATTGTGACTACCGACGCCCGTTGAGCCTTGTAACTCTAGTCACAAGCATTGCATTGTAGCTCATTGAACCCCTTATAATTAAAGAAGAGGGAGTTTTGGCTCCGGTAACCTCATTCTCTTGGCGAAATACAACTACAGAGGGCCTAGTGCGAGTTTATTTTACTTCTACTTGATCGTCACGGTGACCGCGTTCGGTGCTGTGATTCGTGTAGAGTTCAGCGCGGACCAATCGCAATCCCCACCGCGCTCGCTATCGAGAGCGAGTTCATGTGAAATAAACTCGCACTTGGCACACCGAATTGCTTAACCTCGCCTTACTGTGAGAAAGTAATATCACTCCAGTCGAGACAGCAATATGTGACGAACTATAGCGCTCCCGAAATCTATTTTGTATGATACCAGAATATTTTATGGGTATATTTACTTAGCAAATTATGAAAGCAATCCCTTCAAAGATACCGTTAACTCTAATTCAGCGTGACCGTACATAACGAACTGTTTCCATAATGATTGTGCGAATTCGCCCGATATTGATTGATTAACCTTCAGCAACATCTGCGAAAGTGTTTTTCGCTAAAATTGAATAAGCTCACTATATTAAATATCTGGATATTTAGACTAGATGTCTGCGGATGATAGATGGGAATATTTTTAAAGCGGTTCTTTTTTAAATTTGTGAAATCATCCTACTAGAATAGAATAGAATAATCTTTATTGTACACCAATTCCAGATATTATATATACAATAGTGTTCCAAGTTATTACCATGTACAAAATGCGGCCTTATCGCTAAAAAGCAATCTCTTACAGGCAACCTTTGGATGGACAAATAGACTGTAAATAGGTAATTTCTACTATAAAATAGGAATATAAAGGATATTTGTGTAAAGGATTTTTTAAACTTAGTATTCTTGATTTTCAAGCCTTCAAGAAAAGAGCGTACTTCTTACTCAAATGCTGGCAACGCGCTTGTGATTCCTGAGTTGCAGGCGTTTATGGGCGGCGGTAGTCGCTTTCCATCAGATGACCCGTCTGCTCGTTTGCCCCCTATTCCATAAAAAAAAGATAGATAATTCCTTAAAGCATGACATACTTATGCTATTATATATCTATATATAAATAAATAAAATTGAAGTGTCTCTTTGTAATGTCAAAATAATAGTTTTTTTTTCATGCTCACACAGTTATTTACACGATACCTATGCCTAAAAACCAGTTTAATAATTTTTTGTCTGTTTGTGTGTTCCGGTAATCTACAAAAGAGCTTCACCGATTTTGATAATATTTTACTACCAAGTAGCTGTCTATATAATGAGTAACTTAGGCTATTTTTTTTCTCAGGAAACCCCTATAAAATTTTGCCCGGTCAGGGAATCGAACCCACTAAGGCAGCGCTTTTCAAATTCCACGCGAACGAAGTCGCGGGCACCAGCTAGTTAAAAAATAAGTATGTGATGTTTCAAAGGAAACGAAATACTTTCAAGAACAAACTCTGGAAAAAACTAAAAGGATAGCCAATCAATACTGGAGAACCATTCCCGGTCGGGTTGCTTGGAGTCGGACAGAAACCTACTATGCTTTGTTATGCCAGGCAAGCTCTAAGAAACTCTAACTCAAATTATTCTTAAAATTTATATATCATGTCTTTTTTATTTCTAGGATATTGGACTAGTTTTGGGCCCAAAAGACCCTCTATATAAGACCACATGACAGGAGAGGTGATAAACAAAACATCACTACCTACATGAGACGTCAACAAAATGAACATTGTACAGAAAACTGGTGTATGTTTATACGCATGTACCTTATGATCCCGCATGCTTATGCTGGACATGAACACAGCTCCGAGCGTTGATACACCTCTAATTTAGTATCGCATAATTATAAGTGGTCTCCCACTTAGGTTTGTACTTTAATCTTGTACGCAATCAATAATATACCTCACACATTTCACACACGGTCTGATTCCAAACTAGGCAGAGCCTGTGCTATGGTGACCAGAATGCTGATAAACATGCTTATATATTTCTAAATACATACATATTAAAGATAAATTACACTCAGACACAGAACAAATGATCATGCTCATCACACAATATTTGTCCTGGGTGGGAATCGAACCCACGACCTCCGGCTCAGCAGTCAGGGGCACTAACCACTAGACCAACAGGCCCGTCAATATAAGAGCATACGAGTCTAACTATATCCTTTATGAAATGGTTGCTAGTGTTTTATTATTATTTAGATTCATCATCATCTTCAACAGCCTTTAGTAGTCAACTGCTGGACACAGACCTCACTTTAGAAAAAGGTTTTGGTCTACTTACCCCGCCAAACGGGTAGGTATAGTTACGACACCTCCAGGATGAATAGGGGAGGTTGACACTTGGTTATTAAGGCTGCTATCTTTTTTTGGTAATGGGGGCAAACGAGCGGAAGGGTCACTTGATGGTAAGTGACTACTATCGCCCATGGTCAGCTGCAATACAAGTCAAAAAAGGCAAGGGCGTTCAATCACCACCCACCCTTTAAGTGTGTCCCCCTTCCTCTCTTAAAGTTGAAGGGGGGGAGGATGAGCATCCGAAAATCTTACTCACTCGATAAAAACCAACAAAATAATTACTTAACACCGGTTTTCTTTGAAGTCGTGGTCTCATAGATAATTTTTGGTTGAATAACAACGATAAACTTTCATTTTTAGTCTAAAGAAACTAAGTATTGGGTACATCATGATCATCAACAGCCTTTACTAGTCCACTGCTGGACATAGGCCTCTCCTTAGTATAAATTTTTATTTTATAGACTTTTGTACCATGAGAGACCAAACTATATTTATACTGGACTTATAACTTTATGTCCGTGTGGTGATGGATTAAGAATACGTAGTGTCACCACCCCTATTCATCATCAACACTGCAAAGAGAAGGAAACCTTAGTAGGCCAAACCTCCTTTCAAAGGAGAGTCTAAGTGCAGCAGTGGACAGTAGTCAGCCTACACCTACACCTAACATAAACAGCCTCTTACTAGAGAGACTATCTTACTTGAAGAAAATAGCTTTATGCAGTCATTTTAACATCATTTTAAACTTTTTAGCAAACATTGTTGAAAAATAACAAATACCTATGATGTTCCTGTGCATCATATTCGTTTAAAAATAAGTTACGTCACGTATTTATATACAAATAATAAAAGTATAATCAAATAGGTTTCAATAGCTCGAATCTTTTCAATTGAATATCAATTCATTGAGTTTAACCAGGCACCGTGCCACCTTCCTGCATGAGCTTCACGTATTTTACAATTCCGAAGAGACTATATTCCTCCAGGCATTTTTGTCAAATATATTATTGAAATTCCTTTGAACTCATACATTACCATTCGTTCACTCTATTGGGTATTGTTTTTATACCTTCTGTGCTTCTTAACTCAATCATTTTTTTCATCCGGTAAAGAATTTAATTCAAATACAACCAGTGATTATCTGTGTTTTTAATAAGTTTGGTCACATTGATGACAAGAATCATGTTCGTAGTAATTTATGATTAAATTAAAAAAAAAGGTTTTACACGTTCTTTATAATATGTCTGACCTGTCCATGTGGTGACGGATTAAAAATACGAAGTGTCACCTATATTCATCCCATGGGTGTAGCAAGAGACAACTAAGATACCAAACTACGCAGGAAAACGGCACTGCAAAGAGAGGTAAAACTTGAAACAAACCAGGTACCAACCCGTCTCGGGCACGCCGTCATTGCGGCGGTAAGACCCGTTATGGAGGATTGGCTCGAGAGGCGTCACGGGACCCTCTCATACCGATTGACGCAGGTGATCACTGGGAAGGGATGTTTCGGAGTAAGTCGACCTAAATACTTTAAGGGGTTGTAATTGCTATAATTCCTAAAAAAAAAAAATTTAGAATCAAAATAAAGTCTAGGTTACATTTTGTGCACCAGGGACTTCCTTTCTAGGGTATACCTGGTTCCCCGGCTATTAGTACCTGAGACGGCGTGCGGTTTTAGTCGGTTCGAGTCCGACATGCCACCGACAGGTGGTATCCGAGGGGATTTCCGCACGGAAAAAAAAAAAAAAAAAAAGGTACCAACCCGTCTGACCAGCGTGGTAAAGTAGACCAAAACCTTCTTTCTAAGGAGAGGCCTATGTCTAGAGGCTGTTGATGATGAACACAGAACAAAGAATAAAGGTTTCGATTTCAACCAAAAATAAATATTTGTTTGATGAGTGCGATCTTTCTTCAACTGGTGTGTAACTTATCTATACTAATATTATAAATCTGAAGAGTTTGTTTGTTTGTTTGAACGCGCTAATCTCAGGAACTACTGGTCCGATTTGAAAAATTCTTTCAGTGTTAGATAGCCCATTTATCGAGAAAGGCTATATATCATCACGCTAAGACCAATAGGAGCGGAGCACCAATGAAGAATGTTTCAAAAACGGAGAAAATTTATGACTATTGAGACACGCAGACGAAGTTGCGCGGGTCAGCTAGTCTATAATATGTATGTTTTTAGAAATATATAAGTGTATAGGTACATATAAACATATTATTAGACTATTAAAGTCTATAAAAACAAACATACTAAAAAGTTATATATATACATATATATGAATATCAAAATACAAGATAATATCATTTGTGAAATTCGCAAGCAATACGCATCCCCGTATAATCTCGTCACCTTCACAAATCTCCCGACTTATCACTCCGTATCCGAGGTGCTAATATGTAAATGCGATGTCCTGAATCCCGGGGATTTGGTGATCCCTCCGGCGAAACAGAATAACGTACCGGCTGACGGCTGAGGCACACGGAGGGTGGGTTTCTTATTCAATCGCAGTTTGTTTATAAAAATGAGATCTGAATATATGTCGGAATGGTTTCGATTTTTACTTTCATGTTAGTGAATTTATAATATAATACAATATATTGGGTTGTATGGATAATGGATGGTCTCGTGGTTAGTAATGCTGGCTGATAAGCTAGAGTTCGAGGGTCCGAATTCCACTTAAAACAAATAATTGTATAATGAGCACGACCATTTGTCTGGGTGACATATGTATTTAGAAATATATATGTATGTTTATCAGCAGTTTGGTTACATATGGTATCGACTCTGTCTAATTTGGGTTGAGACGGCTCTGTGCACACACAACACACACACACACAGATACTGGACAGGTACAGTAGATTATTATCACATCAACACTACCTAGAACAGTACAATATCATGTCATATATATGCTAGTCATCATCAGCCTTTAACTGTCCACTGCTGAACATAAGCCTCTCCTTAGAAAGGAGGTTTTGGCCTACTATGCCACGCTGGCCAGACGGGTTGGTATAGGGTTTGTGTCAAATTTTCCTTCTCTCTGCAGTGCTGGTGTTCTGCGTAGTTTTTCCCTTTGTCGGCTCTTACGACACCCACGGGATGAATAGGGGTGGTGACACTCTGTATTCTTAATCCGTCACCACACGGACAGTATATATATATGCTAGTAGTAGTATGTTAAAATGTTAAGATACAATTCTTTAAAAAAACAGCAGAATTAATTGTGATGCAATACTATACAGGGACATTAACCTGACTAAATGCCTCCTTTTACTAAGATTATTGTAGTAATTCTGGCTACTATACAGTCTTAAGAATAGGCATAGTCCATGAGGTTTACGTGGGTTTACTCTAATTTGACTGCATAGTGGTTTAAGCGGTCACCTTGCCGTTTTCTACTGCGCTGAGTGTTGTGGGTTCGATCCCCATATGGGACAATACTTTGTCTGATCCACAAATTGTTGTTCTGAGTCTGGGTGTCCTTTGTGTCCGTTTTATGTATGTTTGTAAAGTTCCCCGCGACACACGATTCATTCCTAGTGAGGGAGATGTCTTTTTTAAGAAAAAAGAAATTAAGCCGTTATTCTGTGCCTTCTAAGCTTTATATTGAATCAACCGTAACTGGGCAAAATATCAGACGATTACTCCTCTGCCTAGCCCCTTTACACGTAAATTCAAAGTTATTAATATATTTAATTTTTATTGTTCTCCCTCTAAAACCTACAGTTTAGAGGAAGATTGATAATAACTGTAATGTTTTCAATTACATAAAAGTAATTTGGCGAATTAAAAAAAGCGACTTACAGCCATTTGGGTTGCAAGCGCTGAATTAGCTTCCCTACTTCAATACTAATCTCCCTTTTAAACCTGGTTGGAGCACTTGGAACTGATCCAAAAACGCCCTTGTTCGGACGTCGTCAGATTAAAGATAGCATTACTAAGGATAGTAACTTTCCTATTCCAAAATCTGAAATCCTTACATGTCCTAATTTTATAATACAGATCCATACATTAACAATATTATTGGATTCGATTTGAATGTCTGCCAAAATCCATTAGAGCTTATAGCTGTGAATTATTTGCTTTGTATTCAATAACGTTGAAGACCTTTTGATAAAAGAGAATATAACTGCCCCGTCAGCCTCTCTTGAAATTCTCTATTGAATATAAAAACTGTGAGTGCTTTTATAAAATATTTTTTGGGAAATAATTATTTTACGTTTTCTAAAAAGTTAGTTAAACGAGTCTCAGTTTATCCCAATTGTTTGCCATTTAGAAATTTCTAAATTTTATATGTTTACAAATGAATTATTCCGCAGATATTGTCAAGTCACTGTTTATATTAAGATTTATATTATGTACCTATTTCATTAAAGGTGGACTTTAAGTTCTTGTAGAAAATAAACTCTTAAAAACTAAATAGTTTACAAAGTCCTTCCTCACGGTACACATAGTGAGAGTTGCAGAAGTCTTGCAAATTTCGCAGTAAACTCATTAGTCGTATGAGCATGACCTCTTTAGGACCAGGACTGTATTTTCTACTATTAAATTTATATCATTATTTATTCTTTACTGTACACAAACACGCACATATTAAAACGGATGAGAACGATATGTACATGGATGAGCTTGACCCATACTTGAGTTCTCTTAAAGGAAATCTTAGAGGAAACGAAAGTGACGAGAGGTTATTAAAAATAAACAAGTGGTAAGATGTGTGTACGGAAAGATAAATTAAATAGAAATATAGAACATAAATATAGTGACTACCATCGCCAATGGAACCCTTGAACTCAAGAGACACAACTGGGTTGCTACCCTTTGAGTAAAAAGTTAAGAGTAGAGAGGTTTGGTCCTTTGGTAACCTCACTCACTCAGTTAAAAGCAACACGAAAAAATTGCTGGTTTTCTGTGAGGCAGTCACATTACTCTGATCAAACCAGTCCATACGCAAGCATGTCTAATGTGCGACTAAGAAGAAAACACGCTACTTGTCTTCCAAAAATCGCTATTAATACAAAGCAAATGAAATTAATTATTCAGTTCATAAACTCGTAATATTTCTGAGTCACATAATTTATTTACTTTTCTTCAATAGAAATATATTTCCTTTGAGGAGAAATGTTCTTTCTACCTAACATTAAACAATAAGTCAGACAACATCATATATTCTCTTTCAACGTACTATAAGGTAAGTTATGGCCGTTCTAAGGTTCAACTTTACACAGAATTTAACAACATTTCGAGTAGAAAATTTATAGTAAGTATCTGAAATTAAATGTCTAACTAAATATACTTGACTGTGAATAGTGGTAACTTTCTTGTGAAATATGACTCAACGCTAGAAAATTATTTCAATACTAAAAGGAATAAAAGATTTTAAAAAAAATCTGTGACGAGACATTTGGAACTAATCTACCTTGTGCGGTTATTGAGCTAAAATTAAATTGTATAAAATAAGTTAAAATATATATTTTTAATCTTAAACATATGCTATTGTGTGAATTGATTGAATAATGTAGCTTAGCCTTTGTTTTAGAAGTCTACCGAAAAGGAGGTGCGATATGTCTCGCGCGCGTTCCTCTAACTTAAAAGACACCCTCGACTGAAGTCTAGTCTACTTGCCCTAAAGGCGTCTAAGTCTGTCAAGATTTACAGGGATTGCCTTTCTAGTCTATACCTACGCCCCAAAAAAGATCCGGTGACGGAACATTGACCGGTTTTAGTCGCTTCGATTCCGACAAACATCATTCTTCGCCCATGGGGGTTTCCACAAAATAATGTTAGAAGTCTACATCTATTAGTTGTCAGATATACTTTGACAATCACAGGACGTTTAATTATAATAGCATTTGGAGATAAAAAAAGAGCGTACTCCTTCCTAAAGGCCGGAAACGCGTTTATGACTCCTGATTTGCAGACGTTCATGGGCGGCGATTGTCACCTTCGATTAGGGTGTCCTAACATAAAAAAAAAACTAAAGCCGGTACTACTAAAAACTGAACTAAACCGATATTCATCGCAATACAATTACACTCAATATTGACAATAATGTTACGTCATCTTTGATATCAGCTTATGTTTACATTCGTCACGTATTTGTTTTCTGTCTTATTTAAAAAAATGATGTATTAAGCTGTAATTAGATCACGTTTCGTTTTACAGAATGACATATAATATTTTTTCGATGCATTTTGATGCAGTGCTATACACATTCTATAAATACGAAATGAAGCATGGTAGTAACATTCGAACTGCTATGGACATTCCGGCGCATAAATAAGTGTAATAGAGTCAGCAAGAAAATTATAGAGAGCTATGCTGCTTTGAGTGTCTGATGTAGTGAAGTCAGACTGCACGAGCACGTACAGTGTAGCGTAAAATTTAGAATATATGCTAATTTAATAAAGCTAGAGTTGAATATTTCTTAAGAAATAAGATGTAAAATATTACGCTACGACTTTTTGAAGCAGAACAGTGAACATAAACGCAAATACAACTTCGGAGGACGGGTGATCGTGCGCTTATTTGCTACTTTAGTCCTATATTTAAAAAAAAACAATAATTATATCACTATACCTAGACAATCTAAGTTTTATACTTCGCTTTGTAAAAGTTTATCGTGTATCGCAAGTCCTCTATTCAGTCTCTACGTTAAATCAATTTGTTATTAAGTTTTTTAGTAGCAGTACAGAGTTTGAAACATGTTTCGGTAGACAACAGTAAGCTCATTTCTATTTTGTTTTATGTCAATTATTTTGCATCGTCAACAAATGATACACATATCTTATATGAGTGACAGGCCAGGTGGAGTGACGATTTGCGCAAGATGGCTGGCAGGAGTTGGATGCGAGAAGCCCAAAATCGATCTAAGTGGCGTGCAATGGGAGAGGCCTATGTCCAGCAGTGGACTGCGATAGGCTGATGATGATGATGATGATGATGATGATGATGATGATGATGATGATATGAGTACAAAAATCACTTGTCTTGTATTCATCCAATTATAGGCAATCACGACTAATACAAATAGAAATTGTAGCATTCTAAATTTAAAAAGAAATGAACACATAATAATATGTATAAAAGACCTAACATTTAAAAACAAATGTTCATTTACAAGTCATTTGATAGAGATTTTTAACGCTGACTCTACATTATAGAACATGAACATTCCTGTCATAGCCGATTTATTTACGTATATTCCCAGAGACAGTAAGAAAACGGTTGCAAATTGAGTTAATAATCCTCCAGAATGTCATAGCTGTTTCATGGCAGACAAGATTATGTTATTCTTAACTCAACTGAATATTCAACGCCAGTTGACAGATACGTCAAGCTATATATGTATATTAACAACTGCTATTAGGACTGGTTCATATTCTTCACTAGGCTTCAGAAGCCTTTAGTGAGAGAGCAGTCAAATCTTTAGAGAATCCAGCGAAGAGGATACAATCAGCAACAAGCGACTGGTCCGCCCGTTTTGTGAAAAGGTAACCACAAATAACCACTTATTCTTAGCTGAACGTTTACTTATTTACCAACTTGTAAAAATATCTTGCAAAGGATTTCTGAGAAACATACAAGTATGTAGAAATATCCTCATAACCACTTAACCTGCTCATATAGAAGAAGATACTTCTCAATACCCAATTCAAAAAACTTTCCGAAAACACTGCAAGGCGCTTACATAAATATTTTTGTTTATAAAAACTCATTTTTTGTCGAAATAGACCGTATACGATAAGCCATTAACTCCAGCCGGGTTCTACCCATCTTTTTCAAGCGTAGAAAATAAGAAGAGTAAATCTCTATGCAAAAGAGTGGGCAAAACAGTAACGTGCTTATATTTTTTACTGGCACGAATGATTCACTGACTTGCCCGTCGTCAGTAGGTCTGGGTAACTTTAACTCTCTTGTCCATCTGTTTGGTCGAGAGAAGTTTCTGCTGGATGGCTTTCATTTAGTATCTACTATTATGTTTTATTATATGTTATCACGTATAGTGATAATAAATGATTTTTCGTTCACAAAACTATTGTCACGATATATAGCCATTAGTGGGTGCGCAGTAGAATTTAAGCGGTCTTTTTAATTGCGATTCGACCGCATTTAGTAGTGTATAGATATAATTTGATTAGCCCTTCTCTATGCTTGCGATTAGTAGCATGCAATGAACTACTTAACGGAGTAATAAAGTTATTAGAAAGTTAACCCAGCGGTTAAAGCATCCTTGCTGCACCATACAGACTGGTACAGGATAAACTTTATAAGGTAACATTATATTAAAATTGTTTTGTTTAGCCTGCATAGATTTGCAGGTACAAGACTTGTATATCGTAACTTTTCCGTCGAGTGTTGTGAGAGTTTAGAAACACGCAACCAATCTTTCTTTAGATCCCTTAGGGTTACATCAAATTCAGTAGCATATCAAGTTATTTTCAGGTCTACCTGTCATGTTCGTCAATCTTGTCGGGGGAGGTTTTTGTTTAACGGTATCCACATAGTATCTTCTGTTGAGGTATAATTATGTTATCATCATACACTCACAAGTAATGATATAATTAAAGGTTTCTTGGTAATTGTTAATAATTTTTTTTTTTTTTTTTTTTTAATCGATCTAAGTGGCGTGCAATGGGAGAGGCCTATGTCCAGCAGTGGACTGCGATAGGCTGATGATGATGATGATGATGATGATGGTAATTGTTGGTTTGGATAACTGTTGTCACGCTCACAGCCGCTGTCAAAGCCCGTGTCGTGTTAGTAACTACTTTGATAATGTATTACTAAGTAAATTTATGTATTAAATCTCTTGAAATATTAATAAACTAGCACAAAAGCCGTAGTAAGAAGAGATTAACATTGCATTCATTTACTTACAGGTTTGATTGCCATTGCATTATACGTGGATAGCAGATGGTAGAAAAAGTTGTAACAATTACCTGTAAAAGAATAAAAAAATACTATTATGTTTTGGATAAATACATAATATGCACTCGTACTTGCTATCATGCACTTGGTCTCAAGGAGCACCTTAGACATTAATAGACTTAAAATAATATGGTAGCATAATGATATTATTTTAATAGTTTCAGATTAATGCGATCATTAAGGTTTCGGCAGGCAATTTAAATCGATTTATCGCCTTAATTCTTGGTCTAATATATCTGTAAGTCCTACTTACGAGTATCTAGTTCTAGTTAGCAGTATATTGATCTAAGTTTTATGGCACTTTTATTGTTCTTACATAAAACAAACATTAAAAGCTCCCGTGAGATGGTGAACATATTTAGCTTACGCTGTGAGAAATGACGCATTCATGCAAGCTTCAGTTCACTACTTTTTGTTTGTTTGGACTTTGATACTTGTTACGATGAATTTTCGTGTGTTTTGTCTGTCTATTTACGTTAGTACTTTGTGTGAACAATTTTAAAGACAGCTGTATTATTTTTGTCTTCTAATACATGTGTAAAGTGATGTATTGTGGTTTGTTGCGACCCTGGTCTTTTCGAGCTACTGCACTCTCTGCCCCGTATTCCTTATCTAGCTCAATCACCCAATTGTTTGGACGGGATGAAAAAAAAACCTTCAGATCTCCGGCTCCTAGGGGACGCAGGAGCCAGGTTTATGTCGTGTTTCCACTAAAAAGCACTCCGGCTCAGGAGCCCTACTCTGGAGAGGACCTGGACTATGTGGTTTCACATCCAACACAATTACTTGCCCTACTTTACCATCATCATTTCTACTATACTGAAACAGTATTTCAAAATACAATAACACTTTGGCTCAGCAGTCAGATCAGTATCCAGTAGACCGAAAGGTCAGATACTTTTCTGTGAAACACAAATCCTTGACAGATTGACCTAATTTTTACCATCAACATATAAATCCTTTGGCAAGAGAACAAAGGGTTAAACATTTCTAAACATTTCAACCATTCTAATATAAGATAAACATTTAAAATCCTTATTGTATGTATAAGTGCTAAAGATAAATTGGGTCACGAATAATTAATGTTTTTAATTCTACCTACTGTATCTGTACTTTTACACGTGCCGAAACCCAAAAAACAGATCAATGCACTGAATCAACGACTGCACGGATGCCGTAGTGGTTTAAGCGGTCACCTCGCCGCTTCCTACTGCGTTGAGTGTTGTAGGTTCGATCCCCACATGGAAAGCACTTTGTGTGATCCACAAATTTTTGTTCGAGTCTGGGTGTTATTTGTGTCCGTTTCATTTATGTTTGTAAATTCCCCTGCGACACAGGATTTACTCCTAGTGCGGGAGCTGTCTTTAAAAAAAAATTGACAAATAATCATGACCCATATTCAAATAAAACACTATCCTTGTTTCAGTCTATAGTGTCGTAGCTCTAAACCGAATGATTTATTTATTAGACTCAATTAACCATAGCTTGTACTATTTTTTCTAGAACACAGAAGTTACCTAGACCAACGTAGATACATATTTTCATGCATACCAATATTTTCACTAAGCGAGAATGGTACCCTCGCACCGCCACCACTGACATAGCAGCATAAGGCACTTTTAAATGTTAGTTAATAAATTCATACTTTTAAATGGCTTCAGAAAATATTCGTCGAATAATTATAAATGACATAGTTTAAATAACTACCTACTAAAAGCAAGATAAATTTAAACTGAATAGAGGCCGTCGCGCGGCCGCAACAATTTCGTTGACTTTACACACATCGCGTTGCCAAAATCGGCTTACCCATAATACATACCCTGCATAAGCTATATGTGTTTGATTAGCTGAACATAACCGCATAAAGTGATGAAACACCTGCGGGATTTACGAGTTACTTTATGACAATATGTGACAAAGAAGTAGCGATATTCTGACAGTAAAAATATATAACAGACTATTTAATCATAAAATTAAGATAGATAGATAGATAGGTACTCTTTATTGCACACCATAAATAGGATACATGCGATGATACATACAGAAAAAAAAACAGTGATACAATAGGCGGCCTTATCGCAGCCTGAGATCTCTTCCAGGCAACCTTTAGACCACCAGGGACTTCCTTTCTAGGGTATACCTGGTTCCCCGGCTATTAGTACCCGGCTAAGGCGTGCGGTTTTAGTCGGTTCGGGTCCGACATGCCACCGACAGGTGGTATCCGAGGGGATTTCCTTTAGATGGACTAAGATACTAATATTAATATTATTTAACGGGAATTAACGCGATCTCTTATTTAGGGTATTACATACCTCTGGTTTGCCTGACGTTTCGACCAGGTTGCCCCGGCCGTGGTCACAGGCTGACTGGCTCATCGGCGCACGCCCTCCGTCGTCGAATCCGTGAAGTAGAAGGCTCTTCATCTACCCGCACATTTTCGATATTATTTTTGTGTCGCCATGTACCGTCACATACCACACTAACAGTGTCCCTATTCTGTAAGCAAACCGATGAGTCCCTATTCTGGTGTTTAAACCGATTGCGCAGAAAAGCGAGGTGGTATGTTTTTTAACACTGGATTCCACGCTGTAGATAATTTAAAACCATCTTCCCGATTGAAAGTTTTATGCTTTTTAATCTCAATCGCTTCACGTACAACTCTTGAGTAAAAATGACGTTCGGTGGAGAGGACTTGCGTGCGGTGAAATTCAATCCAGTGGTTGATGCCTGCATCGAGTGCATGTTCTGCAATCGCTGATTTGCTCGTCTGTCGGTTCTTCACAGCAGCGATATGCTCTTTGACCCTTTCTGCAATAGTCCGCTTAGTTTGGCCTATGTATGAGCTTCCGCAGCTGCAGTCTATTTTATACCCTAAATAAGAGATCGCGTTAATTCCCGTTAAATAATATTAATTATCATGGAACGCGAAAGTTTAAAAGTTAGGATACTAATATTGTCAACATAAGTTAGTTTATGATGCACAAACGTATAATAGGGATGGTTTATCAGATGTCTGCTGTGTGTGTTGAGTTTTTTTATCTTTTTCAGAAAGACTTTATTTGATTAAGTGCCGTATTACTGGGTATCCTAGACCTGGATACGATGTTGCGTGCTGTATTTTATTAATGATGGATAAATTCATATTTCGTACCAGATTCAACTATAAAAGTGTTACTTAGATGTAAATGTGACAATCATGGTGAATTAAGCAGAATTTCACCAAAATATATAAATATAATAAATATTTATGTATAGTGACGAAGGCGCGTTGATGTTGCTGTCCTAATGGCCTCTCCAATCTCTTCTTGTTGGGCTTCTTGACTTCTTTAATCACATCAGAGCCATGCTTCAGCACAGGCCTTATAGAAAACCTGTTTTTTTTCCGTCGGAATCCGTTGTCGAAATATACATGCTTGAAATTATTATGTATTGATATGACCCCATTCAAAGATATGTAATTAAAACGAAAAAATATTCAATGCCTGACAACGACTGAAGTTATTTCGACATTTATCCCAAAGGCTACATCTGTAAAGGAGTTCAAAGAATACACAAGTTAAATCATACAATCTCATACTCCGATGCCGCTCTAGGGAGAACACGGGTTATGTCAACACCGTGTTACACACGGGCCGTTGAACACGGTAGGCTGAGGTTGGATACGGTTTTCATTGTGTTTTTTTATATTAATATTAAAAAATAAGACATTACTGGTAACGTATCTGTTTTATTTTTCTGATTTATATTCTATTCTGACTTCCTATTCGTGTTATGATTAAAATACTGGTTCAATGGCAATGAGATGAAATAAGTCCAAAATGAGGTTGTGTCTTTATTATGCTTTCACGCTTCGATCATCATGAAATTGTGATGTGTTTATAGGTTTTGTACGTGGGAGAGCCATGCTTTAGTATAAATGGGTCGGCTTGACCGGAGTGATACCAGAAAACAGATGTCAATTTTTCTCTTTCTTTTTATCTTTTAAAAAGGCAACTAGGAATATATCCTGTGTTGCGAGGAACTTTACAAATATATATGAAACGGACACAAAGAACACCCAGGCTCAGAACAACAATTTGTGGATCACAGAAAGTGTCGTCCCATGTGGGGAGGGGACACTCAGCGTAGTAGGAAGCGCTGTGGCGACCGTTTAAGCCATCCGTGCAGTCGATTCAGCCGTTACTGTTTCGAGTGAGGTTACCGAAGCCCAAAACCATTGTTTTGGGGGGAAGGACTCAAAAGACGGCAACGCGTTTCTGACCCTTAACTTACAGGTTTCCATGGGCGGTGGTTGTTACTTACTATCAAAGGCTTACCAATTATGCTAGAGAAAAGGTTGGCACAAATACCTAAGTTAGCACTGCAAAAGTATCTACATATTATTACATATTAGGTAGTAAAGTAAGAAACCGCCATGAAAACCGTGTATTCTAAACGACACCACTAAACCACACCACTGTGGAGTCTTTTACATTTTTTTTTTGTTTACGACCCCACCGTAATGTAGTCCTAACACAAAATTTATGCATTTATCGATATCAATTATTTTTCATTCACGTTCAATTGTTTTATTTTACGTTATACATCACTAGTCAGCGTTGGTGTCGTTAACAAAAAAAAATGTAAACGACACCTCAGTGGTGTGGTTCAGTGGTGTCGTTTACAATACACGATGAAAATGAATAGATAATATAAATTGAGCTCTTAATCCCTGTCAATAGATGAATAACGCGATATATACGTGACGCGTATCATATTCGAGTAGACCGAAGTGATAGTGAAAGCCTCACAGAAAACCCTTGTTAAAGCAATTCTTTTGTAGCAGTTTACTCCACCCCTCATTCTAAAGGGAGCACTTAAAGAACCACGTGCGACAATAGTAACTTATCATTTAAAGACCCGTTTATAAATTTTCCCCTATACTTTATAAATAAATAGTACCAAGACTCTTAACTCAAAAACTGTTAACATAACATAACTTAGCAAATAATACAAACAATATAAGCAAGAATACATTCATATTCGCAAATTAAAACGGCCTTATTTGTCGTATGTCACAGTAAGTATTCATGACAGTGCTTTGCTCAAAAATAATTAACGCGAAGTTTAAAATGATTGCAATTAAATGGAGTCGAGCGTTAGCTGTGCTCGTGTCATTAGCGAGTTTTGCGACATCATAAAATCATCAAGAATTCTCTTGACACGAATCAGTCTTACCCCTTTCGAAGCTTTATTAAGTAAAGTACTGTTTCGTAACATGTTGAACGTACAACGCACTTTATCAGTATATACGTTACGTGAAAATTTAAAATTATTATTCCTAAAATAATTTAATATATCTTACACACGGCGGTGTAATCTCAAGTCGTAATTAGGCTGAACCTGTAGCATCGTAATCAGACTGCTGACGCACTAGATGAATAGGTAAAACAAAGAAATTGTATTGTTTAGGTAGATTCAAGCCGCGGTTTGACGTTGTAATTCATACTTGTCATCCCAGAAGTCTCAAAGGATTGTAAGGAAAATATTAACGCCAGACTATAAAAATATGAACATAGGAGAGACACAATATTAAAACTTTTTACACAAATACCTAACTTAAAACAATAGTAAATAACAGTAGTTCAGCACAAATATTCCTACTCCAAAAGCCACATTCAAAAATATGACTCGGAATATTAAAAATGCTCATACGATAACTTTACCGTTTATGTGGCACTGAAATCTTTCTTTAGCAAATATGCAGAATACTACCTCATGGAAAACTATTTTACTTACCTTCAGATACCTATAGAAAATTACGAATAAGCAGCACGTTTTGTATCTAATCATTAAACTGCTTGATGAGGCAGAAACAGATAAAGATATATTTTATACACTAAATGCACAACGAGCCATCTGAACCTTTCGATAAGCTGAGAGTGTAATGATTCATAGTGGTACTGGTGTGAAAGGTTCACAGAAAAAAGATTTTCTATATATAAGATATATATAAGATATATAAGAGATATATATAAGAATTCATAAAATATTGAAATGTGTTTATATCATCATCATCATCATCAAAAGCCTTTAACAGTCCACTGCTGGACATAGATCTCTCCTTAGAAAGGAGGTTTTGGCCTACTATACCACGCTGGCCAGACGGGTTGATATAGGATTTGTTTCTCTTCTCTTTGCAGTACGTATCCTGCGTCGTTTGCTCCCATAGTCGGTTTTGATGACACCCACGGGATGAATGGGGATCTTGACACTCCGTATTCTTAACCCGTCACCACGAATTAAATGAAAGATAAAACGTGAAACTTTTCACTAGAAGCATTTAATATACGTATAATATGTGCTATCTCACACACCGTCAAATGGGGGCCGATACTAGCGCCATGCGCGCTTATTAGTTAAATCAAATTGCTTGTTAGCTGACTGTTAGGTTTACACTTACGTCCCGCTTTCACTAAATCACATCCAGACTTTGCAGGAATGCGAAAGGAGAGATAGTAAACATCAAAAACTACAGCGATATAATACGTGCAACTTGGTCGAAACGTCTAACATTTCAAAGGAATGTAATACCTATTTCGTGAACGCAAAGGTATATCTATAAACCAGTCTGAGTAAGTCCGAAGTTGTCAAATACTTAAGAACTACTTAATAGAATTAAGCAGCTTATTTGTTTTGAACTCAATTTGATAAAAAAGTTGGTTTCAATAAAATCCAATGTATATATTTAAACGTTATGCTGGTCTGTATACGCTTCAACAACTTAAAAGATTCTACACCGATAAAGACAAAAATTTTGACAGTATATACAAACCGCTTCAAACAGTGTTCATTTTTATTTTTCTCGTCAGTTTTATTTCTCATTTCTCATCAATTGAACTACAATGTGCCACAGCAAACCGTGGCAGGGTATGGCTAGTATGATATAAAAGATTAACTCACCATATTTTAAAACAATATCTTAACTCAAAATGCAGAACGTTCTAATAAACGGCAAGGCAAAATTTTAATACAGAACTTACAACGAACCTAATTTTCTCGACGCATAAAAGAAATTAATAACTGCAGAAATTTACTAGAAGGCCTTTGTAAAATTCAATTTTAAAGAACAAAGAGTTACATTGTGGTTTTGCACCATGTTCTAGACTTAAACTGCTATTTTAATATGCCACCTGCGGTTTATGTAGTCCTTTCAGAATTTCTGCATATTATTTTTGTAAAACTAAATTGGCAAACAAAGATGTGATCGCCTGCTGGCAAGCGTGTATCGATACTAATAACGCTACGCAACGCTTAATAGTATAACCTAAATCTGATACACGTTGGAAACACGTTAGCGATCATCATTAGATAACTATAATAGCTTCACACGTCTCACAGATGGTTGTGTGATCCCAAGCTAGACAGTGCCTGCGCTATGGTGACTAGACTGCTGATAAACATCTGTCAATTACAGATAGACAGAGCAAATTGTCTTGCTTATTATACAATCGTTTATCGTAGGTGGGAATCGTACACATAATCTCTGGCTTAACAGTAAGAATTACTAACCACTCGACTAACAGCTGGCGTGTTGGTTTAGTAAATACTAAAAATGACCTTTTGCGTATGTTATTGGTTCAATTATTTTAATTACACTTTTAATGCGTGGAGTTTCAGTATGAATACTGACACTATATTTTCCATAGATATTAAAAAATATTAGTGATTAAATGACAATGTTTAATCATTGGTCAGCCATCTAACAATAGGCTTGTAAAAATTTGATGAAAACTTTGGAATCGTTTAAAGACTTGCGACTGCCTTGGTGGAGCAGTGGTAGCGTATGCGACTGGTGTTCTGAGGTCTCGGGTTCGATTTCCGGGTCGGATCAAATGTTTGTATGATCTGCAAATATTTGTTGCGGAGTTTGGGTGTTTTGTATGGATAATATGTATATATTTACAAAAAAAAGTAGGTATATAAGTATTCTATAAGTCAATCTAGCATTCATAATACAAGCGCTTCTTAGTTTGAAACTAGATGGCGTTGTGTATGAGAAGTCCGAAACTTTAGCATTTTTGTCACAAAACCTTCTAGTTGTCAATTAAAATGCAAATCTAAAAAGATTGAGCCGAATTTATGGTGTTCGCAGACAATAATAATTAAAGAAGTAATCTTGCTATAAGTAAGAAAGCCAACGCGCAGTTCTATTAAAATAGAAGTCACCGTAACTCCCAGTAGTAAAACTGTACTTAATAAACAGAGTATTTAGCCTCTCATTATACCCTTGATGGATCAAATCATACTAACAAAAGTCATGAACTGCCAACTTTGACAAGTAAAAACGAGGATTACATTCTCACACTAGTACTCCGCATTTTATTACCGACTCTAGCAATAAATTCGCATTTATGAACATCAAATGTAGCTCCGGACGGTCCAATTTCTGTCCGTTCGTCCGTTCGGCAAACAAGCAACCTTAATTACGAGACCAGATGTAATCAATCAGCTGGGCCGGATGTTGACACAACTCATATTTACCGTTGCCGAGCTTGGGTTAGAAAAAGTTTTGATTCGAACTGTTAACTTCGTTTCATAATCTGGGGGTCAGTTGTTTATCAGTTTGTTTAGTACTTTTATTGGCACGCTCTGGTTGACGAGTTGAGTTTTGAGGTAAAATTAGACCATCAAAAGTCAATATTTGGTAAAATTAACTCTCAAAAAAATCACTGAATGAATGCACAAATATATTATTATGTAATTATTTGAAGTCTAGAATTGACGCAAGTGCTGTGTATAAACTTAAACAACACTGCCTTCTGACCACGGCTCCGCTTGCAAATTTCAAGCAATTTTTCCATCCCTTTGAAAACGTTAGTTTCCAGATGAAAGGTTTCCTTTCCTTTGCTGTTTCGGATGAACGGTACGATAGTGGATAAATTTTGAACAAACAAATATTCAATTTGTAAAATAAACATAAGTTATTTTTATATTAGTGGGGGCAGACGAGCAGACGGGTCACCTGATGGAAAGTGACAATCGCCACCCATGAACGTTTGCAACTCAGAAGTCACAAACGCGATGCCGGCCTTTTAGGAAGGAGTACGCTCTTTTCTTGAAGGTTTGAAGGTCGTTAACGGTGCGGAAATACCGCAGAATATGAATTTTCTATTTTTAAATCACTTTTATTATATCAACAAGTCACATTATATTTAAAATATAATAATTAACAAAATAATAATAATACTTAAAAGATTTTAAATCTGCGTAATGAATAAAATTATTAGGCTACCTTCAAACCGTCAAAAAAGGGTGTACTCCGACCTGAAACTGAACGGGATGGGGATAAGATTATTAATAGGTCACGATAATCACTTACCATGAGGTGACACCACTGATCGTTTCCCCCAATATCAGTAAAATAATAAAGATTATCATAAGATTTTATAAGCGATTATTGTACCGAAGACAAGGACTATATGTATAACAAATTATAATGATGTCATTTTG
The DNA here is from genome assembly GCA_902825455.1 of Arctia plantaginis. NCBI lineage: Eukaryota > Metazoa > Arthropoda > Insecta > Lepidoptera > Erebidae > Arctia > Arctia plantaginis. The sequence continues at coordinate 3,055,528 of CADEBD010000291.1, read as the reverse complement.
TAATGGTAGGTAGCAACGAAGGCGCACTCAGCTTAGAGTGGCCATTTAAATTAATGAGTGACATAATTTTGTGTAATTACAATATAGCGATCGTGCTATCGTCATAGCCATAGTCATCAAGAAATGTCATTCACATAAACGGATTAGTTGTTGTGGTTTTATTTTAAGGTGTTAATATTCATTGCGGCACAATACAACCTCTAAAAGTATAAGAATAGTTCTGCCGGCGAACCACTTTGTTGTTTTCGTCAAAAAATAAAACAAAACACACTGTTAAAATGAAACTTACAACTATTTAAATTATTCCGATAGAATTTTTTAATCATAACATAGAAAAGTAAATCTTAACCTTATACAATTAGAGTTATAAATAAAATCATCATAATAATAAGTCAAAAAACAAGTTACGTCAAACAAATGTAATGACGTCACGCGATCTTGATACTTTACATCTGTGTTTACACTTTTTATTGCCCTCCTTCCCGTTCAGTAATTAAATTATTTTCGAGAGTAATAAAAAAATACAAGAGCGTTTCTTTGACAGGAAGTATCTTTATTTTTATAGGACTTTTATGGCAAATGGAAATCAGTAATTTCATTGTTCAATTCAACGAACTTATTCAGAAGTACTAGGTATTTTAAGGGAATTCACGTGGAACAAAATAATCTATTATTGAATTAGAAGAGTCGTAATGGAAATTAATTTATTTTTTACTGTTTATATGTAAGAGAAGAGTTAAAGATGACACAATGCTTGTTTTAGCTGATTGCACTCAGAGAGATTGCCAAAAAACATGCTCCGGATACGGACCTCTGTAACTCCTGCCGAGTTTGCCGAATATTTGTTTATTATCTTTGTTCTCACAGGAGCTAGATGCGAAAACAGATCAAAGTGGCGTGCTATAAGAGAGGCCTATGTCCAGCAGTGGACTGCGATCGGCTGATGATGATTATGTCTTATGTTCATAACGCCATATGTGTTCGTGTGGTGACGGATTAAGAATACGGAGTGTCACTACCCCTATTCAACCCGTGGGTGCCCTATGAGCCGACTAAGAAAGCAAACTACGCAGAACAACAGCACTGCAAAGAGAAAAAAAACTTGACCCAGACCCTATCCCAACCCGTCTGGCCAACATGACCTACGCCAAAACCACCTTTCTAAATAGGGGCCTTTGTTCAGCAGTGGACAATTAAAGGCTGTTAATGTATGATGTGATATGAATTTAAGGATGTAGGTAAATAATACTTTTTTTTTTAAATCTTCTTTTTGATCCATGACATCCTTTAGTAAGGAAGCTTTAAAAGCCGTCCAGCTTCCTAATTATTGACCAATATTTGCTATGCTTTATATAAAACCTTAAAAGGGCTGCTAAGTTAAAATTACACCGTACTGTATTCGTTTTAAAATACAAAAATTATATATACATATGTTTATACGCCGTTATACTCATTAAAACATAATGGAAAAAAATTGCATACCCAAGTTAGTGTAAAAATTAAGCAATTACTCAGTGTAGCGCAGTTGTTCAGTGGAAACTTCTGCTAATTTATAATTGGCCCAGCTGGCCCAGAAAGTAATACAAAGGAATAAAACATAAATAGCTTATTTCACATTACATACTGTATATACACACATATTGCACGAATGGCGCAGTGGTTTAAACGGTAGCCACGCTGCTTCCTACTACGCCGAGTGTTGTGGGTTCAAACCCCACATGGGACGACACTTTGTGTGATCCACAAATTGTTGTTCTGATTCTGGGTGTTTCTTGTGTCCGTTCAATGTATGTTTGTAAAGTCCCCCGCGACACAGGATATATTCCTAATGCGGGAGTTGTCTTTTATAAAAAAAAGGAGAGAGATATATATATACGCCGTTGCATACCAAAGTTAGTGGAAAAAATTAAGCAAAGCAATCTAGCGCAGTTGTTCAATGGAAACTTCTGCTAATTTATAATTGACCTAATTTTCCCAGAAATAAAAAAAAAACCTGAATAGCTTATTCCACATATATTATATACTCACGCCTGTATCCCCGGCAGCATGAGTAGAGTACCATTAAACTGCAATCAATATCTTATAAACATATAAAATTACTCGCCCTGTCAAACTGATTGATCAACGCAGAACCTAAACCGCCGAGCCTACCAACTTGTAATTTTAGGATCTGATGCTTTTATTTTGTAAGCCCCCATTAATTATGTTTTCTAGAAACTTCACCCCTAAGGAGGTAAAATAAGGGATAAACGGTTGTATAGAAATTCGTCATTTTCAAAGTTAGCAACACGAAATAAGAAAAAATAACACGAGTGAAGACGCATACAATAGCGCTTCTATCCTGACTTCCATTAACTTATCAAACCATAATGTTTCCCATAACCATTTCATATATTTTACTAGCTGCCGCAGCTTCGCCCGCATGGATTTAACCGTGATCCTTTTTGTTTGGTTTATTTAGCATAAAGATTTTCTGTGGCCTCTTTCTAACAATATATAATAATATAATATTGTACCACAGCCACACAACGCCACCTTGTCCCAAACTAAGCAGAGCTTGTACCATGGGTTCTAGACAGCTGATATAAATACACAGTTACTAGAAATACCCAGACAAACCAAACATTAAATGTTGCATGTTTGACATGAGCGGGAATCGAGCCCGCGACCTTTGGAATAGCAGTCCGTTACCCATCCGGTTACCGGTCTATTACAAATAATCAATTTCAGTCAATTTACATAAAACCATCATGAATTATACACCTAAACCTTAATCACACTATCTACTATCTATTGGTGCAAAACGTACAAAAATCAGTTGCACAGTTTTTGAGTTTATCAAGTTCATACGAACGTGACAACCCTATATGTTATCTAACTACTTGTCTGAACCAATGTGTCTTAAGACGGTCACCGACATTCTCCTAACCTATTTAACCTGTAGGGCTTCAAGGATATATTGTAAGCGGTTAATAGCTTTTGATTCCATATTTTTAAAAACCCGATAAGATTGTTGGAAAACTTAAAGTTAATGTTTACCCGGCAAAAATTTCTCTAAGTCTTTATATGAAACATAAATGCCAGTTCTACGTAAACGTTAGAGCATTACCGCGTAACCGTTTACAAATATTGTGTATTCAGTCGAAAACCTTAGTAGTTTGTGCCTGTTAGAACCTTTTCTTTTCGTTTAAAGATAAAGTAATGACAGCGACGTGCTAAAAGTAAGGAGTTAACTCTGGAAGTTTCTTAGACCTGTGAAATAAACATGTAAATAGTTTTCATTTTGTTTCTTGACTGTGTACGGCACGTACTCGCATACGTCTGAAATTTCATAGCGAATCGGTTGTGTAAAGCTCAAATAAGCGGCTATAAGTATTTATCGATTAGTTTCCGACGCTTTAAGACATCTTAAGTTGTTCAGACAGTATATAGTGCTCATTGTATATACCTAGTATATATTAGAAAGATACATACCACCAAATCTGCATCCTTACAACATTAATGGTATAATTTATTTATTTTTAGACATTTTACACACGGCCGTCTAATGCCAAGTGATAAGGTAATCAGACTGCTGATATATATACGTATAGAGTTCTGAATACATGCATATTTACAGATTAATTACACCCAGAAGCTGAACTGTTAAATGATCATGCTCATCACAGAATTAATAGTTCTATGTGAGAATTGAACGCACGACCTCTGGCCTAGAAGTCAAAATCGCTAACCAATTCTCTATTCTATATTAAGAAAGACAACTCCCGCATTAGGAATACATCCTGTGTCGCGGGGGACTTTACAAACATACATCAAACGGACACAAAGAACACCCAAAACTCAGAATAACAATTTGTGGATCACACAAAGTGTCGTCCCATGTGGGGAGCGGACCCACAACACTCAGCGTAGTAGGAAGCAACGTGACGACCGCTTAAACCACTACGCCATCCATGCAGTCAACTATATTATATTACGCCTATAGTATAACTATATGTCGTTACAGTGCCGAGCAGACACATAAATCACGTAAAACCGCGGCCATATTGAGGCTCACGTATCCACACTGCTATTACAACAACCCGTGTGCGTAAATTTACGCATGTTTTAAAATAAAACACCTCACGCCTTTGTAGTTACCCATTTCATACACTGTGGCGTTGTGTTGATAAGGAAATAATGGGAAACAACTTAAAATTATATGAAGTTTATCTTATCCAGAAATCCTTATTCCAAGGAAGTTGAAAGAGAGGTAAAGGATTTTTTACGAAACCTAATCCAAAAACTCGTATGTATCTTTTCACTGCATATTAGAAAACAAAGTGTCCCGCTGTATTTGTCTGTCTACTCAAACTTAAAAACTACTAAACGAATTTAAATTCGATTTTCACCATTAGATAGATTGATTCATAAGGAAGGTGTATGATTTTTAAAAGTTTTATAAAATAATTTGCTCTACTACCCGTGCGAAGCTCGGGCGCGTCGTTCGTTGACAAATAAAAGGATAATAAAAAAAATACTGTTCAAATTACAACATATTTCAAACCCTTTCTTTCAGGCTGTTCTTTAATTATTTTTTTTGGTATGACATGATCAAAGTTTTACATTTTTACTACAAAGAAAAAAGCTCTTTCAAATTTCTTTTAAAAAATTAATGAAAGCAATTTATTAACATCTCATAAAAGTAAATTAAATACTTTAATTAAAACCTAAATTAGTTCAAGTCTCCGATATACCTTCCCATTACATTGCGACCCTAAAATCTAAAATAAAACCAGCTCTTTCAAAGATAAAAAGATAGAAATGGCAGAACAAAATAATTCTATAAAAATCCGAAAAAAAAAATTTCCGGCGAAAATTAATTAGAAGGGATGGGAAGGAAGCGTGCGGCATTATGAGCCTGAATTTTCTTTATTAATCCATTTTGTGTAAAAAAATGGAAGTCTTGAACGCTTTTTACAATTCGAAATATTCAGCAAACCCATTAAGTGTAATAATTTGATTTTTTTTAAATGAAAATGATTATCAGTAAAAGGTTATAGATTGGTTTTCGTTTGTAAAACACATTTTTTTACGTCTATATCTAATCTTATTATCTTAATCATTATCTGTCATTACTTCGTGAAGTCACTCTGTTTAGTAATCTTAGTAAGCTATTGAATACTTAAGCAAATGGTGCAAGTATTTGATGAATTTAAATTTAGTCCCATGTTGGGCGCCAATTTTAAGATTTGTTAAATTATAGGAGTTGTATTGATGTATGTATTTGTTGTGACTACGAAAGTTGTACCTACTCAACATGTACATAAAAAGTGTTTGTATTTTTAACATTCATTTTACTCCACTATAATTCAACGTAAATATAACAGATTGTGAACCTCACAAAATCTGTCTAGCCATTTTGTAATTGAAATTTATACGTCTGCATATATGTAAAAGAGGGTAAGGCAATAACCCGTAGCTACTCAATAGAGTATATACTGCAAGATTGTATCTGCGAATAAACTTGTTATAAACTGTACCGTCTTAGATAACTACTATCATAGGTCATTATTTTTAGTTGCGGCAATGTTCTAGAAGAGGTGGTATTTTTCTCATTAATAATTTAAGATAATAAGAGCTATGACAAAAAGATATAAGTTGATTTGCATGGCTGTATACTCAAACTCAAACTCTCTTTATTTCATAAAATTTTTAAAATTGTTTGAAATCGTCTTTTATGGAGACTCTAGTCATAGATCAACACACACAGTAGCAACAATCTCTGTTTTGTCAAATAGTAAGCAAATAAATTTAACAAAAATCAAACCCATACAAAATCTATGATATGCCTGTGCCGATCCACAACCGCCCGTTTCCAAGGGGTTGAATCTTATGAGAAGAAAGGGCAAACAAACTCATGGCCACTCTTTTGCAATTCACAGATAGATACAATGGCATTATTAAATATACCACAACACTATTACATGCAAATTATATGATTTTAAACATGCCTTAGATAATATGAGTATATCTCACATAACTAGGCAAAGCCTGTGCTATGGTAACCAGACTGCTGATAAACATGCTTATATATTTTAAATAGATACATATTATAGATAAATTACACCCAGACACAGAAAAATTGACCGTGCTCATCACACAATATTTGTCCTGGGAAGGAATCGAAACCACGACCTCCGGTTTAGCAGTCAGAGTCACTGGTTCATATCTGGTCAATAAATAATTTTCGTGGTCTGCTCTTGTTGTAACCTGATTCACCAACTTTTCTACTTAAGTAGAACATTTACCCAATGTACTTTTATAAAAAGCTTCCAGAACATTCCGTTGCGGAATTCTAGAGGTCAGTACTTTCTTATCTATGCGTCAGGTAGTAAGCTCAGCTGTCTACAGTTATTTTCTTGTACAGAATTGTATATGCAGCCGGTGCGGGCCACCTGCCTAATGTCAACCATCCTTGTGTGTGTGTGTGTGTAAATTGTTTATAAACAAGTTATAGAAAGAAGGTAATTTAGGGTACGGCAAATAGAGAGGACGTAGGATCTGAGGGGGTGAGAAATACCGTTAACCTCGAATCGGAAATTAGAATGAGACTACAGTCAATACAGATGCAGCAGCTCGATGAGATGAAATATCAATTTAGTTGTCGATTCCTTAAATAATATTATCCTATCATTACCAGCTTAACAACACACAGAAAACCGGTGTTAAGCAATTCTTTCGTTGCCTTTCACTGAGTGAGTGAGATCCCCCCTCCCGCTGACTCGAGCGAGAGGGACTCCATGGGCGGCAACGCACTTGTGACTTTTGAGTTGCAGGTGTCCATGGGCGGCGGTAGTTGCTTACCATCAGGTGACACGTCTGCTCGTTTGCCCTGTTATAAAATAAAAAAAAAAAATTTTTTTAGGTTTAGGTTATGTACTATGGATTGATACGTATTTCTAGGCGTTCAATGAGTAAAACGGATATTTTATTAAAGTCAATCATCCGGACATTGTCAAGTTTGGCACAGATAAATAATGGTTATTCCGGTAACTCATTGGTCAAACGTTATACGAATGGTTTGAGAACTCATCTAACTGAAAAACCAAGCAGAGTAATTAAATAAAAGCCGCTATGTTTTAGCAATAAAAGTAGTTCCGATATTAAAATCCATTGAAGGTTCAATGGAGTTAATTAATTAACAGTTAAAACATATAGTTTCCGTTTCCGGTAGATCGGTAACTGAATACCTATATTCCATCTCTCTTTTCGCTTAAAGCTGGGTATTGAATTGGGTTACCCAACCCATTCAGAAGAGGCAGACCGTAACTTGTGCTTAAAGTGAACTTAATTTCCAATTTTCATTTAAGTAAAACTTATCTATAAAAATTAACTGGTGCCAAAACATCTAGTCTAACACATGGCTGTTGACGATTTTTATTATGTTAGCAGGTGGTACCCACGACTTCATTCGCGTGGAATTTGAAAAGCCCTGCCTGAGTGGGTTCCGGGAATCGAGCAAAATTTTAAAGGGTTTGACTGAGAGGAAAAATAACCTAAGTTACTCCTTATATAAACAGCTACCTGGTAGTAAAATATTATCAAAATAGGTCCAGCCGTTTTGAAGCTTACCCGGGACAAATAGACAGACTGGTTTTTAGGCATAGGTATCCTGCAAATATTGTTATTTGCACGTCACCTATGCGCGTGAACATCCATGTGATCATGAAAAAAACCTATTATTTTGACATTACAAACAGACACTTCAATTTTATTTATTTGTATAGATAGGAAACAAACAAGCAGAAAGCGGTACGGAAGTTTTGATGCGCTGAAAGTTGGTGAAAAGCGCGGCCGATACAACTCCGAACACTTCCTCGAAGCACACCCCCTAAAGTACAATACAAAATGAAGCCCTATTGTGAAGTAGTTGATCTGTGAAGGAACATGATTGAACGGTGTAACTATTTAGTTTTGGGTTTTGGGTAAAGAGATACAGATTTGAATTGACATCTATTCCATTCTGACAAAAAATCACTCACAGCCTTTTTTTCTATAGCCATTTACTGTGTATATATTTCAGATTAATCAGATTACTAGAATTAAAAAATTTCATTGATATTTTACTTATTATACTCGGTAATACCTTTTCAGATATAAAAACCTTTGTGACTAAAGGTTTATGAAGTTATAACAACTATGTCTCTTCTTACACTATTATATTAAGATGTTAGGGTTGTTAGACTTCAAAAAGAAACTATGTCCGTCCATAACAAGGTACGTGTTATTGGCAATCAAATAAATGATTTACACTAACAGAAATAAAAATAATATTGATGCGTATTTTTGACATAATATGTATGTATTTAATAATATGTGAGTATGTTTATCCGTGTAAACTACGCAGGACAACAGCACTGCAAAGAGAAGGAAAACTTAAAACAAACCCTAGACCAACCCGTCTGGCCAGCGTGGTATAAGTAGACCAAAAACTCCTTTCTAGGGAGAGGCCTATGTCCAACAGTGGACTAGTAAAGGCTGTTGATGATTATGATGATGATGTATGTTTGGATTCACATGACCCTGTGTCGAGTGTCCTAATTATCATTATGAGATTGATTGAACCAAACGTCTTTTCTCGAGTTCCAGAATACTTTCACTATCAAAATAAATCTAACCGAACCTAAATACTTTGATGTTATTAAGTCTGAGATAAAAGACAAACCTTTGACAACCCTAATAAGAGGGATAGGTTTGTGGAATAAACTACAAACGTTTTTAGATAAGAATAGATATAATTGGATAGAATGGATCATCGTGAAGTTAGAAAAATGTGGTACGTGAAAGCTTAAAGGTTTTGTGATCTGGTTTTCGTGGGATGTCGAAATATTTCATATTATTCAATAGCTTAGACGATAAGATTAATATCAGGAATTTCACAGAATATTTAACTTACAAAAACAAAAAATACATTTAAATCTCAACATTATTTTGACTTAGAAGTCACTAATATACAAAGCAATACCTAATCATTCCAAACGCTACTACGATTTACTTAAACTGAAATGATATTTTTAACAAGCAGTGAAGCAAAAATGTATGAAATACTGCAGTTGGTTGTTTGTTTAGTGTTTTTTTGAACCTTTGATAGTAAGCTCCAATCAGGCCCAATAGGTTCGAAAATGTGTGTTTTATAAATGTCGTCTATCTTCCTCTTTTTTATGCGGAAATCCTCTCGGATACCACCTGTCGGTGGCATGTCGGACTCGAACCGACTAAAACCGCACGCCGTCTCGGGTACTAATAGCCGGGGAACCAGGTATACCCTAGAAAGGAAGTCTTCTGCTAGGGTGACAGATGGCCTCACCTGTCACCCCCAGGCCTGCGCTTATGGAGGACGGAGGTCGTTCTGCGACCTCCGGCGCCTGAGTCGCCTGCGGTACCTGGCCCGTTCCCGGGCCTGGCGGGCCGGGAGAGTCCTAAACCTCTCCCGGTCCCGCTCCGCCGTCTCCTTCGCGAGCATAACTTAACCAGGTATACCCTAGAAAAGAAATCCTTGGTATCGTCCATCTTCCTAATAAAAGATCATTTGACAAATAAAGAAAGTGACTATCAGTAACAAACTCGACGTCTAAGACTTAAATCAAATCTTAACGTAACGTAACGTAACTTAACGTAATGCGTCACTCTTCTAATATTTAATAGGACAGGGACGAATCACGAACTGCTGTTTTCGAAAGCCTGTTAAAATTTCTTTTTTATATTATCTTCATAGAATTAGCATTTGTCCGACATAACAGATACAAAAACAGATAAAAAGAAACATAAATAAAGATGGTCGACACAGAGATATGCGTATGAATACAAATCAGTTAAGCTGGTTATAGAAACATGGAAAAGCTGTGTCCTGTTTAATGTACTCTATTAGATAAAATGATGTCCTTATACGAGTACGCCATTGTTGTTAAGCGAGGACTACAAATAATTAAATAAAATAACTTTAATATTTAATATCCATACTAATATTAGAAATGCGGAAGTGTGTCTGTCTGTTACCTCTTCATGCTTAAACCGCTGAACCGAGTTAGATGAAATTTTGTATAGCGATAGTTTGAGTCTTAGGAAAGGACATAGGATACTTTTTACCGCGATAAACGACATACATACACGCTGGCGGAGCCGCGGGCAAAAGCTATTAATTTAATATAATGTATCCTATTGTTTTATTGAGTATAGGAGGTTGCAGGTCTCCCTACCTAATCCTGGTGGGGGGAAGGGGTGGAGCTAAATAGATTAAGATTAAATCAATTGATCTTAAAAATAATAATAATAATATATTGTACCACATACACTGTTTATTAAATGAAAATATTTTAAATTATTATTCAAATTGGTAAGTTCTGTTTACATTGAATTTAATATTATTTTAGATAGAAGTTATCATCGCGATATTAAGAAAACACAGAATATCAAAGAGTTTCAATGAAATATCTTCACTGAAGTTTTATTTACATTTAATCTTATATCTATTTGAACTTTAAATATTAATAGATTTATTTGATATTTCGAGAAACTCTTTAATCTGAATTAGAAGGGTTTAATTCATCGTGTCGGCCCCAATCATTAGCCAATCATTCTATATGTAAGTATATATGTATGTACATTTGTCCGAGGAATTGTTCGGACTAATACGGACCGCAACTTTCCGCCATTGTTCCTCCACACACACAAAATTTTCATTCCCACCACTTTAATAATTGGCACTCCACCACTTGGATAATTGGCACTCCACCACTATGCGCTTTTCAAAACACTGTTTACCTGGCACTACCAAGCTGTGGAACAAGTTATCACCTTCAAGAAAAGATCGTACTCCTTCCTGTAAGGCCGGCAACGCGCTTGTGACTCCTGACTTGAAGACGTTCATGGGCGGCGGTAGTCGCTGTCCATCTGACACACAACGCCATCTAGATTCAAACTTAGTAGTACTATGAAAGCTATATTGACTGATAGAAAACTTTTTTTGGAGATACATACATATTATACATGGAAAACACCCAGACTTCGAAACAAATATTTTGCAGATCATCCAAACATTTGGTCCGACCGAAACGAACCCGACACCACAGCACAGCAGTCGCATACGCTACCACTGTACTAACAACACTAAATATGCCCACTATAGTTATGTACACTGTGAGTTAATTCCCCTTATCTACAATAGGAAATTTCTCCAGCTAAATACCCAGCATAAACTGATGAAATAGCCCCAAAAAGATTACAATGTCACATTTAAACAATAATATAATTTACTAAACCATATCTAGTCCCAACACACTTGTTTACTGAGGGCCCAAATTAACCCTATTGTTATTGATATGGGGTAAATTACTTTTATCATAATATGTCTGTCCAACCTTTCAGTCGGTCACAGACATTCGAAGATAAAGGGTCCGAAACCCGCAGGTATGTATAAAGGTATAACATTGTGGAAGGATACTGTCATGTCAGTGACAGTAGTTCCTTTTTATTAAACCTCACAACTAAAAGTTGTGTAGAAATTTATTTAAAACTAGCTGAGACCCGCGGTGTTACCCGCGTTTGTTGTTATAACCGCGGGCAACTAGTCTAAAAAAAGTAGCCTAAGTTACTCCTTATGTCATCAGCTATCTGCCAGAGAAAGTCCCGTCGAAATCGGTGCAGCCGATCCAGAGATTACCCGGAACAAACAGACAGACAGACAGACAGACAAAAATTATAAAAAATGTTATTTTGGCAATGTACCGTGTAAACATACATATGCATTTAGTAAAAAGGGGTTATTTTAATATTGCAAACAGACACTCCAATTTTATTTATTTGTATAGATAAAATATGTATTATGAAGTGATATCATGTCATAGTCAATTTCACAATATTTATTTTATAACTTTGATTTTATGAACAATGAAACACCTATGCAACGAATCTCAATAACATAATTTATTTTATTTTAAACGCAGAAATCCCCGTTTTTTTGTGAAAATGATAACAATGAGTTTAAAAAAGATTTGTAATTTTAACTCCAAATTACATACATATTTTCGAATAATCATAAGTGTACTACAGTTGCAGAGTGTATTACGGCGTAGTGGCGAGGCATGCACACAGATAGACTTGTCTGAATAGACTCGGCTTTGTAATAGCTTTAGAACACGCACGAGGGGCGAAATGGGAAATGTATTTAAATAAATTAGGACATCATTTTAGAGGGACTTAGGGGTTTTCCAGTTTGATTAAGACTTAATAGTAGCGTTTTATTCAGTACGTGCTATTTAATATTGACCGTTACGGCAAGTTCTGCATGATTAAAACATAAACAGACAAATGATTTTGTAAACATGGCACCTCAATGGTGGAAACAGGCCAATTCTTCCAAGTTTTTAATGGGGGCCTATTTAAAAAAATTAAGCCAAAATTATGTTCTTGATAAATAAAATAACAGATATCATTTCTTAAATAATATATCAGGTATTTAAAGAGAAAAGTCTTTTTTTTTTCTTTAAAAAGGCATTAGGAATATATCCTATGTCGCGGGGGACTTCACAAACATAAATGAAACGGACACAAAGAACACCCAGACTGAGAACAACAATTTGTGGATCACACAAAGTATCGTCCCATGTGGGGTTTGAACCCACAACACTCAGCGTAGTAGGGCGGGGTGGCGACCGCTTAAACCACTACGCCATCCGTGCAGTGCAGTTTCTGAATGCTTATTTAGAAAGAACGGCATCAAAGCAACGCTTTATTTCAGATCAGAGGTTTATAATATTCTGTGGCACTTCTACTGAATGCCCGGATACTGCGGAACGCCGGACGATGTTAGCACATTACAGGGTTTCCATACAGTAGCGTGGAACATAACAGAATAGCTTTTGTGATCTGAACTTATTTCTAATCCTTTTCAAACAGTTATTTTTGCTCTAGACTTGTCTATAACCCTGACAATAAATATCTCATGATGATTGATTAAGTAAAGATTTTAAGCGTAACAAACTAACGTATTTCTTACATTATTTCGAAGAGCTAACATTCTAACTTGCTTCTGTTAAATGAATGAATGAATGAATGCTTTTGTCAAATAGTCAAAAACGTTGATTAGGCAACGGTTACTACTTAAATATTAAGCATAAATACACTATTGTTCAAGTCAATGGATGTTAATCTCAGCTTAAGTACTTTCCAACACGCACATGTCGGTGACAGTCTTCACGGATTAAACGAACGAAGGATATTGTGTGCTATAAGTATTTAAGTTAAATCTATTAGTGTAGTACAATTAGTCCTATCTTCGATTCTTTATAAATTAATAAATTGTTTTTATTACCTACTTGAAATATGCAATTCAATTTAGTGGTCATAATCATCAATCATTATTATCAACAGCCTTTAACAGTAATCTTCACATAGGCCTCTCCTTAGAAGGGTCGCAGATTGATTGCTGCGGTAGGGGATAGGATGGCGGCCTGATTGCGGGGGGGAAGGCCGGGCGTCGGGGTGGTTTCAGTGGAATCACCACATACTCCTGGCTCCTGAGTACCCGAGGAGCAGGCGATCCGAAAGGATTTTCCAACCCGTCAACAAATAAAAAAGGCCTGTCCTTAGAAAGGTTTTGGTCATAATAAATGCTTTTAAAACTTTAGGAACAGGTTTGCTTATATGACGATAGACTATACCGACGTTTCGATCGAATTGCATAAAAAGTTTTTATTGACTACCCATCTACTTCTGATGACAATGGCCCATTATGTAAAGATTCTTTAAATCGTTTCTATATTTTCCTCAAATGATGATCCGTATAGACGTAGATTCAGTTTTAAATGTGTAAAAATGATTATTTCTTATTTCGTGTTTCTATCTTTGAAAATAGCAATACAACCGTTCATCCGTTATTTTACCTTCTTAGGGGTGAAATTTCAAAAAATCCTTCTTAGAGGGTGCTTACAACATTAAGAAACATCAGCTCTTAAAGTTTCAAGTTTGTAACCCCAGTGGTTTAGGTGCTGCGTTGATGAATCAGTCAGCGAGGGCAAGTAATTTTATGGGTATGTATAATTAAATAGATATTTGAAGACAAAAAAGTCTGTAATTGGGCCTAATACCTTCATTTGTCATGTAAGAAACATAACATATAAAGAATCTATATTAGAACATATATTATTTTTTATTACAACAATACATTCGAACATTCTGGCAGTGGTCACGGACTGGAAAACAGAAATCGTATTGTATACGTCGCGTCGTCGTCCCCATAGCAATTTGTCACTTTATGCGATCTCTTATCGGGGTCTACTCCCATGGGGTGTTATTGGAAATGTCACATTTATTGTGTAAATACATTTTCAAGTTTTCTTTAAAATATTGTTATGTACTCGTACCTTTTACTGAAACTAAGAATTTAGTTGTTTACCTTTTTAAAGGATTTTATTGGCTCGACAGAATTTTTTTAAACCAAACATGAATAAGACCAATCCAACTGTACCAAGTATCATGTAATAAAATTTAGAATCAAAGCTTCATAATTTTACGTGAAGATATTTTCTTTATAAAATCATTAGTTAAAATTTGTTCCTCTGATTTTCATACACCGCAAAACAGGACAATTATAAAAAAATACATATTGTATTCGTATAGTCGAGTCATTTGCAAACGTTCCAAAAAATATATTTGTTGCATTTGTTTATATATATTATCTTACGTACATCAGTACAGTATTTGGGCACAGAGCCCAGGAAAATCCATCAGATTAAGTTAAAAGCATTTCGCAAGCTATAGTAAAAAAGTGGTGACGCTAGCTACCAAGCTATATTAAGCTGCATTCAGTGTAGAGAGAAGTATCTTTGTTACTTAACAGTTTTTCGGAAAAGTCCACATGTTTTTTACCATTGACGATTAAAAACTTTCGATTGTGCGATGTACGATTAGTAGGTACTTTTATGACCGAATCATAAATTTCTGATAACTATGATACCACAATCGTAGGAGTTAATCATATTAAGCCGTTGGAGAGCACCCCCCCCCCTTAACCGAAACCAGAGTAGGGAGAGGGGGGTTGGACTAAGGTAACCTCACTCACGAGGTGAAAACAACGAAAGAATGGCTTATCACCAGTTTTCTGTGAGGCCAGATATGTGACGAAACATGGCTCTCCCACCTCGTAATAGCCATCAAGAGATACAAGTAAAAGTATGCAGAAAGAATTAACCCTCAAAAATACTACTATTCATCTAACCTAATATAAATTTAATGTTCCTAACTATCTCGTACAAAACTAAAGTAAAACAAACTCAATAGATTATAAAGTTTTGGATTAACTAGAAAATTTTAAATTATGCGCTTGAAAATTTAAATTTAATTTAGCAGCGCTCAAAGGCCGTGTGCACCGCACCGTGATTGTGTACGAACTGACGTAAGATTTTACGTTTACCCTCCGAGCTGAAGTGGACATCGGTCAGAACTTAATTGAATGGATCGTTCCATTAACTTAGGTACTAGCAATCAATCAGTCTAAATCAAATAATTTGTTGAAGTACCCACTTACGTACATCGAGACGAGATAATTTAAATAATACACTAATAAATAAAGCTAGTCTTAAACTGATATATTTTGTTGGCCCAGTTATTTCCCGGCAAAATCTTTTATATTAATAACGACTCTTTTGGCGACACGAATAAAATAACGAAAATGGAAATGATGAGATCTATAACATTATGTGTTATGTACCTACTTATGATCCACACTAAAGAATACTAATTCCTATTACAATAAAGTGCAATTCGGATTGCGCAGCCTGGTTCACCTACTAACTCTCTTTCTGACCTATAGCTCTTATTCTTTCTGGCGATATAAACGTCAAATATAAGTTTGTAATAGTTAAAATGATTTTAAAAATGACCTGCAGTGTTAAAATGAGTGAATATGAAAATGTAAATGTCCCACAGAGATGTACTTAATGTTAATTTTCTATACACTCCTGAAAAAAAAGTTTTAACAAACAGACAGATGGAAGGGCGATTGAGAAGAGAATGCTTAAGGTATTTTTTTCAAGGTACGGAACCAATGAGTATATGGATCATAATCCATTAAAATTTACTATCAATATAATAATGATTATTCTTAGAAGTATATTAGAATCAAAACGGGTACATATTCAAAAAGTTGACACCCCTATTTTATAAATTACGTAAAGCAGAGGTGCAATGATTTTGCGGTGAGGATTTTTGTGGCTTAAAACCAAATTACAGTTCCGTTCTGTAAGTGGCAATTGCAATAACAGATCTGCAGAGGATATAAATCCAACGAAAATCAGACGAAAATAAATTAATATAACGAAAATCTACCCGACATGACCCGGTTTGGTTTCGAGCAGGGATTCCCAAAGTGGTCGATATCGACCCCATGGGGTCGAAATCGGTTTCCCAGGGGTCTACATAAACGAAAACTAATTTCGGAGGTCGATGAGATCTAAAAATCGGCCCCTATTAATTAACTTTTTTATTTGAAACTTTCAAGATACTGTATAAGTTGAGTTACGTGTAACAACTTGTTATAATTCTCATATTTTACTAATCAAACTCAAACTCAAACTTTCTTTATTTCATAAAATTTCCAAACTCTAAAGTCATAGATCAACACACACAAAAGCAACAATCTCTGTTTTGTCAAATAGCAATTTTAGCCTTATGAGAAGAAAGGGCAAACAAACTCATGGCCACTCTTTTGCAATTCACAGGTAGATACAATGGCACTATTAAATATACCACAACATTGTTTTGATGTGTGCTAGTATGTCCGTTATTAAGGACTAAAAGGTAAAAAGACAATGAAGAGAAAATAAGATTAAGAAAAAAAAAACGAATACAAGAGAAAGAGAGAAAATGAAGTGAAACATAAAAAATAATAATAATAAAAAACACACTAGCCACACCACATTTTTACTTAAGAAAGAAATACCCTACGCTAATTAATCCCAAGCATTCTTGTTCAATAATATTTTAGTAGGAAGTATCATTGTTGTACTTTTAAAGAACGTTTTGACTTGCTTTGTATTTGACGCATATATGCGATTTAACACGAACAAAATCGTGATTAAGTTCAAGTCTAAACATGCTCCTGATATTTTACTATATAACAAGGATGAAAGTTCATGTGCGTTTTGAAATTCTGCTCAGCTATATGAGGAAAACAACGAAGTCTTTACTCGGTTACTTCTACACACTGGAGTTCGCTGTCTATCAAGAGATTCTTGATTAGCAAGGTTTTCAGCTATTTGTGCATCTGTGCTGGAATTTTTACAGTAAAAAGAATCCGAAATTTTAAGAAAATCTGAACAATTGTAATTTAAAACAGATTTATTACTAGACTAATATATTTGGCATGTTTTACAATGTAAATTTGGAGCTGCAGGGCGACGATCTCAAAACAAAATCAATAATATCGGCCTCTGTGGGTAAACTTAAACATTATAAACAATATGTAAGCAAAACAGAATATTTACAGTTACCGTATATATTTACCAGAAATGCTTTAAGACGATGTTATTTTATCATATGTCTCTCACTTCACCCTTCTCCCATTACAGCGTGGTGTGTGAGGATCTCTTAAATTTACAAGTTAATCAATAGACAATAAGTTCTGGTTGCAGCGTAACATCGAAATACACTATCCTGCATTGCGGAACATTGCTGCAAAATACCTTATAGCTTTTCGATCATCATACCATTTTTTTTTTAAGGCGGGAATGCTTTTCGCACCTTACCCTCCGTTGGGGAAACGTAGGGCGTGTGTGGGACTCCCGGAGAACCGGTTTACCCACTAAACCCCGCGGCGGCCTACCTCGGCAGTCAGGAGGAGCTCCAGGAACGCATCGGCGGCTTCTGGAGTCCTCCCTGCCGCACCGTTGAAAAAACAAAGAAGCCGTTTGAAAATAAATGGAGACAGAGAGAGAAGCCTGCCACTCGCCAATATTGATCAAGATTTAGCTAGATTTGTAGAAAGTTACCACACTGTTTTTTATCTTTACTTTGGGATATTAATGGTTTTCCAAAAAATAATTACACACATAAGTATTTTGTACTAATAATTATAAATACAAGTGATACTTTTCAGGATTTTAAAGTAATTTAGCTGTGAGTGGGTTTGAGGTATCAGTTAATTTTGGAAAAGGGGTCTCTTGCTCAAAATAGTTTGGGAATCCCTGGGTTATAGGGTCGTGTGTTGGCAAAGATTCCGAAGTCGGAGGAATACATCACTGTCAGGAGTAACTCTCGTCTGGAGACCGCAAGGGAGGGAACACTCAACTTCTAATAAGGGCTGTTGTATTAAAGCGACCCCTGCCCTGATATTTGTAATCGATCTTGGACACGTTGACATTTATTGGATATAGAACAAATATTTAATTACAATGTATAAGATTTGTTGACGAACCGTTTAGTTTGAAATATTTGGAAGTACATCCTAGTTTACATGTGGTTCTCCCAAGAGTGTTCATTTGTATTAAAACTAGATAGATAGAATTATCATCATCATTATCAGCTTATCGCTGGACATAAGCCTCTCCCATTGCACGTCACTTAAATCGATTTTGGCTTCTTGAATTCTTCTTAGATAGAATATAGTTTTATTACTACTATTACTTAAGCAAAGCATAAAAATGCACGGGAGAGAATTAGCACGCTTCGAAGGAAACACGCTGGCCTGTAGTAAAGGGTGAGGCCAGGTAAAAAGTAAGCCTATGACCCGGAAAAGGAGAAAGGCACACGCAATGGTGTGGCTACCTAAAATTTAAGAGGCAGCCAAGGTCTACTACGGTTCTTGGGGACTTCCTTACTAAGATGTGCCAAAGTCCCTTGTAATAGTTTCACTTGTGACAAAACACTGCGTAGTTTACAACGGTTCGATTCCGTATCGTGTAGTAATAACCTATGGGGGTTTCTTAAAGTCTCTAAAGAAATAGTGTTATGAAGATGGTAAAAGCATTTCTTATGCTAGATGAATTGTAAACGACTAAAAGTACAAGTTGTGATACAAAAAGTTTTGAAAATTTGACCTAGAATATAATAATCTCTCTCTGTAGCACTATGCATACGTTAGCGTTATATATACGTCATTTTATTAAGCCTTCTTTAGGCATTTCTGGTATGTAGATCACCCACCGTCTGCTAGAGCTAATAAACATCATATTTATGGAACAGACACTGTTTTTTTTTTAATCGAGCAGACAGGTCACCTGATGGAAAGTGACTATCGCAACCATGAACGTCTCCGTAGTCACAAACGCGTTGCCGGCCTTTTAGGAAGGAGTACGCTCTTTTCTTGAAGGTTGACGGTCGTATCGGTCCGGAAATACCGCAGACGATAACCCGTTCCACAGATTGGTTGTGCGGGGCAAAAAGTGTCTCGAAAAGCGCACAGTAGTGGAGCGCCAACTATCCAGGTGATGGGAATGAATATATTGCGGTTTCGGCCGGTATAGTTCCTCGGAGTACTCTCCATGATATATACGATAGAGAATGCAGAGTTTAGCCCTCTACCGATCGGAGATGTTTGGGCTATTGACGATTCGAGTCGCTCTTCGTTGGATGCGATCCAGAGGGAGAAGCTGGTACTGAGGCGCCCCTACATAGAGATGAGATAGATTCAAAATAGATCCTAATTTAATAACATTCTTTAATAAAATACTTTTAAGTATTAATCTAAACCTTCTGGAGTCTTATGACTGCACTTCTGATTTTATCATGCAAGGGAAAACTTATCCCTCTTTTAAGCTTCTATATTTTATATTAGAATAAAAATCTATGAAGAATAGGGGATTATTGAAGATTACGTAAGCAATAACGAGAGTAGGGGGACTCTACTTTCTTAATATTTGATAATAAAGAGGGTTATAATGGCGATTAAGTCAGCAATATTTATTGTCTATGTTCAAGAGGAGAAGATTTCAATGGATCGATTTTGTCCATAATCTAAGAGTTAGTTCATTAAATATTAACTTATTTTCACTAATTTTTACCAGAGCCTTAGATCGCGTCAATGTCGATTTTTATTTATCCGATAATTATTATCTATCCCTGTGCCAAATTTCATCCAAACCCCTTTAGCCGTTTTAGTGTGCTTGAGTAACAATCATCCATGCATCCAGACTTTTTCATGTATAATATCATTATTATCATCACCGACGACTTTCAAAAGTCCACAACTGGACATAGGCCTCATAGAAAGGAGCTGGCCAGACGCGTTGGTATAGGGTTTGTGTCATGGTTTCCTTCTTTTTGCAGTACTGTTGTCTTAAGAGTTTGCTCCTTTAGTCGGCTCTTATGACACCAACGGGATGAACAGGGATGGTGACACTCCGTATTCTTAATCCGTCACCACACGGATCACATGTATAACTAGCTGAGACCCGCGGTGTTACCCGCGTTTGTTGTTATAACCGTAGGCAACGCCGCGGGGCGAAGCTAGTCTAAAAAAAGTAGCCTAAGTTATTCCTTATGTCATCAGCTATCTGCCCGTGAAAGTCCCGTCGAAATCGGTCCAGCCGTTCCAGAGATTACCAGGAACAAACAGACAGACAGACAGACAAAAATTGTAAAAAATGTTATTTTGGCATATGTAAAGTGAAAACATACATATATATTTAGTAAAAAGCGGTTATTTTAATATTACAAACAGACACTCTAATTTTATTTATTTGTATAGATATGAAATGTATGACATAAACAGATTTTACTCATGAAATAAAAAAAAAACCCTAAAATACCAAGTGCTTAACATACGATGAGGTTTGTAGATGTGCTTACTTTTGCTGACCAAAACATCAAGTATAATAAAAATTCTGCTTACGTTATACTTAAATGAGTCTTTAGGCAGTCACTTATACCTATTTATAAAAAAAAATAGCGTTTTTTGCAATCCCAAGCTACTAACAGAGCGCTTAACGATACATTGGAATTAAATACAGAACGTCTGGTTACAACTTGTATTCACAAGTCTTTAGCAGAGATTAAAGTACAGCAAAAATCTGCAGACGAAAGCTCCTAACCGACTAGGATTCTCCTGTCGCGTCGTTCACTTGAGAATGCAGCAGTGAATTACTTAGAATCAATTTAAAGTCTCGCTTCACATCTATACAATGTGTAGACGATTCATCAAACAAACAAGATAAGTTGGTCTCAGCTAAACAGAGACGTCGGTAAACAAAATACGGGCTGAGGCCCTAAGTTGCTAGCGGGAGCTAGTGAAAAATAATAGCGTAAAATATAATAAGAAAAAAATGGATACTTAACACACGGCAGTTTTATCTACTTATATATCGTATTTTGAGATTCATCATCAACAGCCTTTATTAGTCCACTGCTGGACATAGGCCTCTCCTTAGAAAGGAGGTTTTGGCCTACTATGCCACGCTGGTCAGACGGGTTGGTATAGGGTTTATGTCAAGTTTTCCTTCTCTTTGTAGTGCTGTTGTCCTGCGTAGTTTGCTCCCTTAGTCGCCTCTTACGACACCCACGGGATGAATAGGGGTGGTGACACTCCGTATTCTTAATCCGTCACCACACAGACACTTTGAGATTGCTTATAATCATTACGAAATACATACATATTATCATCGATATAATAAGGTGGTGGAAGAAATCATCACACAAATATTTGTCATATCTGGGAATCGATTCCACAACCTCCAGCTCAGCAGTCGGTGTTACTTAACAATTAGACAAACAATAGTCAAATGTGTTTATTTCTGAATATACTTTTTAGTCTACGAACTTTGCTGTATACAATAATATCTTGAGAAATGTTAATACAATTACTATAGAATTTAGTAACCAAACCTACAAAATAACTAAGGCAATTTGGGGCATAATTAATCCCATTCCAAAATTTCCTTGAAACCCTTGTAGATCCGACCACTACTAGCGGAAAATGTACCTGAAAACACTTGTGTCTTGTACCACAAACCCACAAAACATTCATCAATCGCGCCCGCCTAAGACTAATTACACAGAATGATTTACTAACTGCATTCTAAACGAGGATTTGCTCTTTTTAACTGTTTCAAGAAAGGTTTGAAAGCACGTGCATCACAGCTGCTTTCAAAGAGAACATAGAACTCAATTTTATTTTCCCATAACGGATACGATAAGGAATAGTCGACTTTGGGAAGCGTTTAAGCTAATGTAGTTTAATTTTAGTTCAAAAGATAAATGCACTTTATATTTTTTAACTTGTATATGCGTGATTACTGTTTGAAGTCAAGCGAGTTTCAAGTAAACCAGCAAACAATAGCAACTGGAGTTGGTGTTTCCACAAAAGTAACACAAAGAAGAGGTTTGCAGCAAACATTAGCATCCTGTGCGAGAGACGTAAGAAGACTTGTATATACGAGTATAAATCAAGTGGAGTAGCGAAAAGGCACAGTCAGCAGTTCGGACGAACTTATTCATTATCACAAATACTTATAGTTCACAGGAATAGTCGGACATTTTTATAAGGGGAAAACGAGCAGCCCATGAATATCTGCAGCTGAAGAGTAGTAAGTGCGTTGCCGCATTTTGAGTCCCCTTCGTCTCCTTATCCTGAGGTTGGTCTCCGGCAATCTTAATCACTGGGTGCAAAGCTGGGAAAGAAATTCTTAGCACCAGTTTTCTTCAATCATGTAGTGGTAGTCCATTATTACCGAAACACTGCTCTTCCAGAAATAATGGCTCTCATACGAAATAATCTATCGGAAATAATGTAATAACAATAATAACTTGACACGTCTCACACACGGCCGCCTGATCCCAAACTAGGCAGAGCCTGTACTATGGTAACCAGACTGCTGATAAACATACTTATATATTTCTAAATACATACATATCATAGATAAATTACACCCAAATCATCGTGCTCATCACACAATTATTGGTCCCGGGTGGGAATCGAACCCACGACCTTTGGCTCAGTAGTCAGGATCACTAACCACTAACTAACACAGAAATTTCCTATTAGAGTAACATTTTTGCTGTCCCTCATTAAAAACAAATACTTACCCCCGTGAAATCGTCGTAAGTAATCACAGACACAATAATATTACGAATATCACTGTTTAGTTTACCTAAATTGCTTTGTCTCATAGTTCCCACAATTATACAGAATGAGTATTAATTGAAATACTAACTGTTAATTAAATTATTGAAGCGTTCAACATTGATGCTCAATTAACGCAGCCATTAATTGTAAATGTGGGACTTTGATTTATTACCGTCTACGCTACCGGCTTCGCAAACGATACACGAAAATCCAATGAAATTATGTGTGATTTCCCTAAGGCTTGATGGGTTGAACCTTTAAACAAGTTGGAAGACAAGTCTCCTAAAAAATCCTGTGAAATATCAGTAACAATTGTAACAAAGATACGAATTTAAAATTTAATTGTATTCAATAAAAAAGGCTTACTTACTATTATTATTACACGATACCTAAAATGTCTAAAATGTCCTAGAGAGACATGAGATTATTCAAGTGCTCTGCCCTTGATTAGGTAAATAAATCACTTTTACGAATTAAAAATGTCCAATAGTTGCTTGCTTCTGTAGAATGTAGATTTGTGACCACTAGAAAAGCTAGTATTAATTTTAAAATCTAGCAAAAGTGACTACTTTTGCTAGATTTTAAAATCAGGACTAGCTGTTTTCTACAAGTTCGCGTTTATTAGGGTGTTAAGCCACATTACACACTGTTTAGTGAGTAGTCTTAATTTCTTAGCAATACCACAAAGAAAAATAAACTTCAAACTTTCACATTTAATACACACATATTTCAACCTACGACTTTTCTTCTAGGATCTTTTGTAGTTATCTAGAATACAATCTACCTCAGCCTAAAATACCATTAGAACAAACTAAACACTTGTTATTATAATTCTAGGAAAGTCAATCAAACTAGAAGTCTTAGAAACTGATAGAGAACATTCAATATTTTAGCAATGCTTTAGTTAACAGAATGTATTAAATAACAACACTTCACTAACTTTTATTTTCACTTCTAAACTCAGTTACTATCTTTAAAAAATGGCTGACATATAATACCTATAGATAAGTTAATAAGACACTCAGACATAAAAAAAATAATCGTGTTCATCCCAAATTTTATCCGTCCAGATTTGAATCGAACCACCAACCTCTAGTTATGCAATCAGAAGGCCAATTCTCGTAATAAAAGTTCGGTCTCAATTCAGTTCCAATCAACTTACGATGTCACAACTGCCATAAAAGGTATTTTCATAGTAAATTAGTAAAGTGTTACTAAGACTAGCAGATCACCGATTTAATTTACGGTTACAATACGATATTGGATGTTTAATACTTTACTACGAAAGTATTAAAAGTTGATCGGAATTGAATTGAGACCGAACTTTTATTACGAGAATTGGCTTTCAGGATCACTAACCACCAAATCAACATGTCCGTAAAAAAACAGCATGTCTAAAAATATAAATAAAGTCTTGTACTGGCAAAGTACGTTGTAATGGACCAGACTGAAAAGCCATGAGACATTTCTAAGTAAACATTTCTTAAAGTCTACGAGCATACAACTTCATCTTGTATGCGTCCAGTGTAAGACAGCAACGTAATATTTTAATGTGAGGAACGTCTCCTTACGGGAATAAAGGAAAAATATAAAGTGAACTGCTTTTAGCTTCTTAAATTGTAAGTTAAATGGGGTAGCGTTCTGTAATGGCACGCATGCGGGTAACTAGGTACTTAGGAGGAAGAGTCTGTGTTACTCACGTGTACTGTATTTAGACATCACATTCAACTTTATGCACTTTATATTTAATCTTGGAACGAGACGTCTAAAATATACGCTCGCAATGATCTCGAGAAATATATCTGTTTTATTGTTAAGGTTATTTTTGGGGTAGATCATTCAAAAGTAACAATTTCTTACTTTAATGACAGCACGGATAGATTAGTGGTTTAAGCGGTAGCTTCTCCGCTTCCTACTGATTCGATCCCTGCATGGGTGAACACTTTGTGTGATTCACAAATTGTTGTTCTGAGTCTGGGTTCTTTGTGTCCGTTTCATGTATGTTTGTGAAGTCGCTCGCAACACAGGATATATTCCTAGTGTCTAAAGTCTGTTTACACATACGTAATTATACTCTTATGGAGAGAAATGGTAACGATTGAAAGGATTAGTGACGGATTAAGAATACAGATTGTCACCACCCCTATTCATCCCGTGGGTGTCGTAAGAGCCGACTAAGGGAGAAAACTATGCAGAACAACAGTACTGCAGAGACAAGGAAAACTTGACACAAATCCTATACCAACCCGTCTGGCCAGCGTGTGGTATAGTAGGCCAAAACTTCCTTTCTAAGGAGAGGCTTATGTCCAGCAGTGGACTGTTAAAGGCTGTTGATGATGATGATGATGAAAGTTATATAATACTTTTCATTTTAAAACCATATTCTTTAGAGATATTGTAAGTTACTTAAGATTACGCTGCTATATTTAAAAAATGTACAGTAACGATAAACGTGTGTATGACTACAGACAGCGATTTATAAATATAAGAATTTTTAATGGATAAATCTTCAAAAATATAGAACAAATAAAAACTAGATAAAAATGATTTGATCCAATCAGTAATGTATATAATAACTAAGCAATGCAATTACGAAGGAACAAACGCATTATCTATGAAAGTGTATTTAAGTTTGACGCTTTCTGCCACATTTAATCAAAAATGTGCACTAGCTCTATTTCGTCAGGCCACTCGCTAAGTACTCGTATTTTGAATTGAGCTAAATAATTATAAAAAAGCAATGTTCTTTTGTAATCTAACTTCTGAAAAAACACACTTAAAAACCATTAGTGGACAATTCTGTCTTAATAAAATGAAATCTCAATAAATGACTGCACGGATGGCGTAGTGGTTTAAGCGGTCGCCACGCCACTTTCTATTGCGCTGAGTGTTGTGGGTTCAAACCCCACATGGGATAACACTTTGTGTGATCCACAAATTGTTGTTCTGAGTCTGGGTGTACTTTGTGTCCGTTTCATGTATGTTTGTAAAGTCCCCCGCGACACAGGATTTATTCATAGTGCGGGAGTTGTCTTTTTAAGAAAAAAAAGAAAAAAAAAAAAAAAAATTTAAATTTAAAATTTAATTTACAAAAATGTGTCTAACCTGTACAAATGTTCAAGGTATTTCAGCAAAATACTACCCTCTACCCAAGCCTAACCCGAATGCGAGCCTTCACTGCAATATACTTTAATGCAATGTAAAAAAAAACCCAGTTTACGTTCGATGTAATCACACTTGACAGATGGGAAACCGTTAGATTTACGATTTGAGACGCGGTAGTCTGTAAAATGTCATCGTATCTGTAAAAGTAATGGGAGTTATAGAAAATTTCTTTAAAACCAATCCATTACATTAAACGTAAACCTGGGTTATGGGTAAGGATTTGGGGTCAAGCAGTTGGCCGGCCATAGTAGAATCGAGCCAAAACCAATGTATTAGCAATGGTACAATTTGCACTGACCACAAAATAAAGAAAAATACGTAAATACCTTCTTAAATTATAAATTTGGAGAGTGCTTAATATGCAATTATAAACCAATTTGGCACCTGCATGTTATCCTACATTCTTACTTAAATAGTTTTTTTCCAAATAAGTCTTATCTGCATGGAAGATTTTCAGGTTAAGTGCATTCTAAGACCCATATTAGTCATGTTAGCACGGTCACTTATCTTTACTTGACGGAAGGTTTGTTTGGAGAGACAATTTTGTTAAAACATTAAAAGGGTTTAAGTGCAAAAATCAAGGCCTAAAAGACTGTACTGTAATTATACTACAAACATTGTAAAATACATGAGCTTACTGGCCCTTTATGGAACACAACCGAGCAAATAAAATCCTCACTCTCCTTTCGTTCATCATCATCATCAACAGCCTTTAATAGTTCACTGCTGGACATAGGCCTCTCCTTAAAAAGGAGGTTTTGGCCTACGAGTACTATACAGACGGGTTGGTATAGGGTTTGGGGTGCTGGCTAGAAAACCTCCCCGTGGTGCACCCTGGAAACGCTGGCGATGGTACTGTTTCCTCCTTGTCCTCTTGGAGGAGAGGATTATCGCCAGCGGCCAATATTCTAGCAGAAGAGGCAGCCGTTCATCGGCTCTCGGGCAAGGCCTGGTCCAGCAGGGTGGGCGTGTCTGCCGGTTGCCCTGCTGGCTCTTCGCTCTTCGGAGCATGGAGGAGGAAACCTCGGTAAAAAACCGGATGGCGGGGCCCTGTAGGGGCCACAGTTTCTCCGCTGTCAGCGGTGGAGACGGATGGAGGACGGGCTCGGCGTGTACTCACACTACCACCGAGCAGGCAGGGGGACGTAGTCTCCTTGTCAACCGTCGGCATATCGTAATCCCGAGAAGAGCGCTGTGGTTAAGTCTCGCGGCTCTGATCGGGGGCGAGGGTCTTGGCTTAACCGCCCGGACCGCGAGGAAGATAACCTCTCTAAAAAATTCCCCGAATCCCGTGTTCTGGTGCGTGGCCAGGGGATGCATGGCTGATGGGAAGTTCAGTCGCGAGCGCACTCCAAGCCGAGGTACCTGCGGACCCCTCGGTTGGGTTAAAAACTTACGCTTGCCCGGGTAATGGGGGATCTCTGCCCGGGTGGACCTTTAGTTCTCCCCCACTCGTGGGATTATTATGGAAGATTTTCAAAAACCTAAAAAACCAACCAAACCGATCGGAACCAAGCAACCAACGAAAAAGGCAAGCCTAACGGAAAAGGAAGCACAGCGAAGGAAGGAAAAGCAGAACAGTGGAGCGGATGGGTCGTCCACTGAGGGCGAGATGGTGTCGGGAACGCCTATCTCGATGGGGCTCCCAGAGGTCAGTCTGACTCTGGTCACTGGGAGCCGAAGAGCATCGGATCGGCTGCGTTCCGGATCCGCCGCTTCATCGGATGGCGCGGAGGCCATGGAAGCGGAGCGGAGCGTCAGCCGGAAACGCGGACGCTCAGGGGACGTGGAAACCGACACGTCCGGCGAAATGATGCCACCAAAGGTGGCAAGCAGCCGCCGAGGGAGGGCGCGCAAACCGGCCTCGGTCGCGATCCCGTCAGGCTCCGCGTTCTCCAACGCGGAGTCGTACAGGAACGTACGGGTGGACGGCGAGGCCGTAGCGGAGGAGGAGATCGCGGATCTCCTGCTCAAGGTTCGGGAGCCGGTGGGGGGAAATGCCCCCCAGGCTCCCGTGTCCGTGCAGGAGAGGGCGAAAGCGGCGGTGGCCGTCATCGACAAGGTGGCCACCAAATCCGTGAACCTTAAGGGCTCGTTTGTGAGGGCCCTTAAGGACTCCTCCTCCGCTTTGTCGGAGGTCGTGGAGGGCCTAGCGGGCGACGTCTCTCGCCTGCAGGTGGCCAACGAGAGGCTGACGGAGCGGGTGAACGAGCTGAGCGCTCAGTTCGCCCGCTTCCAGGCGAACCTCCCCGAGCGGGAAGCCCCGTCCGCGTCCCAGCCTGCCCCTACCACCAACTCAGGGGCATTTGACTCCCAACTGCGAGAAATCCTCATCGCAGTTGGGAATATGCTGGACGGACGCCTGGCTGGCCTGGAGGCGAGACTGCCCCCTGCGCCGATTATGCGCCCCCCGCTCGCGTCGGCACAGCGGCCTAAGGCCGCCGCTCCGACCGCGCTCCCCGTAGTGGGAGGCCGCGTCTCCTACGCGGCGGCGGCGTCTGCCCCGACTCCATCGGCTCCCCAAAAGCCGAGGAGGGGGGCCAAGGCACCGGCCCAGGCGCCGGCCAAGGCACCGTCCCAGGCGCCGGCCAAGGCGCAGGCCAAAGTGCCGGCCAAGACGGGGCCTAAAACGGCGCCGAGGAGCGGAGTGGCATTCCCTCCGCTCCCCACTCCGACACCCCTGCCGGGCCCCTCCGCACCTGCCCCCTCCAACGAGGGCTGGCAGGAGGCGAGGGGCTCCAAGAAGTCCCGAAGGCGGGCCAAAAAGGCTGCCAAAAAAGCAGCCCAGGCCCAGCCTTCGCCACCGGTGGCAACGGCCTCCACAAAGAGGCCGCGGAAGCTGCAGCCGCCCAAAACCGCGGCTGTAGTGGTGACCGTGTCCCCGGAGGCGGCGGACGGCGGGCTGTCCTACGCGGCCGTGTTTAAAAAGGCCCGGGACAGCCTCGCTAACGACTTTGGAACGGTGGGGGTCAGGATGCGCCTCGCCCAGACGGGAGCTCGAGTCCTCGAGTTCCCTGGGGCTGAAGGCGCAAAGACGGCGGACTCCTTCGCCGAGAGGCTGCGGGGAATATTTGCGGCCACTGATGGTGTCAGGGTCGCCAGGCCTACCAAGTGCGCGGAACTGCGCATCTCGGGCCTGGACGACTCAGTGACGGCCGAAGATGTCCGCGCTGTAATCCGGGAGAAGACGGGGTGCAGCGCGGACAACGTCAGGGTCGGCACCATCCGCCCCGGTCCAGGAGGGCTTGGCGCCGTGTGGGTCAGCTGTCCCGTAGCGTCGGCCAGGAGGATCACAGTCCTGGCGGCGAGACCGATGAGGTGTTTTAAATGCCTGGCCACGGGACACACGCTCGTCAAGTGCGACAGTTGTTTTGACTGCGGCGGACTGTGTTTCCGCTGCGGTCAACCGGGGCATAAGGCGGCAGAATGCTCTGCCGCCCCTCACTGCCCAGTGTGTGCGGCGGGCAATAAGCCCGCCAATCACCAGATGGGGCAGAGAGGCTGCAAGCCTCCCCGCAGTTCTCGGCAGACGTCGGGGGTTAGCCAGTCGACCCAGGCTGCCTCCGATATAGTTCGTGCGTCGACGTCGTCGCCCATGGAGGAGGTTGTAGAGACGATCCAGTAATGGATCAAGTCTCCAACCTCCTGGTCCAGACGAACCTGAACCACTGTGCCGCGGCGCAGGATCTCTTCCTGCAAACCATGGCACAGTGGTCGATAGGTGTTGCCGTAGTCGCGGAGCCCTATTCTGTCCCTCCCCGTCCAAACTGGATGGGTGACTGGGACGGCTCCGTGGCAGTCGTCGGTTCCACGACGGCTCATTCCCCGCCCTTGTCGCTAAGAGACAAGGGCACTGGATATGTTGCCGTCGAGTGGGGGGGGATCACCATATATGGTGTCTATTTCTCCCCCAACCGGAGTTTGAACGACTTCGAGGTTTTCCTGACCAGCTTGGAGACCTCGATACGGCGACTAGCGTCTGGGCACGTCCTTGTGCTGGGGGACTTCAACGCAAAGTCCATTGCGTGGGGTTCCCCCAGGACGGACGCCAGGGGCGGGGCCGTAGAGGAGTGGGCGGCCTCGGTGGGCCTCTGTCTTCTAAACAGAGGCTCCACCAACACGTGCGTGCGACAGCAGGGGGGGTCGATAGTGGACCTCTCGTTCGCTACCCCTGCACTCGCCGCACGAGTAAGGAACTGGCGTGTCCTGGAAGAGGTTGAGACGCTCTCGGATCACCTGTATATCCGATTTGAGCTCTCCCGGACCCAGGACTCCAGTAGGGGTCACGTGGCGCGGCGTTTATCCCGCTTTCCGCGGTGGGCTGTTGCCAGGCTGAACCGGGACCTACTAGAGGAGGCAGCCATAATTCACTCGTGGCTGTCTCCTCAGGCTCCGACCGAGGAGGTCGACGTGGGGGCTGGCCGCTTTCGCGATGCGATTACGCATGTATGCGATGCGGCCATGCCCCGCGTTCGAGGTCGTCGGCCTCCAAGGAAGGAGGTCTACTGGTGGTCCCAGGAGCTGGCGGACCTCCGTGCGGCCTGTACACGTGCCCGGAGGTCCTACACGCGCAGTCGGCGGCGTCACCGTGGAGACGGTGAGGAGGACCGGCTTCATGAGGAGTACCGACGGGCGCGGAAAACTCTGAAGCTGGCCATTAGCCGCGCCAAAGAAGAAAAAAGACAGGAGATGCTGGAGGGTCTTAATCGTGACCCCTGGGGTCGCCCTTACCGCGCGGTGCGACAAAAGCTCCGCGCGTCGGGCCCCCCCCTTACGGAGACTCTCCAGCCCAGCTTCCTGCGAGAAGTGGTTGAGGGCCTTTTCCCGCAACGAGCGGAACACACTCCCCCGGCGATGGCCTCCTTGGCCGGAGACGACGGGGAGCACGGGGAGGAAAATGTTCCGCCCGTCCGGGATTCGGAGGTAGGGGCGGCTGTTCTACGGATCCGTTCCAAGAACACCGCCCCTGGGCCAGACGGGGTACCGGCCCGAGTGCTGGCCCTGGCCCTCAACCACTTGGCAGACCGCCTCGGGGAGGTGTTCGACGCTAGCTTGGCGTCGGGACGCTTCCCTGAGTGCTGGAAGAGCGGGAAGCTGGTCCTATTGAGGAAGCCGGGACGGCCTGCCGATTCGGTCGCGGCCTATAGGCCCATCGTGCTGCTGGACGAGGCGGGCAAATTGTTTGAGAGGGTTCTTTCTGCCCGCATCGTCCGGCACCTTTGCGAGGTGGGCCCCGATCTGTCGGACGCCCAATTTGGTTTTCGGGCGGGGCGTTCGACAGTCGACGCTGTGTTGCGCCTGAGGGCCGTGACCGAAGAGGCTGTGAGCTGTGGCGGCGTGCTGTTGGCGGTGTCATTGGACATCGCCAACGCATTCAATAGTCTGCCATTCAGCTGCATCAGGGAAGCACTCCACTATCATGGGGTGCCAAAGTACCTGAGGCGGCTGGTGGCAGACTATTTAGAGGAGCGTACCGTCGTGTACGAGGACCGAGAAGGTAATCTGAGGTGTCGGCCCATGTCGTGCGGTGTTCCACAGGGGTCTGTTCTTGGACCCCTCTTGTGGAACATAGGGTACGACTGGGCCCTTCGCGCCGATTTCCCCCCCGGGCTGGGTGTAATCTGTTACGCAGACGATACCCTCGTGACAGCCCGGGGGGCAAACTTCCAAGAGGCGGCGCGCCTGGCCACAGGGGGAGTCTCCCTGGTGGTCGGGCGCATTGAGGCGCTGGGCTTACGGGTGGCCCTAGATAAGACGGAGGCCCTGCTATTCCATGGGCCCCGTCGTGGTCCACCCCCTGGCGCCTCCATCGTGGTCAACTCGGTCCTCGTACCGGTTCGGGCCCAGATGAAATATCTGGGCCTGATCCTCGACGGGAGGTGGCTCTTCGACGAGCACTTCCGACAGCTTGCTCCAAAGCTGGTCGGCGCTGCGTCTGCCCTAGGGCGACTCTTGCCCAATATGGGTGGACCCAGCGTCGCGACAAGACGGCTGTACACGGGGGTTGTCCGGTCAATGGCACTGTACGGTGCACCGTGTGGGCGGCGGCTCTGACCGCCCAGAATAGGGTACGCCTCTGGCGCCCTCAGAGGGTAATGGCGGTCAGAGCCATACGCGGTTACCGCACCGTTTCGACGGAGGTGGCATGCGCATTGGCCGGAACTCCCCCGTGGGATTTGGAGGCGGAAGTGCTCGCCGAAGTTTATCGGCGAGTGGCTGACTTCCGGGCGGAGAGCGGATTTCGCCCTCCGCCCGAGGATGTGCGCGAGTGGCGCGAAGCCGCTCGCCGAGCCACGATGGCTCGTTGGTCGTTCCGGCTGGAGACTCCACGCGCTGGCTTTGCCGCCGTGGAGGCTCTCCAGCCGGTCATCGCCGAGTGGGCAGGGCGGCAGCACGGGACCCTTTCCTTCCGGCTGACGCAGGTGCTTTCCGGGCATGGTTTGCTTCGGAAAGTACCTGCACACGGTCGCTAGGAGGGAACTGAGTCCCGCCTGCCACCACTGCGACTGCAGTGAGGACTCGGCCCAGCACACGCTGGCGGTCTGCCCCGCATGGGCGGCGCAGCGCCGGGCCCTCACTGCAGTCATCGGAGTGGATCTCTCGCTACCGGCCGTAGTACGCTCCATGGCCGGTAGCGACAGTTGTTTTACCGCGGTCGCAACCTTCTGCGAGGTAGTAATCTCGCGGAAGGAGGCGGCGGAGAGGGCCCGGGAGGACGACCTCCACTCGGACCCGATCCGCCGCCGGCGAACCGGGCGGCGGAGGCCCGCCTACCACAGCCTCATGCCGCCCTGAGTGTGGCCGCGGGTGGACGGGGTGGGTTTCCCCTCCACCCGCATTAGTTGGCCAGCCGCGAGGGGGGCGGCGTCCGCGTGTGCCGGACGTCGCCTATAGAGAGGAACAACACTGAGACGGAGCCCGCACCAGGAGCGGGCTGGCGCTAGGAGGGGTCCGGATGTCCTAACAACAGCTGTTCCCGGATCCCTCCTGTTACAGGCGCAGAGTGGCACACCGTGTGGTTTTAGTCGGTCCGAGTCCGACACACCACCCCGCCGCAACCCCGGAGGGGTGACGGTCCGAGGGGATTTCCACACGTTAAAAAAAAAAAAAAAAAAAAAGGGTTTGTGTCAAGTTTTCCTTCTCTTTGCAGTGCTGTTGTCCTGCGTAGTTTACTCCCTCAGTCGGCTCTTACGACACCCTCGGAATGAATAGGGGTGGTGACACTCCGTATTCTTAATCCATCACCACACGTTCCGTTAGAGCGATAACAATATTTCCTCAACAGAAAAAACAAAGATTTCCTATTCGTACTGCTTCTCAACTTAACTATTCAGCCGAAGACACTATTCCGTCCCCAAGGTACTAACCAAATAACTTCTTGTTGAAAACTTCGAGATATTTCACTAATACATGATGCAAACTTAAATAAAAGTGAATAACTGCAGTATTAGCCCTAATTAGTGCTCCCTGTTCGGATAATAAGGTGGGAGAGTCACACTATGGTATAATTGTGGCCTACTCGACCAGAGTTATACCTCAGCTTTACGGTAAACCGAGTTCTCATCGAGTAAATGAGTTTATCGGAGATCGCCATTACGTGACACGTCAGCTAGTTTATCTTTTGCTTCATAAAAAAAACTCTACCGTACCACACAGTCAACCGTTTTGCTTTTTTTTATTAGTTAAATTGAGGGTATTCGATTTATGAGACAGGAACACTCAAAAGGCACTACAAAGAGATAGTAATGTTTATTGTTTACGAGCTATTTAGCGCCAACAGAGCATCCATTAAGAGTAGAAATTACTTATGACCTTATGTAACTATGCATGAGCTAGTGGTGCAGTCTATAGTGTACTAAAAGCCCCGATGTGGAAGTCTTTAGAGATTAACGTAGACAGGATATGATATCTTACCTAGTTATATTGTGTATGCAGTGGCCTCACGAGAGCAGCTCAGCATCTGTAAATAAAATATAACGTCAGAATTGCACTTAAAAGTAAGTGAAAGACCTATCCTGGGACGATTGTCTAGGAATTGAGAATACTATTGTTATAATTAACTCTAAATATTTAATACTCTATTTTCGAAATCGGCTCATAAATGGCAGAATTCTAAGGTAACAAACAAACAAGTACAAATGAATAGAGAATCTTTACCTTGTTCTTTAAACCGTTAAAAAATTAGTCCTTCGTCATCAACTGGTTACGAAACCCAGTTGCAATTGCGCCCGTATCAATATCGGCGATATATTTTATACTAATGAATAGATTATTTATATTTAGGTATATGTATGTTTATGTATTGTTTGTGTATACTTGTGGACCTCTAAATACTTATAGTAATGAATATAGTATTTTACTTATGTATATTATAGCTAAGTTAGATTTATCTTAAATTAATCAATTTAATATAAATGACAGGAAATCCAAAACCATTTCGCAATAAACTGAAGGAGTATGTCGAGTGATCAAAGAGAACGTAATCACAAATTTAGAAATTTAGAAGGGTAGAAGAAAAGTGATCAAATAAATAAAATTCTATTCAGATAACTTCTACGCAAACACAATTTTTTATTTAACTGTGTTGTCAAACTGTGTGATTTTAAACGTAAACGATTTTGGAATAGGAAGTTGCCTTCTTCTTGAGGACTTTATTTATACTTTTAGCAAAAGAATAAAGTTACTCTTTGTCTTATAAAAATGGCGAAAAATATATGTAATTTTCAAATTTAAGAAAATTATACAAGAAGACTTTAATTGACAATGTTTTTTGCTACTAAAACTGCCTTTGGGCAAACAAAAACTAATTTCAAACATAAATTTATATGAAACTTGCAAAATTGAGTTTTCACTTTATATTTAAGGGCTAAGGGATTCTTTTGTTCATTAATCGTCTTCGTACAATGAAAGGAAACAAGACTATAATAACGAGTTGGTTAAATATTTTAATTAACATTATCTCGATATAACATGATCTCAAAGAGAATTCTAACGTTCGGAAATTTTAACCAAAAATACTTTAAACCAAATAATACGAAAAGACATTATACAAATGTTAGCCTTTACCCGCGGTTTCGCTTCGCCATTTTTATAAAAAAAAGAATAACTTTATTCTTTTGCTAAAAGTATAAATAAAATCCCCAAGAAGAAGGCAACTTCCTTAAATAAGAAAAAACATTCAAGATGCCGAACTACGAAGTAACAACTAATCCTGCATCTCGAAACTAAAAGGTCTGTAGCCGCTTAGCATATTTAAACAACATCAAAAAACACCTGACGCCTGGACGGATAATCACACCTATGTGCTGGAGGGGAACGACCGTTTCTCTACATAACTCACGAAATGTGTCCACTTTACACAATCAATTTGTAAATACAGACACAACATCTAGTTATCTAATCTTTTAGTTACTTCAATATTTATTCAATACGTACTCGTACTAAAAATAAACTGCTGGATTTCGATAACTGATAAAACGGCAACATTGAACAAACATATTACTTCCATGCCTTATACCTTCGTTTATGCGGTAATCGCTCAAAAACTGTGCTATGATCAGGAATGAATATAGCTTTAAATAATAATAATATTTCACACATCTCACACGCGGCCGTCTAATTCCAAGCTAGTCAGAACCTGTACTATGGTAACCAGACTGCTGATAAGCTTACTTAATTATTTCGAAATACATACATCTATCCATCCTCTTGGATGAGGGCGAGAGATGGAGAGAAAAATATTATAGGAAGTAATGTGTTTTGCAATATAAGCAAGAACGGCTGACGACTAGTATTCTTTTTTAATAACAGTTTTACAAAAAGAAACCATCAAAGAAATGGACATGGATCACTCCAAATGGCCGGTATAAAAATGAGATTGAATATATTATGTCAAACAATGTAAAAGTATTTATAGATGTGTCGATATTAAGGACTACTATCAGGGACACACGCATGCATTATGCCTTGCTTATTATACGGGTGCCAGACTTGGGCGCTAACAGAACAACTAGAAAACAAAGTAAAGGTATAGTAAAATGAAATAGATAGGAATATATTAGGTATGAAAAGAAGGGATAGAATCAAACTACAAACAATAAGTAAAATCGTGACATGTTTTCGATACTCTACCAATCTCAGAAAACGTAAAGTGCCTTCACAAGCGTATTGGAACATTAAGACTAATATAGAATAGCTTCAGAATGTATATGAAACATATAATACATGCCTATAAAATTTGATGGTCGCCCTCAATTTTCCTTTGATCCCATCATCAGATTCTGACTTCGTGACAATGGGACCACCTCAGAATTATGCTCTTTCTAACAAAATAAAAATTTTGAAAATCGGTTCATAATTGACGAAGTAATCGATGAACATACATAAAAAAAAAAAAAAATACAGTGGAACATACAACCTCCTCCTTTTTTTGAAGTCGGTTAATAAAAGGGAAAACGAAATACCGACCATACTTACGAGTATATTATAAATGTAAAAATGACGTTGCTTGGTTTACTAATCACTAAACTGATTTAAAAAAACTCTTTCACCAATGGAAAGGAACATTATAAACGAGTAATATACGCTACTTTTTACCGCGTTAACCAATATACACGCGGGCGGAGTTAAGTGGTTTTGGTTTAGGCGTGAAAATTATTAGTTTAAGTATTACCACATCACATCATCATCATCACATCAACAGCCTTTAATAGTCCACTGCTGGACATAGGCCTCTCCTTAGAAAGAAGGTTTTGGCCTACTATACCACGCTGGCCAGACGGGTTGGTATAGGGATTGTATCAAGTTTTCCTTCTTTTTGCAGTGCTGGTGTCCTGCGTTGTTTTGCGCCCTTAGTCGCCTCTTACGACACCCACGGGATGAATTGGGGTAGTGACATTCCGTATTCTTAATCCGTCACTACACGGACATTACCACATAAAAATCAGTAATTATTGTAAAGGAAAATAAAGTTGAATAACTTGTAAGATAGGTACCTGTGCAAAGTAAAATGTGAAAAATGTGGTCTACATTAAAGCGAAACTAATTATCTAGAAACATGCAGGTGTTATCTATACAAATAAAACTAAATGCCTGATGTTTTTAAATAATAATAATAATAATAACACTTTCACAAATAATAATAGCACTTTCTTGAAGTCATGTATGGGGCAATGGAGAACAGCGCTTCGTTATCCAGGATGTCGGCAGACGACGGTAATTGATGCACCAATAAAGATCGAGCGGGGTATATTTCAAGGTGATAGTCTGAGTCCCTTGTGGTTTTGCCTGGCTTTGAACCCTCTTAGCACTTTATTAGAGGGTTCAGGGCTAGGCTATAGGTTGCAGAAAGATGATCAAGTTATATCTCACCTTCTTTATATGGATGATTTGAAACTACTAGCCCCCACCAAATTACAATTGTCAGCGTTACTAAAGGTGACGGAAAACTTTAGTAATTCTATCAAAATGGAATTTGGTGTAGACAAGTGTGCAGTCATGTATGTAAAGAAGGGTGAGATAGTAGAATCTGAAGGAATAGAGCTTTCCGATTCAACAAAACTCAGATCTCTGTCTGCCACTGAAACTTACAAGTATTTGTGTATATCACAGTCGTTAGGCATACCAGAATCTGACATGAAACAAACGTTGCAGGAACGCTTTTTTGGCCGCTTGAAAAAAGTACTTAAAAGTCTTTTATCAGGGGGCAACAAGGTGCGAGCCTGCAATGGTTGGGTCATGCCGATTCTGATGTATTCCTTTGGTATACTTAAATGGACTCAGACCGAACTAGATGCCCTTGATAGGAGAGTCCGTACATTGCTGACTGCATTTCGAATGCACCACCCACGTTCATC
Organism: Arctia plantaginis; assembly: GCA_902825455.1. Classification (NCBI taxonomy): domain Eukaryota; kingdom Metazoa; phylum Arthropoda; class Insecta; order Lepidoptera; family Erebidae; genus Arctia; species Arctia plantaginis. Next base: position 3,017,413 of record CADEBD010000291.1, on the reverse strand, counting down.
GGTTATGAGATTGTATATCCCGCGAAAGCTAGGGGGTCGCGGATTATTAAATATCAAGACCCTACACAATCGGGAGATATGCAATCTCAGAGAATATTTTCTACATACCGATGTGGGAATGCATCGCAATGTAGTTGCAGTGGATATCGGATTCACCCCGCTCGCTCTGGCTAAAGAGAATTGGCGCAAACCTGTAGTATTTTAGTACTAATGATCGTAGGGAAGTATGGAAGGGCAAAGAGCTCCATGGCCGGTTTTATCGGGCCCTAAACGGATCCGATATAGACTTTAAAGCATCTACGACTTGGCTACGGTATGGTGATCTCTTCGGAGAAACTGAAGGTTTTGTTTGTGCGATTATGGACGAAGTTATCATGACGAATAACTATCGGAAATATATCCTGAAAGATGGTACGGTTGACATCTGTCGGGCATGCACCGTCCTGGGGAATCAATCAGGCATATCATTTCTGGTTGTTCTCGTCCTTGCTAACGGTGAATATTTGCATAGGCACAACCAAGTAGCCAGGATTGTACACCAACAGCTTGCCCTTAAATACCATCTTGTGAATCTAGAGGTGCCATACTACAGGTATGTGCCCGACCCAGTTCTCGAGAATGGTCGGGCCACGTTGTATTGGGATCGATCTATTATCACAGACAGGACTATTGTTGCTAATAAGCCTGATATTGTAGTGATAGATCGATTAGAGCGCCGCGCAATGATTGTTGATATCGCCGTTCCTCATGACGAGAATCTCGTGAAAGTTGAAAAAGAAAAACAAATAAAATATTTGGATTTATCTCACGAGATTGTCGATATGTGGAATGTCGATTCAGTGATTATTGTTCCGATAGTCGTATCTGCTCACGGATTGATAGCCAAGAGCCTCGACCAACACCTTAAGAGGCTCACGTTGGACGGCTGGATCAAGGGTCTGATACAGAAGGCAGTCCTCCTTGACACGGCTCGTATAGTGAGGAGGTTCCTATCTTTGGCAGTCCTAACCATTGGTGTCTTGGTACCTGTACCCGATGTCGGTGGTCTACTATTTTTTATATTTTTAAATGTATTTTTATTTCTTTTGTAATATATTTAAAAATGTAATTAATATGTATATATAATTTAATAAAGAGAATAATAATAATATATTTATTTGCAGAAAATGTGGTAGTCACAGTAGGTGGTTTACAATGTTTAAAGCACAAGACACATTTCGCTATATTTAGATAGCATGCAAATTTTTAAATTGTGCAGGTAAAATTATGAAATAAAATTACATTACATTGCACTTGAAATATCAAAAATCAAACATTTTTAAAATTGTACAGGTAAAATTATGAATAAAATAAAAATAAAATTACATTACATTGCACTTAAAATATCAAAAATCACATTAAAAATAATTACTACACTAATGCATTTCTGAAGTGATATGACTGAGTAGAGTACTTTTTTAAAAAATCATTGACGGAGTAAAAGCACTCTGCTATTAGCCAATTTTTTAATGAAGTACAAAATCGGTGATAAGGAAGAGTTGCAATATTCTCCGGCAACGCGTTATAGATAAGTGGTGCCATGTAAACACAGCTCACCCTAAAAATTTCTAGGCGAGGTACTGGTAATTTTAAATACGAGTGAGTATTTTTACGTTTGTTGGTATTGTCCTTAAGTAATACGTAAAAATTTTTGTAGTGATGTGCCGGGTAACCATATTTGAATCCGCGCGTATCCGAAATTGTACAAATGTGTGGACCCATGACCGTCATCATCTTTTTTTATCATCAACAACCGTTAATAGTCCACTGTTGGACATAGCCTCTCCTTAGAAAGGAGGTTTTGGCCTTCTATATACAACGCTGGCCATACGGGTTGGTATATAGCAGTCCGTGACCGTATTCGTTACTTATTGGCAGACCTTGAAACCTATAATAGGAGTGGTTTACTAATATTATTAACTGTTATAGGGTAATATTTGATTATCTAAATGAGTTCATATACTAAACCTATGTGATATATTTAAAATATACGTGTTAATACAAATATTTAAAAAATTACTCTAAGAACATTTTGAAAAATGACATGTTATTTGGTCCATAATGACAATTGTTATTTAAAGTTACCATTGCCTCAGAAAACAATAAGATTCGTATCGTATAGATCTGCTAGATCTAGATACTACCCTTATTCGTATCCGCAGATACACATTTACAACGATCCTTCACATCACTATGTCTAAGTAACATCCTTTAAGTACCTAAGTGCATTTGAATTTTTACACTGTACAGTTTTTGTCTATCAGTTTGATCTGCATTCTCCGGAACAATTGGACCCGTTGCTACGAGACTTCCACTTCATATTTTAAGGGGTAACTTAGATTACTATTATTTGATAAAAGAATTAGGGTTGGTAACAAAAATATAATATTAATAACTTGTGCTACTAGAATTAGCACAACTAGCTGTTTTATTACTCTAAGAAAAGTATCAGATAGGAATGTTCCATGCGAAATTGAAAACCAGACCGCTAATAGAAAGCTTGTTATCAGAAAGGTCATCGATACACCTCGTTACACCTAAGCACAGTGTCAAGTTGTGTGAGAAATGTATACACAATTTGATAGGCCCCAGGCGGTGCGTTTGTCGTAACCGAAGGTGAATCGTTCTCATATATAGGACCGTTGAAGGTTATTGAATGTTGATGTACAACGATACTCTTTGCGAACCGCGTTGTCATTTCGCCGAATTGAGTTTTAAAACGCAATTTGTAAGGAAACGTATCTGTGTCAGGTTTTTCAGCGATGGTGTTTTTTTTTTCTTTTGCATGAATATTTTAATGACTATATGATTGGTAGGAGTAAGGAGCGGCGTATTAACCGCTTTTTGATTATTAAATAAAAAATTTGGAAAAAGTAATAGTCGGTAGGTGCAAGGTCTGGTGAGTATGGCGGATGAGGGAGAGCTTCCAACCCCAGCTCTTGCAGCTTGGAGACTATATGTTGCGCAGTATGGGGTCGCGTGTAGTCGTGAAGGATTGACCAAAGCTGGTTGCTTGGTACTCACCAGACCTTGCACCTACCGACTATTACTTTTTCCAAAATTTAGACAACTTTTTAGTGGGTAAAAAATTCAATTCCCGAGAGGCAGTACAAAATGCCTTTGAAGAGTTTGTTGCCTCCCGTCCAGCTGATTTTTACAAGAAGGGCATCAATAAACTGCCAATGCGTTGGCAAAGATGCGTCGATTGCATGAGTGATTACTTCGAATAACAGAAATAAAAAAGTTTGAAAAAATAAGTACTTTCACTTATTGCATACAAAACGGCAATTTCATAGCTTCAGAGGCATCATATGAAAAGTTTGCATTTAATTTTTTGAATATACGAATTATAACACTTCCTAGGTATTTGTCTTAGTTCTGTAGAATTGATTAACAATCTGTGTTCGTCAGATTACAATTATCGCAATTCGTTTGTCGCAGTTTAGGGCTAACGCATAAAATATATGTAGAAAACTGCACACCAACAGTTGCTCTGTAACTCTTCCGCTTTTAAGTGTGAGCATTTTCTCAATATTTAAGATAAATGATCGCATAATATTAGATAGCAGCATGTTGCTAATCAAGCGTGGGTGTATGGTGTGGCAATTCACACAAATAATGATTTAATATGCAAATTTCGTTCACCGCTTTGGCAAGTGATCATAATTAATATCCCTTTTGCTTCAAACGCCTAAAGTGCTCCCAAGAGAATTTAATTCAAAATGCCTGTACCAGCTTATTAAGACATTCGTTATCCATTTACACACACATATATCTTTACACCAGCCAAATCATAAATTACAACAGCAAGAGCGGCTACTAACAAAACTAAAGTGTGAAAGGTTAACCATAAATCAAAGCTCCAATGAGAGAGAAAGAGAAACAAATATTTCAAACATCTGGTAGCAATGCAAACTATTGTTCAAATCCCCTTATTATACAACTCTGTCTGTTGTTGGAAGCATCACGCTTAACAATTGGCTCCAGATGTCGAATGAATTAACCTTCAATTGTTTGCGAAGTAGAAAACAATCGTTTACTCACCTCGTATAATTGATCACTCCATATTCTAAGATTATCAATCAAGACCGTGTGGTTCAGTTGCCGAATAACTTGAATAAAACATTAATTCGCTCAATACTTCATTAATTTCCGGCAATATGGAAATATAGTGACACGATAACACCCAGGTGTTAGTAAAAGTTTTACATCTCTGGAAGTTTTGGGCAAATTAGATCTATAAAATCAGAACAGGTACTTTTGGACAATCTACGGAGGCTTCTAACGCAGTAAGATGGAAACTTTGAACCAGAGAGATATCAATTTATGGGCTAAGGTTTTATAACGATAGTAAAAAGAACTTTTGGGTCATCTTAGGGATGTTTCGGGGCAAGTTTAAGCATTTCGCGGATCCGGGTGGCTTGTACACACAAATGTCAGTTGGCAAAGTTTTATGCTGATGCTTTCGTGTTTTGCACTCAGTGTTAAGTAATGGGTTATTTATGATTTTTGTCATAGCTCGTCAATTTTTATCTGTGGGTTATATACCAACTCTTACAACTTGATTTGAACTTGAGATATGTTGTTTTTGTATGGAATTAAACTACTATGTTCATTTTGATAAATTGTTACAAACAAATTGACGGGCCTGTTGGTCTAGTGGTTAGTGACCTTGACTGGTCGAGGGTTCGATTCCCACTCAGGACAAATATTGTGTGATGAGCACGGTCATTTGTGCTGCGTCTGGGTGTAATTTATCAATAATATGTATGTATTTAAAATATATATGTATGTTTATCAGCAGTCTGGTTACCATAGCACAGGCTCTGCCTAATTTGGGATCAGACGGCCGTGTGTGAGATATTATTATGAACTTTTGCCATATTTATTTTCGGGAATTAGTTTTTCTGCAACAGTGCCAAAATATCGGAACCTTATTCCTAAAAAAACATGGTAAATATCCCGTTTATAAAAAAATATCAAATGATTTTTTATATTTACATTCTTATGTTATGTTTCACCTCTAATGTAAATATTTTTTACGAGTCGAAGTCGGACTCGTTTTGTCGGACTCTTAATTTAATAATTAAGAGTATATAATATATTTGTCTAATAAGTCCAGAAAGAGTCACATAATATTTTAATCCACATTTTAACCTTTTTTTTTGTGCAGTGTACAATTTCTTTTGTATCTTAAATATTGGGTAATAATTATAGAATATGCTTACTTTCCAACACAGTGATTGAAAGACGGTGCATGTTTAAAAGGAAAATTTATTAACATCAAAAAGGTATAAAAAAACTTGGAATAGCGAAGAGTTAACACATAAGTGACTATTCTTTAGTTTGTAAATCGCTGTCAGAACATTGTAACAATAAAAGAGCGTGAAGGAAATCAAATAAATTTATTTAAAGTGAAACGCCCATTAAAACTCAACTGTGGTAATAAGAAATCCTTTAACAAAATAAACACATTTAGGGGAAATAAAAACAACAAAGATCACTAATCTTTTCCTGCTCCTTTGTACCCAAACTGCTTTGTATACTTGGTAAATTATAATTTACATTTGCTTTCGTGTTTAACGCGTTTTGAAAACTTAAAACATAAAAATATTTGACCTGGAACGGCACTTCACATCTTGAAAACACGAAACATTTAGACAATGTTAAAATATAATGTCACCGACATTTCCGATTGTTTTAGCAAACGTATTAAAATTTAACATCATTTTCCTACCTTGGTCGGGTACTCACTCCGGTCGAATCTTGGCTATATATGCCTAAACATGGCGGTCCCACGAAGAACTCCCATGGAGGGTCAGCAAGCTGCCGCTCCTAAAATAGCCAAAACTCAGACCATTGTAACACAATTCGTTAATCCATATTAGAATTGAGAGAACTGAAAAGATGGTAATCATTTATGTAAACCGAGCTTTCATAAATCACTTCCTTATTCTCTGTAATATATTCATATATCATTTCAGCGCAGGTAATGGACGTTTTTGATACAAATAATTAGCGTGGAACGTGTGATATATAACTTATGATTTGTTTCACACTAATGGCGCGTGAAATGATCCACACCTAACTCACTATTACGCTGACACAGGATGACAAAACGTTCTGAACATTCAAATGATTATGGGCTTTAATAAATTAACATCCAAATATATATTTTTCATAAAAATATATTGAAGCGATTTTAGCATTAAAAATAATAACATCAACATCCTTAGTAGTCCATTGCTGGACATGGGCTTCTCCTTAGAAAAGAGGTTTTGGCCTACTATACCACGCTGGCCAGACGGATTGGTATAGGATTTGTTTAAAGTTTTCCTTTTCTTTGTAGTGCTTTTGTCCTACGTAGTTTGCTCCCTTAGTCGGCTCTTACGACACTCAAAGGACTAATGGGTGATGGGGAACTCCGTATTTTTAATCCGATACCACAAGGAGTACATATAAAAGAACAATAAAACTATTCGCGCCAATTAGTACTTATACATGAGGTTATTTTTGGTTTAGAGAGTTTTCTCTTTACACATAATATGATTGGCATTTTAGTGAAAGCAATCGAACAGTTGAGATAAGATACTGGCAAATATCAGTGTAAATAAAATGACACAAAGCGACCGAAGATATTGCACTTAGAGGCTGCGCCTTCGTTATTCCATTATGATTTTATTTATTGTGTTCGAGGCAAGTGTCGCTTGCTTTTATTTGATTTTCTCCAAGACACAAAATTTTATTGGCCTGCACTATGCCAGAGTGTGCTTCTAAAGCTTTCTATATAGAGAGCTGTCGTAGGCTAAGGTTGTGGTCCCACTGAAACGGAACAAAGCGGTTTAGAACTAATAAAGAGTGCTGTAGTAATGACCTATGTCACGACAGGTTTTCGTTTTAGACATTTTATGATAATCATTAGTCTCCGTCTAGAGTTGCCAATGTGTTTACATCGTATGATATTAACACCAAAAGTAGCTTTCATACAAATATCTTTGTTTTCATCTTGAGGAACCAAAATCTGGTAAAACACAGTTACAATCATTTGATTGTTTTTAGTTTATATTTTTTGACTTCCCTAATAGTCTATATATCATCATCATCATCATCAGCCTTTACTAGTCCACTGTTGGACATAGGCCTCTCCTCAGAAAGGAGGTTTTGGCCTACTATACCACGCTGGCCAGACGGGTTGGTATCGGGTTTGTTTCAAGCTTTCCTTCTCTTTGCAGTGTTGTTGTTCTGCGTAATCCCTTAGTCGCCTCTTACGACACCCTCTTGATGAATAAGGTTAGTGACACTTTGTATTCTATATATGCTTTGGATCAAATCAAGGATATATATGTGCCGATTATTTACCTTCTCTATACACAAAGTGCAAGATATTTTCTCAGTAGGTATTGATCCGATGTACCTATAGAAAATGATATAATCATAATTATCTGATTGAGAACTGATTGAAAAAACTGATGCAAAACCTTTAGTGCTTAAAACTAGTAAATCCTAATGACTTTTGACAACCCTAATTACATCTATACAAATAAATAAAATTGGAGTGTCTGTTTGTAATATTAAAATAACCGCTTTTTAATAAATGCATATGTATGTTTACACGGTACATATGCCAAAATAACATTTTTTACAATTTTTGTCTGTCTGTCTGTCTGCTTGTTCCGGGTAATCTCTGGAGCGGCTGGACCGATTTCGACGGGACTTTCACTGGCAGATAGCTGATGACATAAGGAGTAACTTAGGCTACTTTTTAATACTAGCTTCGCCCCGCGGCGTTGCCCGCGGTTATAACAACAAACGCGGGTAACACCGCTGGTCTACGCTAGTTATCACTTACGCATAAAGTATGTTATAACAACGTTCAAAGTATTCATTGGTTTTGCATTCGTCTTCAATAAATTGTTTCTTTGAGATAATTTTATAGACAGTTTTGTCAGGGTATTCTTTGCTTAACTCTAACATAACCTTTACCAAGTTTAAAAGATAAATAAGAAGTTATGATTTTATCTAAAAGTTACAAGAATTTGTGTAACATTTGAATGAATGATTACGATAGTACTTTACTGAACCGTTATTGTAAAAAAACTGTCTGTGTTGTGGTAATATCTTATCGTAGTCTATAAATGTTATCAACAAAGACATTCCTATAGTATTTTTATAGCTGTGTGTTACTGATTAAGAAATAGGTCATCACATAGCGTTTAAGAAATTATTGGCAAAATTGTAACATTATATTTTTTATCTACTCTAACTATTCCTTTCCTTTTACTGTGGGAGACCCATGCTTCGGCACGAATGGGCCGGCGCGACCGGAGTGATACCACCGCCTCACAGAAAACCAGTGTTAAGCAATTCTTTCGTTGCCTTTCACTGAGTAAGTGAGGTTACCGGAGCCCAAATCCCGAGACTCGAAAGGGAGGGGACTAAAAGGGCGGCAACGCACTTGTGACTTTTGAGTTGCAGATGTCCATGGGCGGCGGTAGTTGCTTACCATCAGGTGACCCGTCGTCTCGTTTGCCCTTATACCATAAAAAAACCATCTACTGACGAGAAACATGTTCACATTATTTTAGTCAGTTTGATCCTAACAGAAACATGACTAAAATATGGATGACAAAAAGTAGGTGTGATACACTCTTCTGCCTACTCTAAGATAGTGTACGGATACATACATATATACTAGTGATGTTTTTTATACTAATCTTCAATACTTTTGACGTATTTTAAACGGATCTTTTTACATTGAAATTGTAGATGTACACGCGATTTTCCGCATAGTTTTTGCCTTGCACAACGAATCTATGGAAAAAGTTATCGTCTGCGGTATTTCCGGGCCGATACGACCTTCAAGAAAAGCGTACCCTTTCCTAAAAGGCCGGCAACGCGCTTGTTTCTCCTGAGTTGCAGGCGTTCATGGGCGGCGTTAGTCACTTTCCATCAGGTGACCCGTCTGCTCGTTTACCCCCTCTTCCATAAAAAAAGAAAAAAATATATATGTAAAATAAACTATTTAACTATATAATTTTATGAGTAACTAATATTATCATCAGATATAAGGTACTGCTTGACTTTTCTGTAACATCAACTGTTGTTTCAAGATCACGCATATTGTCATTACCTAAAAACGTAAAAATTCGTATCAGTATTTGCAGATCTAGACTAATCTCAGTGTCCGCGTGACACTAAAATGTATCATGTGCCCTGCCCATTTCCATTTAATTCTTTTAATTTTTAGTGTCACGTCTGTCTATCCAAATAAACTACATTTGCTCTATTCCGTTGGATAGTTTCTTCAGTGACCCGCTACTTGTGGGGCAGTGAGACAGAAACCTTAATTAAGTTTAGGACAGAAAGACCCAGAAAGCTGCAAGACACGTAAGTTTTTAGCGACAGGACAGGACAGTTGTTCGGTTCAAGAAAAGGGATAATTTGTTAGAATCTAGCAAAGGTAATTAAAAAGGTGTACAAACATACCCTGTTTAGGGTAAGCTGTTACCTATTGACACTTAGATTTTTATAGTAATTTAACTAAATTTAACTTTATTTCACGTTCATAGGTTTATGATGAGTCGACGACAACTATCTGGGGCGGTTTATGTTCGATACGTGAGCAAGATTCGCCGGATGCTGCGCCGTAAAACAAGGTGGTTCAGGAACACTTTGGCAAGTTTCATCCTGTCATCACTGGCAGTTATGGGTGATTAATTATCAGTAATATATTCGGTTTATCGTTCGTGACATATTTAATCTATTTTTATAAAGTGTTATCATTTTATAGTGTTATATAAATCCTTTGCTACATTGGTACCCGTATATAGATCGATATTGTTTTTGTGTAAATAAAGGTATCAAAGCCATTAAAGAGGATGCTTATAAATAGTTCGGGCCGTTGAATTCTTCAGAATTAGCAAGAGTTGATCATTTTATGGTAACAAAGATACACGGTTTGAACTATATTTTTTTTTTATGGAATACTTTTTATACAGTATAGGGGGCAAACAAACAGGCGGGTTACCTGATGGTAAGTGACTCCCTCCGATGGACACCTGCAACTGCAAGTGCAAAAACTAAAAAAACTAATATTATTCAAATATTAAATTATCAATTATAAATGCAAAAGTGTGTCTGTCTGTCTGTTACCTCTTCACGCTTAAACCGCTGAACCAATTCTGATCAAATTTGGTATGCAGATAGTTTGATTCTTGAGAAAGTACATAGGCTTTACTCACTCATACGTTTTACCCCGATACACGAAATACACGCGGACGGAGTTGCAGGCAGAATCTAGTTATTTATATATGACTATTAATAGGGGTTTCTATTAAAAACCTAAGATTTTAAAAACTTTCTGTAATTATTTTGAAGGAAGGAACTACTTGAAGGAACTAAAATGATATCTCAGAACCACAACAATATTAACAAGCGTTTTCCCACGAATTCCCAACAACAACTTTAAGGCTTGTATTAAATAAACTATATATTTAACTCTTTCGGTAGTGATAACATTTTTGAACTAACATTAACATTAAGTTAATAAAGTGTTGAAACTTTGGCAGTATGTAAACTTTTCTGTTTACTACTTTAAAACTTATACATACGTAAAGCTGATAATTTGTTATTTATGTTGTCTTTATTCCTTTCTACTATTTCTGATTAGACTATTGCTTTACTCTTGTCTGTCTGAGTTACTCATCCCACAAAAACAGAAAACAGGGGTTTCGGTAACCTCTGACGAACTTCTTGACGGAGTCATCAGAATAACACTTTAAGATGTACAATACATAGATAATAAAGATACTTTAAGATGTATAATACATAGATAATAAAGATATTTCGATATTTATATGTATAATGTATGTATACCTAGCACATATATATCTGTAGGATTTTTTTCTCCTTTTGTAACATTCTTTCATTCAGTCTCATCCTTATCTGTCCAAAATACAATGCCACAGACAGCTTTGTAACACCCAAAGATTTGGCTGGATGAAAATGCCTGTGGAATTAAGTCAGGAAGTCTCAATAAATAAATAAATAAGACCTCACTCACTTGGCGCAAAGCAAAGAGAGAACTGCTTAACTTGGCAGGTAGAGACTATATACAAATATTCTTTAAGACTAATGCAAACGAGTGATAAAAAAGTGATTAGCGATTCACTTTAGAAAATTAGTTTCGTTTCAAATACGATTGTATTAAATTAGGACGATTATAGATACTTTTACCTACAGGTTATTCTTACCTCTCGATTTTTATGGCATTTTTATGACTGCGAAATTATTACTCGAGCAAATTTAATTTGGTTTTTGTTCGACGTCTCTCGAGACAATGACACTGATCATCAAAGTGGTCTTGTACCATTAAAATAAATGTATTAGTTTGATGAAAGATTTCAAGTTATCAAGGTCAAGTGTGCTTTATAATTGGACTAATAAAGTTTAAATTAATTTGAGAGCATTGTACCAGGACTTTAAATGCAATTAGAAACCAAATTATGCTTTTCATAAAGAAATATACCTACATTTACTTTGACTCTGAAAAAAATTCAGACCAAAAGAAACTCTCTTTTCACAAAAAATGACACATAATATATGGTTTCTGAATTCAATTTATATATAATGCTACTAAGAGGTAAATATAGACATTTTATTTTCACGAGCTACTTAAAGCTTTATTAATCATAACGTAAAGTTTCTATTTATATAAGTCGTTTCAATTAATTACTTTTCTGTATGGTATTTTTAGAAGACGCTATTATATTCGACAATTTAGGGTCGGCGATGGAGAATTTTTTGCGGTTTCGTTGCCCGCTTAGTGTAAAATTTGTCTTGTTTATTGCAATAAAATAAGTGTTTGAATATATATATGCCTAAATTGAGGCTAGTTATTCCTATGTAAAATATCAGAGAAACTTTAACCATTTGAAACCATTATAAATGCGAAATTCGAGTATTCATGATGTCGATGTCCATGAAATTTTACGTGCACGATTGCAAATATAGATAAGTGAAAAATTACATCATTTAATATTCTTAATTTTAGTATTTAAGAGCGGTCTCCCTCTATCCTCTAGCTAATTAGATAGGCCATAGGGGGTACATTTCCTTTCAATTCAACTTCCAACAATCCATACAAAAGTTGTTTTTCGACCAAGGAAAAGTATTACAAGGATTGTGAAGCCATTCCAAGTTTCCAAGTCGTTGAGAGACTTGTATAGCTGTCTATTGTCAGAGCGCAGAAGTAGGTCATTGTACCGATAACTGTTAAATAGATCAGGAAGGGAATGGATTGAACAAATTGATTTGAACCGCTTTTACGATAGCCTATATGATTTTTTATCGTTTGGTGTTTATAAAGTTCTTATAAATAATACGTGGCTAATAAAATAGTCCAATGGATTGCCCAATTAGTTTTCAAACCTGTTGTATAAAAAATCTACAGAAAAAATACCATCAAAATTATACGCTTAGCAAAAGTTCATTACACTTTTACCACTTCTAATCAGACGTACATAGAAGTCTTCAGCAGAATCTTATTATACTTATTAACTTTACAATAATTATCTTCATTGCCTCTACATCATAATAAATTGTTACCAACTGTATTTTTCATTTGTTAATTAATTCCTTTGTAGTGGCTTTTTTTCTTCAAATCTCCTTTTTTTTAAGTCAATTATAATTGTCTTAAATAACCTATAAAACACATTTTCACGACTCAGGTTCATTAATTTAAGGTTTCTGACTATCATATTAAACAGGTCACTAAAGTGGTACGTTCCATATCTCGGAGTAAATTAATTCACTAGAACAGAATTAGCTCTCCGTCCGACATGAAAGTGCTGACATCAGCAAACGAAAGTCAAAGGCGTTCTGGCGTATCAAATTAAAAGCCAAATATATTTTATATAACATACAGCATCTTAAACGAATTCTTAATGGTTGCAATATTACGTGAACGTTACGTTAGTTTATAAATTCTTTAACATCTACGAGAGCTTTTTCTCGAAGAATGCATTACTTGCCGTGGGTGAGCTATCATGTTCATCAGCCTATTGCCGTCCACTGCTGAACGAAAGCCTCCCCCAAGCAGCGTCAACCATCCCAGTTTTGGGCAATCCAAAAAGGCTAGCAGCGAATTGATGACCTATGGATGGAGAGCTACGCTGCAGCACAAATGGGTATGCTCGACTGGTGTGATACCAGGGCCTCAAAGAAAACCGGTGTTGAGCAGTTCCTTCGTTGCTTTTGACCGAGTGAGTGAGGTTACCAGAGCAAAAACCCCTAATTCTTCAAAATTAGCAAAGAAAGCAAATATCTATTCTATTACCTACACCTGCATAAGGCTATTATGTCAAGATCTTAGATTGGAAAAGAGTAATGGTTTAAGGATTTACGTGTGTGTCTTTTTACTCATAATAGACCATTTCAATCATAATACAATATAAATAGATATTTTAAAATATTTTATAAGTAACTCTGTAAACTATACTGACGCCAACACTGTATTTATTTTGCGTTTTTGTATATCATTATCTTGGCTGCGTATTACGCTGAAACTACTAAATGGATTCAATTGTTACTTGGCAATTCATACTAAGAAGTAGGACATTGGATTATGTTTATCACTCAGCACGGTGTCTTTAAGAGGGGATCAAAGGCATTCATTAACATATAGAACAAATTGTGATCAATTTTAGTACATAGGCGAAACAAGGTCTCATTTTTGGCTACTTTTTGATGGGGAACCGATTGTCGCGCGTTACTCAGAAGGGCGTACGTAACTGTTTTTAATCCAGTAGCAGTACTAGCAAAGTAGATTCTTTACCAAACCATGTATATTAAAATTCAGTGAACAAATCCTAAGAGATGTACCATGTTGTCAGAATTATTTGCGCGCTAGGCTCCATCGTGAAATATCTTAGACGTACAAAATACTCTCGTATAGTGCCTTGAATACACCGCAGGTGCCACAGCTTATTTGCATACCCGCAAACATTTTGAATGTACGTTTTTTTGTACAATATTAGGCTTATTTGTACCAGCGATTTGTGTCGATTTTTTTTAGAAAGAATTGAAAGGTTAAAACGTGCAGACGGGTCACCTAATGTTAAGTAAAAACCGCTGCCCATGGTCGTATGCAACATAACTTGAACCCAAGAATCGGAGGTAGGCTTCTCCGATAACCTAACTCACTTGAAAGCGACGAAAGATTTGCTGTAAAAGCAGTTTTCTGTAAGACAGGTCTCACGCCGATCGAGCAGACCTACATGATCCGAAGTCTCCAACGATGAGAATTTTATAAAGCAGCGACAAATCCAAGGCAATCCGTTGTTATTTTATGGACTTCGGAATTTATTAAATTACAAAATAAGATTAAATCACTCGTTGAATAAATCTTTGCTCACAAAATCAGCTCTGGTGCCAGAACTAAGTTTTCCAATTAATATAACAACACGAGATGAATCTGAGAAATTAAGCGTAGAACAAAGTTAGTGTGGACGCTGTAATCTTGTAAAGTACTTGACTGTTTTGTTTGAATAACTTTTATACTTAGCACAATATTGATTTAACTCGTTATTCGCTGCCTCAATAATTACAATGAGATGAGATTTCGGGTGTAATCGACCAACCATTCTCTTCTGGATAGTTTACAACTGCGGAACTCATTTATAAATCTTGAAAGCGGCTAGACAGTATAACTGAAATGAATATAGATATACTTTTTTGTAAATATGTACATATTATACACAGAAACACGCAGAACAAATCAAACATTAAATTTTCATGCACACAAATATTTGACTTGAGTGGAAATTGAATATGCGACATTCAGTGTAGCAGCCCGAACACATTCCACTATGCCATCCGGCTGTCGAACAAAAAAGTCCTTGCAGATGCTAAGAGAATAAACTTATAAGTGTCAACAGACGTTTCTTAAGGCAGTCAGGTTCAAACCCCACATGGGACTACACTTTGTATGATCCACAATGATATTTCAAATATAAAAAGAGGTATGTATATAAAATCATTGGTGATCCACAAATTGTTGTTCTAAGTCTGGGTGTCCTTTGTGTCCGTTTCATGTATGTTTGTAAAGTAACCCGCGACGCAGGATATATTCCTAATGCGGAAGTTATCTTTTATTATAGAATAGTAGCGTTGTGTTACTATTGTAATAGATAATGAGTTTATCGAGCAATGCAGCCATGGTTTAATAATCAAGCTGGTACGCAATCAGCGCTGAGATCACTGTAACAAGAGTTGAACAAATAAACAAGAATAAATAACAATAAAGGCAGCTAACCACTGCAGCGTAACAGTCTATGCGTCATTATTTGTAAACTTTTAAACATAGCTTTCATGACTACTTTATCTAAAACTCTTATCTGTGGCCTGTCAATATATAAAGTTATAAATTACTTTCTATGCTTACTAAAAAGTAAGGCTAAATTGATTACATTTAGCCACTAATCAGTAATTATTATTTTTTTTTAAAATAACTTCACACTTCTGAAACAGGGCAGTATGATCCGAAATCGTGCAGAGCGTGTACTGTGGTAACCAGACCGCTTATAAAAACACTTGTAAATTTCTAAATACATACATATACATTATATTCTGGTTGCAAAATGCCCAAAATCGATCTAAGTGGCGTGCAATGGGAGAGGCCTATGTCCAGCAGTGGACTGCGATAGGCTGATGATCATACATATTCTCGACAAATTACACCCCAGAACAAATGATCGTGCTCATCACATAATTCACATCACACTAACCACTAGACCAACAGGCCGTTGCCTAACTCCTAGAAAATTTTAAAATGTGACCCTAAAAAAAAAATATCTACGACAAAGTTTTCTTTTTCATATAAATTGACAGCAACGACTTTTATCCATAAATAAAAACTAGTATCATTGTAAACCGTGGTTATAGAAGCATAAAGGCTTACAGTGAATACGGGCCTTATGCCTATAGGGCTTTGGAACCTAATTTACCAGTACAGTCAGCATTAATGGACATAGGCAAACAATATATATAGTTGATACCAAATATACTTCAGTTCTGTTGATGGTTAGCAGCAGTCTATTAATGCATAATTAGACTAAAATTAATTAGGTCAGTTGTGGGTTGTTTTAATACATTATCTACAGCGGAAAATTAGTACATTAATTTTATTATAATACATAAGGAGGTATAACCACAAACAAATACAGTAAATAATAAACGTAGATGTATTAATAAATACATATGCAAATCTGTGATCACGATCGGGACATTCGGTCGAAACGTCGGGTAACCACAAATGTTACGCACATTCGGTGTTACTTAATTAACATTGTCGAGATTAAATCCCTAAATTTATTTATTTAATGTGTATAAAAGTCGGGAATGTTTAAAATAATTATGCATTAATTATATTTAGTCTAATTGTACGTAGCCCGGTTAACGTTTCTGTCCTAAAACACATGATCAACAGGACGGACGTATTTTAACGGGACTAATTGAACTAAAGGTGAAAATGTATATCAGACTCAAACCGACTAACACATTGAGTCGAGATACCTCAAGAAAGAAAACACCAAGAAACCATTCCAGACATGGCCGCCAACGGCACGTGATCACTGTAGGGCCGACCATGGTACCATCCTTTTAATAAGTCTATAAAAGCAAAGATTATTCAGGAAAAAAATACACAAGATATATTTTTTCCACTCAAACATATACACTTATTATGTATTCTGACGAGAGCGACAAGTGACAGTCTCGTACATTACATTTTTCTGGAATATTCGTTTTCATATTGACGGATGATATCTCTCGTCAATCCACCGCAATAGCGCGTAATATTGGCTATATAACTCGAGACAACATCTATATTTTATGAAATGGGTATATATATATTTGTTATTCACGACGCTATGTTGTTCTTATTAGTTTGACCATGAATATGTACCATACACGTATGTAATTGAAGATTGATTCCACGTATCAATTGATTAATTGAATTTAATGTGGATAAGGGAAAAAATAACGAAGTGTAATTCTGAGTCTCCAGGGTTACACTTGTATGGATCGGATCGATGGACCATCTCGGGTAATCGATTCTCGAAGATGTTTTTCAAGAAAAACTAACTTAACTTCGCCGTATTTAAAATATTTTCTTATAAATTGACGCTTTAGTTATTTCTAAAAGAGCAAAATGTAGATTTTTTTCTCTATGAATTGTGATGTAAGACCTTTATTCTCAGAATCAAACTAGTACTTGATATGGTTTAGAAGTTTTTAATATTGGTTAACATATTAGCGAATCGACTGTCGAAAATTTTGCGTTTTCTTTAATGCCTGATTTTTTACAGTTTCAAAGGATCGCGATAATAGTATTTAATCTTGATTTCCCATGAAAAAGCCCTTACAGAAGCACAGACAAAGAAGAAAGTGTTGCCATAACGGATCTTTTTTTCTTTTTGATGAACGGAACCCTATAAACCGATAAGAAATATGATGTTCCATCAGTGGAAATAACTCATAAATATTAGTGGTTTCAGTTGTAGACTGTCTACTTCTATCACATAACAGACAATAGTACTTTTATACAAAATTCTTACTCACTTATGGCGCTTAATAAAATATCAACCTTCACTATAACATAAATAAGTACAAATTAACTCGACAGAAATACATCAACATACTAAATTTAAAAAATATTGCCTGTAGTTAGTTAACGTAAGCTATTGTGTATCGAAATTTGCACTTTAGAGTTTCTTTTCCAATGTCAGCGAGTTGTGTTTAAGATATATATATATTAGGATGTCGTTTGTCGGTGACGTGTTTGTGTCTTGTAATATCATATTTTATACAGAGAAAGCGATAGTCAACTTATTTGATGGCCCCAGATATTGCTGTGGCTAAAACACAGCATAATTGCTTTTTATGTTGGTCAATTTCCTATTATTTTGATTTCATCTACTGCCTGCAGCTTTAACTTAATCGAGTATCTCATTGTTTTAGGTAAGGAGAAGAAATTATTTAGGTTAATTTATGCGGTGTTGATAGCCCTTTTATTTTTTATACTTTGTGGCCAGTTTTAACCAGGGATTTCCTTCCCAGGGTACACCTGGTTCGACGGCTACTGGTATCTGAGACGGCGTGCGGTTTTCAGTCTAGTAGTAGTTTAAGCAGATACTTCTTTACTTTTACTTTAAAAGAAAGAGTATTGGTGGTCATCCTGATTTTGAGTGGAAGCGCATTACAAAGAAAAACAGGCTGAACAAAAAAGGATGAACTAACGAACTCAAACGTATGGGAGGGACAACAAAGATGAAGATTATTGGATATTATGACTTTTCACCTGATTTTAATACACAGGGAGCTAGTGGCAATTCTAATATGTAGGCAAATACTTATTCACCAAGGCAACAAACATTAGTGTAAGTTAGTAAATAGGTACAACAGTTAAAGCATTACTAACATAGTTCCCAGGCAGGTTCGCGGTAACTTACTAGTGTACTTTATGTTTACTCACGAACTTGTACACTCTAATAACTAAGCCAAACAACTTTACGAGTTTGAAACTAGTATTAAAACGTACCTTGTAAACAAGCACTTACGGACGAAGTGCGGAATAAAAATTAATCGCCCAACAATCATTAGGTACTTTTATATTTCTAAATATTTGTTCAAAGTCAAGCACAAGAATACTGTTTACTTTGATTATAACACTACATTCTGGTTTCTGCGGTCCTGTATTCTTCTGAGAGTTGGCCCATTAAGAGAACGGACGAGAGAGCGAATGCTGAGATGGATGTTTGGTGTGACTCGGATGGACAAGGTTAGGAATTAGTATATACGAGGGAGTCTGAAAGGAGCGCCACTGAATGAAATGTTAAGAAGTAATACATTATCTTGGTATGGCCACTTCATGCAGCAGGATGAAATAAATGTGGCGAAAAAGTGTTAGGTATGGCAGTTGAAGGGTACAAGAGCATAAGAAGAACAACGAAAAGGTGGATGGACTGTGTGATTCAGGATGTGACTGTGAAGGGAGTAAACAGTGAAATGACGAATGATATAGTAGAATGGAACAATCATACATACTGCGCCGACCCCAAATAAAATTGGGATAAGGGTTGGCAAATAATGATTCTGGTTTCGTGTCACGTAAGCAATCTTTACCGTCGATGAAGAAGTAATCATGATTATACAGGGTGTAAGGGACGTCGTAACGAATACTGAAGTAGTGTATTCAGTCCATCATTCTGAGTCATTCAGTCATTGAAATGAAAATTAAACGTTTATGCAATCTGCCGTCGAAGTTTAAGGTCATTCCCCGTAGGTATCGCACAAAAGTAATAACTACTTGTGTATTTCGTGCAAACAGTCTACTCACACTAACACAAGTGGGCGGTACTCAATATACATCATTTCTCCGGAGTAGAGAGTGACAAAAGGCCTCCACTTCGATTATTGCTATCAGTTGCCTAATTCGAAACAGATTTTATTTTAAATCTATAATTGTAGGTGTTTTACTTGCTGCCTACATGACTTTGTTTGGTTTTGTTTTCTGTTCGTTTACCGTCTGTACAAGAAAAAAATTGTAATTCCTACGATTGAAGACGACGAGAAAAGTGAAATCACTGTACTCTTAAATGGTCTAGAACCACAGTTGTCTCAAAACTACACGTAGATATTCAAGATTTTGGCAACTTGAACCAACAAAGTGGTAAGTTATAAGATAACTTGGTAACCACGGAACAAACATAAGTTAGGAAGCTCCACGAATCCCACTAATCCGCCACATTAGTCGGGTATTTGAGAAAGCAAATAAAATATTCAAAATGTCAGACTTGAAAATTAAGCTAGAAAATAATAACGAAAATGACACACGCCACAAAAATAAATGTATAGTAAACTAGCTTTCGCCCGCGGATCCACCCGCGTGTATGTCGGTTAACGCGGTAAATAGTAGCCTATGTCCTACCTCAAGAATCAAACTATCACCATACCAAATTTCATTTAAATCGATGCAGCGGTTTTTAATTCCCAATACAAAACCAACCTTTTCAACCACTTAAAGGATGGTTTCTGTGACAAGACCTATTCTATGTTCTTTATTGGGACTCAAAATATTTCTATAACAAATTTAATTTAAATCGGTTCAGCGGTTTAAGCGTAAAAAGGTAGCAAACAGGCAAACACTTTTATTCAATTTAAAAGAATTCAGGATAGTTTTTTGAAGATACAACACAAAAACCCTGATTCTGATAAAGACATTACCAATTGATGCGGTTACATAAAGCAGTCGACTTACATCTGTATAACACGACCAGTTCATTCCTAACACCATTTTACCAAAAACGTTTGAATCGTTTATCCTATGAAAGCTAAAAATACAATACATTAAGAAATCGTTTAATACATTATCGGTCACGAACGCATAGTTTGTATTAGAACACGTGCAGCTCGCACGTGTAAAGTCGACCACCTCAGATATAGATATAACTGTATAGCTATAGACAGCACGATCAGCCACTATTATTGGGCGGCAAGGGTCATGAAACATCTGTACGATAAGTGCTTTGAAGTGCACACGTTTTATTAGTCCTGCTAAGATATGTCGTGGTAATAATGTTTAATAATTTTGATCAACATTTACTTAGCCAGCAGACACTTTTATTTAATGAAATTGGTGGTTGTTTAAATGCCTTTGTAAATGAAACGTATATAATTATATTAGTCTTGAAAAAAATGTCCAAAACTTTCCAGACCTTGGCGACTAAATATTATATGTATGGACCTTTACAATCCAGTGGTGAGCAAAACCTTACTGCTACGCCAAAGGTCGTGGGTTCGATAGAAACACATGTGCTCTTACGTAAGTAAGAATTAAACCTTTAATACCTCTGTCGAGGAAAAAAGACTTCGGTGTATGTATGAAATCATATCGATTTTACGAACCATAAAAGATTTTTTTTTAAATTATTTTACGTTATACATTGGTGAGTCTGAACGTTTAAGTTTTTGCTTGTCTTTTGTGATGCTTCTGTAAAAACATGTCAATAAAATGCCTGGCTATTTCTGCGTAAAAATTACAGTGTTCAAGATAAAAAATGGAGTTCTGTAGGTAGTGAAGTTTGTAACAGACACGAGAACTGATGGATGAGCTGTTGGAAGGTGTGTGGCGAAAATAGGACTCAAAAAATGGGCTTGTTCATGATCCCAACTCGATGACTTTTTACTGCGAACACTAAGAAAAATTATGAGAGAAGTAAGAGTATCAAACATTTTTTGTCTCGGTTAAAAATATTTTCTTATGTACAATACAATAAACATAGGTTCAGATTTATGGTAATTTTTTTGAGTGCCAATCTTTGCAACCCACGATAACATGTAATTTGTTTTATTAATCTTCTTCAAAAGCGGATAGAATCTGTAATTGACTATATTGTCCATGAATATACATATTTTAGACGATATTTTTTTATGGAATGGGGGGCAAATGAGCAGACGGGTCACCTGATGGAAAGCAACTACCGCCGCCTATGAACGCCTGCAACTCAGGAGTCTCAAGCGCGTTGCCAGCCTTTAAGCAAGGAGTACTCTCTTTTCTTGTTCCACATATTTTTACTGATTGTAAACAGTCTTTTAAGATCTCTATATTAGAAGACTATCTCTTGTCCACGGCTCCGCCCGCAAGGATGACGGTCGGTTATCGCGGTAAAAACAAGCCTATGATACTAATAGCGTAGCTTTCCGTTGTAACAAGAATTTTTTAAATCGGTATAGTGGTTAAAACATGAAAGCGTAACAAACAAACAAACAAAGAAACTCATTTTGACATTTATATTACAAGCATATAAGTATGGATAAATTGTAGTAACCCTAAGGTAAAAATAAAAAGTGTATGAACTGACATATAATTTTCACCAGCAAGTGTTTTACATTTATATTGACCCAAAACTGGGGTTCATCCTAATTCTCTATAGAAGTCGCTCAAAGAACAAAGACGTTCAGTGACATACAAAAGAAACCGAAATCCTCTTAATAATAGTAGACAAGCGGCGAAACTCAAAAGCACTTTAATTTCGAGACGTCGTTTAATCACCTTCTGTAAACTTTAATTAAAAATAACCAACAAGAAAATATTTAAGTACGTATGTTATAATTAAGTTAATAAAGTACACAGAAACAAGAATTGTTATAGAATAGAATCCCATCAATATTGTAAACACGTAATTTTGTAAGGCTGGATGTTTGTTACTCAATAACTCCGGAACTGCTAAACGGATCTGGATAAAATTTGACATAGGCATAGATAATATCCGATTTTTTTAATGATACCTATGGCAACGAGCAGACTGGTCACCTGATGGCCCCTTAAACTCCCTCCTCGTCCTAGAACCTCAATATGTGAAAAGTAACGATAAAATTGATTAAAACTGGTTTTCTGTGAGACCGTGGTACCACCCTGGTGAAGCTGGCCCAAGTGTGCTTAATCATGGCTCTCCCACGGTGAATACATAGGTTACTTTTTATCAAGGCAAGCGAAACCGTGAGTAAAAGCTAGTAATCAACATTGACAAAGAGAAATGAAACCTCTGTATATATTTGTGCCCTGCCGGAGAATCGAATATCATGCTATCGGGTATTGTTGTTGTAATGCGTTTTAGTTATTGCATCGTATCTCGAGGCTTTTGTCAGTCAATGATATTATTGTGAGAGGATGTTCCTTTGAATGGCCGTAACGCAGGCTTTGTGTCTGTATTCCTCGGTCTTAATCCGTCACTACACGGACACTTTTTTGTAATGGGTAAAATATTGTTAAACTCGCGTCAGGACACGTGACCCTTATCGAAAATTCGTAAGAAGGATGGAGAGTAGGAGAGTAGGATCTCTTTCTACGGCGCGGCGAAAATGTATGCCTGCGCCTGCTGTTTCGTTTAGGCGGCGCAGGGCGCTTGCGCGAATGTTCGTGTGTGTTTATGTTACAGCGTGCCACGCGCATCCATGGATGGTGACAGTGTCTCGATAAATTGTCATGTTTGTGTACGATAGCGCAATAAATAAATATTGTATTCTACCACATAAATGATAGTACTTTTATACTGAATTAAAGCAATTCGTGCAAAATTATTCCCTAACCATTCCAAAATATCAAAAATGCACAACGTTAATATTCAAGTTTTCATTTCTGTCGGCACTCCCGTAGTGCAACCCGTCGTTTTTTTTTAATACAAACGAGCAGACTCATTACTTGATAGCTAGTGACCACTGCCACGCATGTGCCAAGACTATTCAAATTGCGTAAACTTCAACGGGTCTGTTTGTTGCAAAGCCGGAGGTCCTGAGTTCGATTCCCACCCAGAAGAAATATTGTTTGATGAGTACGGTCATTTGTTCTGTGTCCGGGTGTAATTGATCTATAATATGTATGTATTTAGAAATATATAAATATGTTTATCAGCAGTCTGGTGCCGCAGTGTTCATCCCCAACTAATAATATAATTATCTAGATAGCTACCAATGCATACAGATACATTAACTTTACACAGATTTATTGTCCAAATGGTATTCGCAAACAATATAATATAATAATTATAATTGTGATTCCAGCTCATTGTTCAATGTTAATTGATTTATAGACGATACGAAATGTAAAAACATAATACGAGTAATGAGAGCGTAAACTGCATTTGGTTATATAAAAATGCATTTTGTGAAAGACAGGGGGTTGTGACAGAAATATAAGGGTGGGCATTTCAATAGCCAAATTCTTGGGTAACGACTTATCGTGGTCGACCGCTGTTACACCGTGGTGTAATAAAAAATATTGAATATCGCGGGTGATTAGCATTCAAGAGAGACTTCTTGGTTTCAATACAAATAAGCGTCTTTATAGCTAAGCAACTTTTTAAGCACTGATTCCAATACCGACTCCGAGATACAATGTTTCTACTGACGTCTGGTATAGTAGATTTTTAGAAGTCGTCCTAAAAGTATGGTCCTTCGAGCCAACGGGAAAATCCAGCAACTGAAATATACTGTAATTTTTTTGTCATACCGACAAACACCTTTGTAAAGGTTTTTAATGCATACAATAAATAAAAAATAGAGCCAACCTAACAAGTAAATATTTACCACACTTAATATGAACATACTTCATCCAATGTGTGCCTTTGCCTGAACGTTATTTGGAACTTGTAACCAAACAGTAATGCTGTACAATTTTGTTAATAATTAAACTGGTATCTAGGTCAAATATAATCCACGCTCTGAGTACGTACAACAGTCACTTGTCGTGACGAAACTATTTAAACAGCGACCTAGCTGTTCAATACACGAAGACTGTTGATTTATCATTGGTTTCCTCAATATTTCCGATAGTATTTATTTGATCACCCTATTAAAGTATTTGTTACCAATTATTATTCAGTCATTAATATAATTATAATTATCAAGTAAGAGATAATTAATGTCATGTCAATTTTAATTAATGGTAAACAATTGATATTTGACTTCAAAGGAGAGATACTACAATTAAGACATAATGACTGTCTCTGTTCGAAATGGTTATTGATGTAAAAACAATAATTGCTAAGGTGATAGGTCAAGCAAATTTTCCTCTAATGAGAGTAACTGGATTGTCGAAGACTTCTAATGATAGGGAGTTTTAGTAGATCAAAAAACATTATTGTAAGATAGTTAAGATGCAATGGAAAAATGTTAGTTTCAGTTAATAATTGCAAAAATGTTATTATTAAAACTATTAAACTTTAACCAATAGAATTGGGGGAGGACGGGTTTGGCCGGGGTGGCCTCACACACTCGGTAATTAGCAACGAAAGAATTGCTTAACACTGGTTTTCTGGGAGGCTGTGGTATTCGGCCCAGTTCGAACGTTGATATTCCGAGCCATCCATCATATCCACCTTTCAAGTCTAAGCTGAATAAATAAAACAATTGAAAGTCGAGAATGTCGAATTTTGCGCATTTTTTTAAAGAAGAACCTCCTAGGTGTCATGTTAAAAAGTTTCACACAAAAATCTCACACCATGAAGGTTTAATGTCAATTCAAAGTATCTATTACTATACAACGGCAATTTCATACTTTAACGCCTATTAATTAGAGATATATAAGTATCTTTATCAGCAGTCTGGTTTTACCATAGCACAGGCTCTGCCTAGTTTAGAACTAGACGGCGTTGTGTGAGATGTATGAAGCTTTTATTATTATTTGGAGAAAACAAAGCTCAACTCTACAAAATCACTTCAAGAAACATGAACACCTTAAAAAGATAACATCAGAGGCCCGACCATTAAAGAAATTTAAATTAATAATTCAATTATCATCACATATTTTTCTACTCGATTTCTCGCAACGGTCTGACAGACACCTTACCAAGGTCTGACGAATAATGTACGTAGGGTAGATGCGAAGGGATGAAAGCTAAAATAAAGGGGATTATAGGGGAATTACGTTGGCAGGGGAGACGGGCGTGCCCTCGAAAAAGTAACGACGCTGTTCTTGCATAAAAATAATACTACGCTGACTCAATTTTGTAAGAAACTTTAGGTTTTTATCTCGCGTTTAGATGTGCAGAGTTGCCTATTATTTTGTTAACAAATTTCTTTATTTTTTTACAGATTTGCGCAGATTTTTATATAGACACAATGCCATTTATGACCCTACCATATTCGGTTCGATCAGTTTGTTTGTACTCGATAAACTCCAAATGTATTGAATGGATTTTCATAGGGATTTTATCAATGTACAGAATTATTGTTTTAAGTATTAAATTTATTCAGGTTTTGTAAACAGAATTGCGTAATTAATCTATGTCAAGATTTTCTACTTTTGAGCTTGGCAACCCTAATTTATGTGCCGCATTATACATACGAGTAGAACCGTCCATCTTTATTAGTCTCCGCCTCTCAAAAGGAATAAGTTTGCCCCGTTTTCGCAACGTTCATTGATACTCGGCTGATGTTGGTGGTAGCTTCATTTTCATAGCCATAGTCATTTATTCATCAACACATTACATTGTTTTTCATCAACAGCCTATAACTGTCCACTGCTTAACATAGGTCTCTCCTTAGAAAAGAGGTTTTGGCCTACTATATCACGCTGGCCAGACGGGTTGATATAGGGTTTGTTTCAAGTTTTCCTTCTTTTTGCAGTGCTGTTGTCCTGCGTAGTTTGCTCTCTTAGTCGGCTCTCACGACACCCACGGGACAATAGGAGTGGTGACATTTTGTATTCTTAATCTGTCACCACACGGACAATATTGTTTTTGAAATATCAAAAATTAACAAAAAGTAATAGTATTTATAAAATTATAATTGTGTGTTATATGGCCTTGCTAAATGGGCTATCCAACCCTGAAAGAATTTTTAGTGCCTGAGATGAGAGCTATTAACCAAACAAAGAAACTCTTCAGATTTATAATAATAAAACTTAATAGTATTAGTGTAGCTGAATACTATTCATAATAACAATTTTCAACGTAATAATTACATAAAACACTGTTTTGAATAAAAATACTAATTTAAAACGACAAAGAAAACGTTGATAATTAAATTCTCAATTGAATTTTAAACTTAATTCGTTTGAAATACGTCTTGCTGGGTAATGCAATAAAGTTGAACGAAAACGGTCGAAAATATGTGAATGCTGACTGGTATGAGAACGCTGTCTCTGTCTTTCGTTAATTATAGTTACGTCTCTCTTCACGAGTGATCAACTTTAATTATTCATTATCTATGAAGAATATAAGACATACTAAAGTTATTTTATTCGAATTCACGTAAAACATATTACTTTTTTGTAAACAATTTTTTTTTACGAGGTGAAAAAGCCAGGAGACAGGACTATGTGCCCTACTCTGGGAACAACCCAGACCAATCACAATTAACTTACGATTATTCTGTCGAATTTCTTTTCTTGTCCGTGTCACGTGTGGATTAAGAATAATACAAAGTGTCACCACCCCTATTCATGCAGTGGGTACCGTAAGAGCCGACTAAGGGAGCAAACTACGCAGGACAACAGCACTGCAAATAGAAGGAAATCTTGAAACAAACCCTATACCAACCCGTCTAGCCAGCGTGTACAGTAGACCAAAACCACCTCCCTAAGGAGAGGCCTATGTCTAGCAGTGAACTGTTAAGGGCATGGTTGATGGTTAGTAGTAAAAGGTTGATGATGATGATCTTATTTCTTTTTCTCTTTTCACTTGTGTTTGCTGCAACGCTCACACATAAGATAAGCCAATTTCGTTGACTGGCCTGTGTGTCTAATGGTTTCTCATCACTCTAAGATAGAGGTCATAGCTCAAATATCTTTAATTTACAATATTTAGTAAAATATACGTGAGTTTATCAGCAGTCTGGTTACCATACGATACAAACATATTATAGATAAATTACATCCAGACAAATCAGGTAATCGTGTTCACCACTTACACAATTACTGGCACAGTAGTCACCGGTTTAGCACAACACCAATAGTCCATTTATTTTCTACCACACTTAGCAGAGGACCAAGTTTATTTCACTTCTACTTGATCGTCACGGTGAACGTTCGGCGCTGCGATTGGCCCGCACTGAAATCTTCACCAATCGTAAGGCCGAACGCTCGCCGTCGACAGCGAGTTGATGTGAAATAAACTGCACTCAGCCCTCTGTATTTGGCAATACAATAGTCACAGCAACTTACCATAAGGACGCGTCCAGTTATTAAGGTATACCAATTGATAGGTAACGTACCTGTGGGCAAATTAAATACATTTAATAATTTATACCTATATCTTATATTATTAATAATGAGTCCGATCATGAGACGACACTTTGTGTGATTCACAAATTGTTGTTCTGAGTCTGGGCGTTCTTTGTGTCCGTTTCATGTATGACCGCCGCGACACAGGATTTATTCCTAGTGCGGGAGTTGTCTTTTTTTTTATTAAAAAATAAATGAGGTTTAAAATTAAGGGATATAGAGAATAGTACCCGTTGAAATCAGGTATACTTTAAAAAAGTTAATTATTGTCTTCTAGGTCATTTTCTTTTATGAATAGGTATAAAAATAGCATTAGGAATAGGTATATGTATATCAGTATATACTCATAGGTCTACACAAGTGTATTTATAATGCATACATATTTTAATCCTTTCATGTTTTTTTCATTGGTACTCTAAAAAGAGACTCTGAAAGAACTGATTTTTAAATCCTTAATTACAATTTTTTTTGTGGTATAGAGGGTATATTTTATTTGTATTTAATATACATATAGTTGTAAGTTATTACGAAGTACCTATCAAACAATTTGTATTTACAAAACCAGAGAAGTGTTGGGAACGGTTCTACCCCTAAAGATTTCAATAGAAACACAAAGGCGGCTCGTTAATTTCAAGTTATGTCTATTAATTTAAAGTTAAACGAGATGGGGAAGATTGTGAGCAACCCCCAAATTAATATAATTAATTTGCAAAAATTATTCAGTGGCAAAAGCGTTATAATGCATTTAAAATGCGGCGAACAAATTATTCAAATTTAATGAATACTTACTACTAAGGGTAGAAGGGATTGTTCGGCTCCTGAATAGAGTGAGATAATATTAATGATGGTTCAGAACCTATTTAATAGTAGTACATAGTGCCATTTATCACATCAACAGCCTATACTAGAAAGGAGGTTTTGGCCTACTATACCACGCTGGCCAGACGGGTTGGTATTGGGTTTGTTTCAAGTTTGCCAGTGTTTGCCAGTTAGTGCCATTTATACCCAAACTAAACATAGCTTATATTGTGTATTTAATTTTTTTTTATTAAAATATTAAACAAGTATGAAGTAATATTATAAGACTATCTCAGTGGTGCAGTGGTAGCGTAAGCGACTGCTGTGCTGTCTCGGGTTCGATGGCCGGGTCGGAAAAAATGTTTGTATTATCTGCAAAATATTTGTTTCGGACTTTCAGGCTTTCTATATATAATATGTATGTTTACGAAAAAGTATATAAGTATTCTATCAGTCAATCTAGCTTTCATAGTACAAGTTCTGCTTAGTCTGAAACTATGTTACATTATATATTCTTGTTTTGAAAATCCCTTCATTGGTTAGAAAAGGGCTTAATGCTTTTCAAACGGCTTAACAGATTCATTCAATCGGCCCTACACGTTTAGGAGTTGAAATATCACAAACACACAACGATACAAAGACAGATTGATCAACAGATGCATATCTTAATCGAATGAGCCAGCGATGCCTATGTTTAGATATAAATGACTTTACAGATATGTTTTTTATTTATTTAGAATAACCCTGATGTCTAACTGACTGTGTTCATCATAAAACTACCGGGCCATATTGGCCCAAATCGACTCCAATAGCTGTGACCTTATTTTTTACGACCTGTCGTAAAGAAAACATAATTAAGTTATGCCAATATGTCCTTGCTAACAGCAGACTGAATTGATCATGTTATAAGCCAATGGCATTGTAAGAAAACCTCATAGTAAACTATGTATGTAATTATGTTTTTATAAATCTTAAAGACCACAAATTATTAATATTTGTGTACATGAAATTATGCATTATACTCCTTCCTAAAAGGCCGGCAACGCCTTTGTGACTCCTGAGTTGCAGACGTTCTTGGGCGGCGATAGTCACTTTCCATCAGGTGACCCGTCTGCTCGTCTGCCCAATCTAACATAAAAAAATAAATGAAAAAGAGGAGAATGTCATATTGTTCCCGATACATCATACAGATTTGAACCGTATTTTGTCTAAATTTGAATATACATATATAGAGACTTTCATAACTGGTTACCATCGTTGAGCAAGCTGTGTGCTGTAGACCATATAGCAATATATGAATATGTAATAATGTACATGAAATTACCATAAATACCATACATACATGATCAGTACATTTAAGTAAACAGGAAGCTGGGAAACTAGGCTGCCAAATGATGCTCTCTCGGCTAGAATTTCTTTGATATTTTAGATAGATAGATAGATAGATAGATAGATAACTCTTCATTGTACAAAAAACATAATAAAAAAGAAGAAATCAGTTTATATACATTGGTGTGTCTTATATCTAAAGTTTAATAAATGAAACATGGAGACATAGATAGTATTGATAAAAAAATACGTGCGTGATAAACATGTGATGAATTTTATTCTTCGTATATGTAGACACGTAATATGTCGTACCTTTAATAATAAACTGAATTAACTCAAAATTTACGTTTTTCGAGTTTTTAACAAATACCAAATCAACTTCATCAGTAGATCACGAACAATCCAACAGCCGACTCGATACCATGAAAATGGCAGAGATAACAGATCGTCGTTCTCTTTTTGACGAACTCGCACGTACATGAATGTCAAACTTTAAATGCGATTTCCCACAATATTGAAATTCTAAGTTAATTCAGTTTATGAATAAAGGTGCGATGTACGGATAAATAAAATGTTTTTAAGACTCGAGCTCGGCTCGAGTTAGGCAACCCGAGCCAGGTCAGTCTATGGATGGGTGAGCATTCTTAACACATTGAGACTACGAACACTTAACCCGGTTAAGTGCTCGTAGCTCGGAGAGCACGTTAAGCCGTTGATCCCGGTTGCCATACGACCATCTGTGGCAACAACCGTGGCGACTACCGGATGGCGTAGTGGTTTGTGTAACGGACTGCTATCAAACCAAAGGTTCGATTCCCGCTCAAGCCAAACATTTGTGTGCATGAACTTTTAATGTTTGATTTGGTCTGGGTGTTTCTATGTATAATATGTATGTATTTACAAAAAAAAAGTATATATGTATTAATATCACTTGTCTAGTACCCATAGTACAAGATCTGCTTAGTTTGGGACTAGATGGCGTGAACTTACACAAAAAAATCAACCTGTGCTAAATACAGAAAAGCGAGGACGGCTCTCGAATAAAAGACGCCTGTTGCGGTAACTATTTAAAAACTAGATATAAGTGCACCTCTTATATTCTGTGATACCAGTGATTCTAATGCGATTGCATCATCCATATCTCTATTACATTATTTACGTCAGAAACACATGTGGGATAAGGCATCCATTTAGGGACTTTATCAATCAGACCAATAAAATGATGAGAATTTCACGACAAACACAGATGTTTCACTACGGAGTACCGAAATGAGCAACATTTTTGTCTCCCTACAGAACGTGGTCCACTTCGGTAGATTGAATCTACTCCAACTGAATTCAAATTACGTCAGATGCATATGCAATCCAATTTTCTAGAGAGTTTCTTTATTTCAGATCTGATTTCAGAATTCCCTGCTCATAATTTTAATTAACTCTCGAGAATAATTACAAATGGAATGTCAGAGCAGGCCCTAATAAAAGTAACATTTAGCAAAAGACGAACGTGAGTCTTGCATGAACTTCTCCAATTATCTCCAGTTGGAACTTTACATCGTTACCCTCGTTTTTGGGGTGCATCTTTAATAGCCGCAATGCCGTTGTAATATATACCCTATTGCTAAAGTAAAGAAACTGTTTTAGGAGCCACCTTTTTGAAATGAAACATCTGCTATCTTATTAGATTCTCGAGGAAGTTAATTCCTTGTGAACTAGGGAATAGATCTTAGAGAACGACTGACTACAAGTTACGGTCTTAAAACTATGGCCGGGCTTACTAGACACAAGATTTCTGATTAAATTTGGATATGGCGTGGAAACATGAAGCGTAATTGCATTAATTCATTATTCCAAAATGTAACTTTAGGAATTAATAAAATGATGAACGATGGGTAGTGATGAATTAAGAATGCAACTTGGCAAAGACGCGCCAGTCATATTAAGGGCACTTAGTCACCAGAGAAATGGATGCTACTTATAACACTATGAGTTGTTTTAATTATCGTAATTAGACCTCAAGAAGAGATATGTACTGAACTGCTGTTGAACGAACTTTGAACTTACATTGTAGGAGATGTTTTTATTACACAATAGTGAATTATGCTCCAATTACAAGAGAACGCCTGCTCTTTTGATTGAAATAGAATAAAAGAAATGTATTTTAAAATAAATAAATAATATTGTACCACATTCACTCAACGCCATCTAGTCCCAAACTAAGCAGAGCTTGTACTATGGCTACTAGACAACTGATATAAATACATACATACTTTTTTTTTATAATACATACGTATTACACATAGAAACACCCAGACCAAATCAAATATTAACTCTTCACAAATATTTGACTTGAGCGGGAATCGAACCCGCGACCTTTGGAACAGCAGTCCGTTACCAGGTATGTGTTTACGCTAATTGTTGACATTGTAATTATGACATTACGACATCGAAACTATAGCTACTTATAATTCCAAGAATCGCTTTAAAAAATACATGAACATAAAATATTTGAAAACGTTCTCGAATATTCCAAAATGGGTTTTAACCATGTCAATAGAACATTAATACAATTATCGGTGTTGATTAAAGCAGGCACGCGACGCGAGTAATACGCTTTGATGAATAGCTTGATAAACTGATATTTGTATTATCACTGATATATATATATGTATTTACGACTTCATTTCAACTTATCCCAACCAGTGGTGTCAGGCAGATATTGTTGCAATAACATTTTTTTGTAGTTGTTTTGTAGGTCATTCGGATAAATTCGCCAGTCGAGTAAATGTATCTTACCTTATAGATGTAGTCACGATTATGGCCGATACTTACTCATCTAATGTGCACCAAAGTTGTGGAAGTTTAAAAACAATTATTATGTTATGGTTAGTTTAGAGAAGTTAGCAGTAAATGCAATCTAAGTGTTGTGCACGAACTGACAGACCCATATCACATCACATCACATCACATCAACAGCCTTTAGTAGTCCACTGCTGGACATAAGCCTCTCCTTAGAAAGGAGGTTTTGGCCTACTATACCACGCTGGCCAGACAGGTTGGTATAGGGTTTGTGTCAAGTTTTCCTTCTTTTTGCAGTGCTGGTGTCCTGCGTTGTTTTGTGCCCGTAGTCGCCTCTTACGACACCCACGGGATGAATTGGGGTAGTGACATTCCGTATTCTTAATCCGTCACTACACGGACAGACCCATATATCACATGGTTTCTTTTATCATTTCCCACAAGTGTAATGCGATAAACTTTGCAAACATATTTTAAGAATCTTGAATATTGGTTCTTAAAACAACTTCTTTTTTATGATTGTTGAAGAATCTTCTAAAAAAAAGTACCATTCTTTATTCTACGACTGTTATATTGCAAACAATGAATAGTTTGAAACAATTAAGACGACTCTTCGACAATTTGGTAGTAAATAACTAAACCCTTGACGTACTTAAATCTAAAAGTACTATTTATTCATGAAACATAATTTCAACCTTAATCTGTTCTATCAATTTTTTTATTTTTTTATTCTGATAATTAAATTATAGTACATAGGTTACTTAATTCTAAACTCGCCAAACTTTTACGTTTGAAGGCGAGAAGCGCTCTCTCACATGACCATGATTCACCCCATATTCACTTAATACTGGACACAATAGTACATAATATAGTAATATGCATATAAACACATGATATTTTGTTATTACTTTAGTACTACCCTTGTAAGTAAGAATAATATGTATGTAATATATGAATTAAATACTAACACCACTTATATATTATTTTTTTTGGTTTAATTTACTATAATGAACACTTATTTATTTCTAGTCGCAATCCTGTATAATGGTTTTTAATTTTGTCTTAAGTGACCCTTTACTGATTTTTACTTTTTCTCTTAATAAATCTATTTTGTTAAACACTTTAGGTACTAAATACTTAGATGTTCTTTTACCATAATAATTTGTTAATGTATTGATCTATTAAACCTATATATCAATATAAATTATACGTCTACTATAAACAAGTATATAGACGAAGGGAAAACGTAATGGGCTAGTGTCCTTGACGAATTAGACTTGGACCAAAGTAGACAGCTGAGGGAAAGAGAAGGCCGGGTCAGATTTATGTCCAACAAGAATGCAAACTTTCCAAGTTAGCAAATGAAATCGTAAATAAAAGTAAAACTACCTTAGCGTTGTGACTGTAGCTATTAAGGCGGACCTTCGTAACTCCCGGAGATTAATAAATCATGAACATAATTCGATTTAGAATTACGATTGTGCAATTTCGTTCTATTTGTTAAAAGGATTTCTTTGTGGTCTGTATGAATATTTCCGATACTAAAACATTTCTAGGCATATAATTTTTACGTGTATAGCGCTTTCTACGTTTGATATGAAGTTACAAGTACATGATAGCCTCGACTTGTTGGGTGAAGTCAGTTTTTTTTTTGTTTAATATTGTACCACATTCACACAACGCCATCTAGTCCCAAACTAAGCAGAGCTTGTACTATGGGTACTAGACAACTGATATAAATACATATATACTTTTTTTTTTGTAAATACATACTTATTATACATAGAAACGCCCAGACCAAATCAAACATTAAATGTTCATGCACACAAATGTTTGACTTGAACGGGAATTGAACCCGCGACCTTTGGAATAGCAGTCCGTTACACAAACCACTACGCCATTCGGTCGTCCGGTGGTTGCCCGGGCCCAGTCGCACATTTGTTCAATGATGATGTCCTCCTAGACGTCACCTTTCAACAACTTCGTTTACGCTCATGTGCCCGTACGTGACTAGCAAACCCGAATTTCGTTTTGAATACACGGTCACATAAGGCACAGTGAAGCTCACCACGCGTTTTGTAAGTGTTGGTATAGGAGGGCCTGGCGTCAAGGTCTTCAAGACGGCTTCGTTCACAATTTTGAATGCCGTGATGGACAGCGTTCGTTCGTTCGCAACATTCGTTCAATACTAACATGCGCGTCGTGTCCCGACGTGCGATAGTATTTACTTAACTATAATAAAAGCATATGGCATTGTACTGAGATGTTTATATAGAAGGATATCGAAATATATAAAAAAATCAACCCCAACATCATTAGAAGATATAAGAGTTACAAGATAGAAAGAGAGGCAACTCCTAGATGAATATTACTGTATACTAATTAGCGCTGTGTGACCTGAATTGATCTTTATTGTGCCGAAGTAAGAGTCGATATTTATTTAAATTATTTTACCGAGTGGGAATTCTGTACTCGGAGTATTATGTATTCTGTTAACAACCAGACTATTGAACAACTTAACTTTTGGAATCCGAGATTGCGTTTGAGAAAGTTTTTGGAAATCTAATTTACGAAGTTACATTATGTTACAATACAATGTAACTCTTTGCGAGTGATGTGTATCACAACAGTAAGAATTCTAATTAAATTAAAATCTGTTATTTTTAGAGATCACCGTTCATTCCTTATATTTTTATATTTTATAAATAAAAATTGACAAATCAGATGTTTTTTAATCTCGATTTGTCCACAAAATACCTACTTGGGCTTGGAAATTAATTAGATATTCACTTTACAGGGATTTAGTAAATAACATTACTTTTATTAAATTGTAAATGCCAATCAAAGTAAAGCCTCTTTGTGCGGTTTGAGACCACGAACGTTCTTAATAGTCATCTTTAAATAAGTAACTCTTAAAGCTTCTGACAAGGTAATATATATTGGAGTTTAGATAGAAGAGACAGAAAACATAAATATTCCTTTTATACCCATATTGGTCAATGATCTTCCACCTTAACAGTCATAAAGAGACGATTATATGGATTTCTCCGAGAAGAAAATAATATAACCTTTAAAAGATCGACATTGCAAGTAGCCAGAAGGGTGCAAGCGCTAAGATGACCCCGAGCTGGATTTCCAAAAGAGTGGTTTAAGACTCTTATATTGATATATAGGTTTGGTACTGAAGGACGCAACGTAGTTGTCTTTTCAAAAAGAAAGAAAAAAATAATATGTTGTTTGACTTTCCTTTTTATATTTTTTTTGTTCAAAAACAATTCTTTTACAAAATACGAGACTCGTATACTTCGTAGATTAGTTATTCAAGTCATTATGAGTAGTAGTTACAAGGCGTCAAGAATTCAACATCTCTGACAAGTCTTTAGATGAATAAGCATCGGTTATACAAAGGGAACACAATTGTATTTGTAAAACAATACTTAGGTACGTATTAAATAATGTTATTTGAGCAAAACATGAGCATGTATTGTTAAAAGAGGTTGACAGCCTCTGTAGCAAACTACCACTGTGGTGTGGAAAATTTTGTTGAAAGTTCAATTCTATAATTGTTTGAAATAATGCGAAAACCACGATAAATGAAATGGGTTTACCCAAAAATTTTAAAATCAAAGACACAGAAATTAAGTTAGTGTTTTTAAACAAATGTACACTTTTCAGCTTAGATCGATATTACAAAACAAGTGAAGAATTTATCGGCTGTGGTAATATACATATATCGGTATATATAATTTATTTATCGGAACAAGCTATCGGCTGCGGTATTTCCGGACCGATACGACCTTCAAACCTTCAAGAAAAGAGCGTACTCCTTCCTCAAAGGCTGGCAGCGCGCTTGTGGCTCCTGAGTTGCAGGCGTTCGTGGGCGGCGGTGGTCGCTTATATTATATATATATATACAATTTAATAGTAACTGGATCCACGAATACGGACTTCCATGTTTTTTTTTAAATTATTTTTAATTAAAATACAAACTTGGATTAGCTACTATTACTAATATCTATGGGCATTAACTGAATATAAATAATTTGACAGGACAACAGACGTTGAAGACAGCGCGTACTTTTTGAATAAAATTATTTTAATCAACATATCACAAGAACTGTAGAGATTGACTAACTGATAAAATCAAACCTACAATACTTTATGCGTTAACAGTTCACCACGTCTACTTAAAGCCACTACACCATGCCTGCCACCTAGCAACTCTTCAACAGATATTACATATATGAGTCAAAATATTAAAAGCAAATAGTATTACAGGTTTATGTTAAGATGTGTAAATACTAGGCAAATAATTTGCCACACTGTTGACTGAAAGTACGCTCAGTGTGGGGCTGAATAATTTAGTATGATTGGCGAACCTCTGTAATGAGATCTATTCATGTATTTTTATGTAAGGATGTGGAAATTGCTATGCGGATCTGTATTGATCTTATGTAATCCTACTTCAGATTGAATAATGTTACAAATTGGTGAGTGATTACCGAGGTTCAAGTTCCTTCATTACAACTTGTGTTGTTATATACTTAGGGCATATTGAAAGTTTCTGGATTTTGATAAATAAGACTTACGATACATTTATTGCTTTTCAAAGTATATTTTCTTACAATTAATGTATTTTTTGCATTCGTTAAGCCATTGGACTAGTCTTAAAATGAGATTCCGTACCTTCAGATGCACATGTAAAATGTTTTGCACTGGGCTCATTCCACTGCCCGACAAAGCACAATTTTTTTGTCAGTTTCAATAAGTTGTCATACGGTGTCAATATTAAAGTCTGTGACTTAAGCCAGAAGGAAAATCATAAAAAATCATTGAACGAAAATGTTCCCGAGTTAAAATCATTTTGATAGCGACACACAATTTTTAAAAAGATGTCACAAGGAAAAAAGAATGACAGTATCACAAATTAAAAAGTAACATGATCCCAAAGATTTCCATTTACGAATTACATAATTATTTCTTCATTCTTTTATTATAAGTGGCCAAATCCAGAGACTAGCAGGGTATCCCAGGTCTGACTGGTCTACAGACTGGTCCAAAGAGAAAGATAAAACTAAATGTGGTATAGTAAACGGATACTTCAAATGAGCTCGGATAGACACAAATTGGCGCTTCGGCTGTTTGATTTACATTGCAGTTTCTGGCCGTATGAAGTATTTATTATTAAATTGTTTTCGGTAAAGGTGTCTGTTTACTCATTGTTATCACATTTTTAACCAAAAAGATGGTAAATTGTAAAGAGAAGTTGATGAATTTTCCGGCAGAAAATTCCAATGATTTTCGACTCAAAATCATGGTCTGAATACACTATTTCAGTATTACTTACACCTACTACATTACTTACACCCTGTTAAATACAGGGTGTAAGTAATGCAGTAGTTTAAGGTCATAATACTTTCTGTCCTGATGACGTATCTATGTATAGATGTGTGTTTGTGTGTCGGTCTTCTGATATTAATCATAGGACTGGTACCAAACCCATCTTCTACGAGCTCTACTACTACCCGAGCTCATTTGAACTATCGGTTTACTTTACGTCACGTTTAGTTTTATCTTTATCTTTGGACCAGTCTGAAACAATCAAATCAATCAATCAAAACCTCTTTTCTGCCGTGCCGGAAATTCTACCTCCAGGTAGAATCTCACGATGTTCCCTTTCTCCCCGCGCGCTCGAATGCAATGCTAATTCTAGAATGCTCGAAAATAGCTCGCTTTCAAATCACGACAATTTAACAGCCAAATGTGTACTCGTATAAAATAGGGTTGTATGTCATCGACGCCATGCTACCGTTACAAAGGATTAGTGTCGGCTTCCGTTGCCCCATGTACCGATATGTTTATCAAAGCGTATTGGTGCGTATATTTTATTATTTGCTTTAGGAGCTATTTCTGTGTGATGTTGTTAGTGTGAGATATGACGCTAACAACTTGGGTATAAAAGGAATTTCGCAAACGATGTATGTATTGATATATATAAATTTATGGTACATTGTCCTCAATTTTTAGCTCTCACTTATATACGACTACGACGCTTTGTCCGTGGGTTGACTCTCCTACAATTATGGGAACGAAGTTCCTTATCGCGCGTTACAATCTCGGAGCGGATGAAAACAAGACCGAAAAATGTGTAACAAGACTTTTTTGCGACACTTCAGTTGGCGCGTCGACGCTCACATGTTATCATATCTATACTAATATTATAAAGCTGAAGAGTTTGTTTGTTTGTTTGTTTGTTGGAACGCGCTTATCTCAGGAACTACTAGTCCGATTTGAAAAATTCTTTCAGTGTTAGATAGCCCATTTATCGAGGAAGGCTATAGGCTATATATCATCACGCTAAGACCAATAGGAGCGGAGCACCAATGAAGAATGTTTCAAAAACGGAGGAAATTTATTACTATTGAGAGACGCAGACGAAGTTGCGCGGGTCAGCTAGTTTTATATATATAGCAAACTTCTGCCTATCCATAGACCCCTCACGCCGTTTTTTATATGTCTTTTGTGTACAGCACCTTGTTTCTGGATGAAAGTTACTATGTTTATTTTATGTACTGCTGATCGATTAAGCGGTCAAGGCGTAAAACCGTAACAAGTGAACAAATTCACATTCCTCTTTGTATTTTTTTCTAGCCTTTTCCTTCTTTTGATAATTACAAATAATCAATACTTGGTCATATATACATTGAATAACATCATTCATATAATAAATGAAACATGTTTATTTAATACTTTTAAATTACCTAGTTTTACCACACTTTATTTTTGTTTGCAACAGTGTAAATAAGATTAATGAAAACAATTTTGACTTTGCAGGCAAAATATTAAAGCTATACTCGATTTGGAACTGTAAAAGGGCTTGAATGGGTATTGAATAGTACACCATCAAAAATACGAATTTAAATACATGTGTGATGTCAGCTTAAAATGCGTGATTCAGACATGAATGCCCCATCCAAGTCAAGATTTCGTATCGTTTCGAGGACTGTGTAGAGCAAGGGTGGTTAAAAATAATACGTCGTTAGCAGTACACACCCGAGTTTAGGGAAAAGGTCAAAGAGTACTGAAGACCGACTTGTATTAGAGTGGATAAGTTGTTCCTATGTCGTTAGGGGGTACCTGAATAGAAGAAATATTCAGATATCAGTTTATATTACATGGTTCACGTTACATCTCTCTTCTCATGTAGGAGACAACCGAACAGACTGGTTAACTAATGAAA
The DNA here is from genome assembly GCA_902825455.1 of Arctia plantaginis. NCBI lineage: Eukaryota > Metazoa > Arthropoda > Insecta > Lepidoptera > Erebidae > Arctia > Arctia plantaginis. Next base: position 2,977,430 of record CADEBD010000291.1, on the reverse strand, counting down.
AGTTACTGTTAACACCCATAGACAACCGCAAAAGTCACGAGGTTGAGGGTTTGGAAGTACCACAGACGACAAATTCCACATATTAGTTAAGCGAGGCAAAAAACGTGGTGGTGGAATACCAATTTTTCCAATGATGGGAATGGAAGATTTGTCATCGTACAGATGACAGGGCACTGTAGCCGGTTTAAGGCTAAACAGTTCTTCTAAATACTCATAACGCAAGCCATAGAACATACATGTTTACGCAACTTCAAATTGGCTAAACAATTTGAGTTATTATTTTGGCAATCGATTTAATTGTGGACTTAAGTCGTAATCGAAATAATAACGTAATCATGTACATATATGTTATGGATTAATTTCTAGACACAACTTGTCCAATATGAGAGGTTTACTGTTTATAAGAGAAATTTGACGCGTCTCGTTATATTTTTACAGCTTTTCTCTACGGCCCTAATCCTATTCATGACCAAGGAAAACCTAATAGGTACATTTATGGACAATGTAGCTTAGATAAAGTCTCTGTATACATATAATGCAATATATCAATATATATATAACAGAACGCTATTGAGTAGGAAAACATTGTAGAACACAATGAAAAAAATCTTGTACAAATAAATTTATTTCAAGCTTATAATGTTTTCATTACTTATTATTATAGGTTTCTAAGAACATGTCCATGTAGATACACAAGTTCTATTATTTGGTGTATTCAAAGTACAGAACATTTCAGGATACAGATACAGAATCATAAAAAAAGAAGAAAAATTAACATCTTTGTAAATAAACTAAAAAAAATCCTAGTAAGTAAAAGCTACTACAGCATACAAGAATACTTATATGATGTATACACTAATAACAAACTATTGACTGAATCCGTGATATTAAATTCCATATAAATATTCCATTAAACAATAATTGAATAATAGACAAAGCGTAAATCAATAATGAACTTATAGTACCAAAATTAGGACAAATGTTATTAAGTGTTCTATTGACATTGTATGAATTGACATTGTATGAAATGATAATTATTTGCATTAGACTAACCCAATTTTGGGATTGTGTATGTGAATTGCATTTAATATGATATATAGTGGCTTAATTAAAACAAAACCAAATTGACTATAGTTGAATCCAATTTTTGTATGTATACATTTATAACAGATACCTAGGACAGCAAGTTTATAAACAACATAAATTAAAATGAAAAATATTTTAATAGATTAAATTTAAAAAGAAATAAAAATAAATGAAATTAATTTAGATGTGTCTTAAAACAGGAAGCCGACTGTATAGTGCAATAATATCATATAACATGTGTTCAATAATATACCTACTTCATAAACTTAGTCTAGATTCAAATAATAATACTTGTAACAAACTCTTCCTCGCTCCTTTTTTTTTTCCCCCTGCGGATATCCCCTCGGATACCACCTGTCGGTGTCGGTAAAACCGCACGCCGTCTCGGGTACTAATAGGCGGGGAACCAAGTATACCCTAGAAAGGAAGTCCCTGGTGCCCCGACATACCTCGGGTCATCTACAGACGAGTAGACTACCCCCCCCCCCCCCCGTGTGGGAACCCCATGTTCCCTGTGCTCCCTGGAAGCGAGCGCGCTTCGCAACGCGCTCGCCGCTGCCCCGGCCTGCTTCTGCTAGGGTGACAGATGGCCTCACCTGTCACCCCCAGGCCTGCGCTTATGGAGGACGGAGGTCGTTCTGCGACCTCCGACGCCTGAGTCGCCTGCGGTACCTGGCCCGTTCCCGGGCCAGGCGGGCCGGGAGAGCCCTAAACCTCTCCGGGTCCCGGTCCGCCGTCTCCTTCGCGAGCATAACTTGCTCGTAGAAGGAGACGGCAGAACTCTTCCTCTCTCCTAACATTGTGCTGTGCCCGACAGGGTCCATAATTGTAACCTAATTATAAGCTTGACATCTGTGTCACATTATGGAATGCATAAATATATTGAGTATATATGTACATCATATATATTCTGAAATGTATATATAGATGGGGCTGTGTACATGGTGTCTTAAAGAAAATATTGGCAAACATGAATAAAATACAGACCTGAATTAGACTACATTAATAATAATACAATACAAAATAATAACACAAAACCGTCTGATCACAAAACTAGACAGAGCCTATAGTAAGTAGTCAGGATCACCATCAACCAACAGGCTGGTTAATTGTTCACGTGTTTTACTGAAAAATATGTACTTCCCTCATTGCAGAATCATCAAGTTTAGGAAGCAGCAAGGTCTGACAGAACAGCAGAAATCTGCCATGCATTGGAGTATCCAGTATTCTTCTAATTATTGTAGGTACCTATATATTATTGGAGGTCAACCGATAACCTAAGTCATTCGGCAAAGAGCAACGGGAGCAAGGAAAGAATTATTTAACAGCGATTTTCTGCCCGCCCATATTGTCGAAGCATGTCTCTGCCACGACAATTTTCGCAATTGCATTCCTGATGTTCAATAGGATAGGCAGAGTTCTATGTAAATACATGTATTTGTGTACTGTATGTTTGATTGATCCTTTTTAATAAACTTTACAGTATTTTACAAGTCACAAATCTACAAGTTTCTGTTTAATAAAAAAAACAACCTAATACCATGGTGGAAAACTGACAAAATTGTTAAATTGTACGTACAATGTTACAAATTTCTGTTTTATGAAAAAAAATCTCTTTATAAGTGACAATTTACATATTTGTAAGGAAAATTGTTTTATTGAACGCATAATTGGAATTACAAATTTACATATTTTGTAAATTGTAAAAAATTTCTAACAGGGAGACTCGCCTTGTGGCAGAACTTTACAATTTTGTATCTGTTTAATAAGTGACTAAATTTAATAATAAGACATCTTCATTCTCATGTATTAGACAGAATCGTGATGTTGTTATTGTGCTCCACGACTTTCGAATGAATTAAACAAATAGAAAAGTACTCTGTAAACCAATTTCAGAAAAAGATTTTTTAAATCTACCCTTTTGTTTCTGTGTGGAGCTCCCCTCGGATACCTCGGACCTGTGGGTGATTATGTCCCCAAGTATCAGTAGTTCTAGGGTATGTCTGGTACCCACCAGGTATACCCTAGTAAAGAAAGGCCTGGTACCCCGACGTACCTCGGGTCATCTACGTCTTATAGATGACCCCTCCTGGTAATGGTAAATCTACATTCAATTTAAGAATCTTCAACAAAAACTTACATTTAATGTTCCTAATTTCTAACTTACAAATACAAATTTATAGATACAATATTGTTAACGAAATCTAAAGGTGTTTTTTGCACATGTAAACGTTTTTGAAACAGCATTTACGAGTATAATGATAACATTTGTAATGTTTTTACTTATAAATTATTGTAAGGTTTATTAAACAGCACTTGTCATATAACTTCACAAATATATCACTTATTTACAAAATTATCGGATTATAACGTTTATTAAACAGGGCTCAGGTAGTTGTTCACCAAATTAATTTGATTAAAACCTAAATAATACCACTAGCTGATACATAGTTTGAACAACTATTACACGTATAAATGTGAAAGTCGAAACCGTAAGTGTCCCTAAGTAAACATTGTCTGTTGTCACTCGTCCGTATAATATCAAATATCGAAATATCTAGGGAAACGCGGTGCTTCTCTTGAATATTGATATTTATCTGACGACTAACGAAGCGATATTTGAGTCTTCCAAGTTGTTGGGAACGTATTTGCTGATCATGACGATGTATACCGATCTTATACAAATGCAAATATACTGTTGCCTTACAATTAAAAATAAGATTACTATTTTCTGCTATAAATAAAAACGTAGAATTGCTTACAGTTATATTTAGCAGTAAGACGTGATCTCCTTTAGTCGTTTCTCAGTTATTTTGTCAGGTATGGACAATCAGATAGCAAGGGCGGCATCAAAAATAATTACACATTATTTATGCTAATATTCAGGCTAATTATTAATTAGCTTACACACTAAATGGCAAGTGTCAAGCTCACGTGAACAAGAAGCATTATAAAACACTAAATAGTAGTCCAGCTGTTGTGGTAGTAAAAAGGACATCGATTGGATGAAAAATACACAGCGTGTGATAACGATTATATTGTATATTTTAAAGAAATGTGTACAAAATACTCAAAGCTGTTATAGTATAGTAAAGGTGTAGGTATATGCAAAATGAACTAGCTAATGATTGAAAAGAAACAAAAAACTACAACAAAATGTATAGATAATTAAGATTTACTAACAGACGATTTAAACTATAGAGCGTGCCAAAGTAATATACGAGTACATACATAACACTCCCTTTGGTGCAGTTGGGTAAACACTGACAACAGAAAAACATTAGCTTGCAATACGTATATCTGATTTTGTGTTAGTAAAATACACGTATTTTTTCATTTATGCGAAAAGGTTGCCTTTATTAAAAAATACGTCTCTAAAATGTGAAATACATTACATTTGGTTTAATTAATTATTTTATTGATGCCTACAAAATGTCTTATATACGCTGTCTTATACATGCCTAATAGTTTTTGAATCGAAGTCCTTCCGAGAGCTGTTTTAGTAGTCTACCACACTTCAGACGGTAAAATAAAGTTATCCAGGAGTATATTTATAGGGTACAGACGGCGACGCGCGGTAATTTGCATTCGCCGCCCGTCGGCGACAATCTAAGATAAATGGCAGCGACGCACGCAGCCCAACAAAGAACTAAAAAAAACTTCTTGACAGATTGATTCTATGAATGAGAAAACGAGAAAATATCTACAGATGTGTATTGTGTGCTCGCGTGTATTACTAATGCTGAATAAATGCGAGTAAGAGTATAAACAATTCATTTCAAAATAATCTTCTAAAATCGATTCGGGCGAAGAATTCATTCATCAATCAACCTTTTCTGGTAGAAAAGGCTAGGGTTGTCAAAATTGTGTTAGACTCGAGTTAGGGGTATCTCTCCCATAATAGTTCTCCTGTAAGCGATATAAAATTTAATTTTCATTATTTGCAAGAGAAGCACTCGTAAAATACATTGTACCATTATCTGAAGGCCGTGTTCATATAGAATAAATATTATTTATTCTTCAACAGCAATATGTTTCTTTAGAGCACACTTACTATGTTGTGTATATGTAAATACACTCATATCTTTGTCCCCGAAGCGGTAGACAGGGGCGTTTTTAACCGTCACATTTTGAAGACTTAAATGTTAGTCCCACCTACTGAATAGTATCTGAGAGTAATAGGATGCAAGCCTATTGCAGTCTACCATGCACATCCATACTTGTTATGTTAATGTTAAAGTGAATTTGTTTGTTTGTTACGCTTGCACGCTTAAACCGATTTAAAACATTCTTTAACCAATGGAAACCTTCTTCTTTTTTTTAAAGATATCTCTCACACAATCACATCTTGTGTCGCGGAGGACTTTACAAACATACATGAAACGGACACAAAGAACACCCAGACTCAGAACGACAATTTGTGGATCACACAAAGTGTCGTCTCAGGTGGGGATCGAACCAACAACACTCAGCGTAGTAGGACGCGGCGTTGCGACTGCTTAAACCACTACGCAATCCTTGCAGCTGATGGCTGTTCAGTCAGCCATCAGCTACATTACCAGCTAGTAACATAGGCTACTTTTTAACGCAATAATCGATATACACGCGGACGGAACCACTCGCAAAAGATAGTATGTAATATTTCTAAAATAAACACACTTTATATTTCTAAACGCATACATGTTATAGATAAATTACACCCAGACATGAAACAAATGATAGTACTCATTACATATATAACATTTGAGAAGGATTTGGTTGGTTTCTATTATGGCGGGCAGCCTGCCTGACGCCTACCCTCCATTTGAATGAGGACTATCACTAGGATTTGGATATCAATTTGGAACCGAGGGAATGACGAATTACCACGTATGTGCCGTAACATATTTTGTAGCTATGCATGGCCGATGTCTTCATCATTTCAATTATATTGTTCTTTAGGACAGATTATTTTGTACGGTAACTAACTTTTGCCCGCGTCTGCACCCGCATGGTTGTCAGTTATCGTAGTAAAAAGTAGCCTATATCACTCGCTAATACTGTATGTTCCCATTGGTGAAAGAATTTTTTAAATTGGTTAAGTGGTTTAGGTGTGAAAGCGTAACAAACAAACAAACAAACTTACTTTCACATTTACAAAACCTAGTTTTTTACACAAACTGCATGTTCACAAGACAAGAAAACGCAATATACAAGACGCTCTGTGTACAGCAGTAAGCCCCCCCAGCTTACGCCTAGCGTCGGCATATAATCCCATTGCAATGAATGGGGGAATTTTGTCTAAGATTTCAGTAAACATAGTTCGCAGTACTTTGCATAGACTATCTGGTGGGTGTTTTCCAATATTATGATAAACTAGCTGGTACCCGCGACTTCGTTTTCGTGGTTTTAGTGGTGTAGTACGGTACGCGATTGCAGTCCATCGGTTTTGATTCCGGGACTGGATACAAATTTATAGGGTTGTTCTGAGAGAAAAAAATAGCATAAGTGACTCCTAATATAGACAGCTACCTGGTTGCAAAATATTATTAAAATCGGTCCAGCCGTTTTTAAGATTACCCGGAACAAACAGACCGTTAGACAGACAAAAAATATTTAAACTGGCATGGCAGACATCGTGCAAATAACCGCGTAAGCATGAAAAAAAACTATTATTTTGACATTGCATACAGACACATTAATTTTATTAATTTGTACAGAAGATTTATTTTTAAGACTTGTACAGCTCTATGAATAATATTGTATGTCTTCAAACAACAAAGATTTAGCGGCAAAAGATTTAGTTGAATGCTTTGTGTAGATTCGATACGTGGCATGAATACTTATGCAGTTCCAAATGTTGCGAACCTAACTCTAGTCGAACTTACTTCTTACTAAATAAAAAACTTTTCGTAGTTATAACATATTCGTATTTTATCACTTATGTTGTCTTTTTTTAACATTACTATAGCTAACAACCATACAAGCGGGGTGATTGTAAACTGTCGATGCGAGTATTTGAGCTGTCAATAATTTATCTTATTTTCTTTAATTTATATTTATTACTATCGCCATTCAATTAATCAGTCATCAGCCTAGCAAGGAGCGTCAATTATCTGGTCTTGGGTAGTCAGCATCCAGCCCCTGACACTTACCTCAATTCGTCAGTTTCGACACTTGCCTCTGTCCCTATTTCAAACCTATAAATGTTATGTTCTTTTTTAAACTTTTTACTGAGTAATCAAGTATGCGTTTACCTTCTAAACCATTTGATGGAATTATTCTCCCAAGAGAACTCCAGGATTCTGGTCAACAATATAAAAACTTTGTAATACTGGCCAGGTATTTCGTTTTTCGACAGTAGGTACATGCTGCCCTTGTATTCAGAAATCGGTAACTTCAGGAATATATCATGTGTCAGTATCGATCAGTGATAATTATAAGATGGAATACAATAATAATTTAACATACTTAAATAAGTGCGAACTGGAATTGGATCAGACAACAGACCGTGTGTGAACTGTGTCAGTTATTATTATTATATCAAAATCGCACAGTATTGATATTAATGGTTAAAAGAAAACATAAATAATATCATTATAACACCACACTTGTAACATAATACGCTTATTTCAATTTTCACAAAACAATTAACCTTTTTGACATCAAACTGACCTTAAATAGACTTTTGACAATCAAGTTATCTCAAAGTTAATCGCTCATGTATGTAAGTACGAACAAGCTACAGTCCGAATGTTTATCGTCAACCTTGAAAGGTTTCAATGAACTGACATTCCGTAACATACCGACTTGAAAATCAAAACTTCTGTACCTGGCATTCTGCTAACATTGGAATTCATTCACCCTGGAATTATCACTGTTTAAATAAGTCTGCTTCATGCTATTTCGTGACTTCAACATGCAACTTAATAAAGTTATTCTTTGAAGGAGAATTTCTAGACATTATATTCGTCGGAGCTTTGAACTCTTAGTATGCGTGCACAGGTCGTGAAAACAATGAATCTAATTTTATTCAGGACAATTTGTTCAACTGATTTTGAACTTTATGCAGTGTGACATATGAAGGTTTTGTATTGTATTATATCTAAAATAATTTCTAGAATGGTAAAAAAAAGAAACGAGAAGAGAGAATTTCTAAAAGAGAGAAAAAGCAAGTTCATATAAAAGACTACTGCATTTGTAAGGCTATTTTTGGACGATTCAGATTTAGATTTAGATTGTTTATTTGCATAACACAGGTATTATTTACATGGTATTCATTCACAAACAGGTTCACTGTGCTTTACCACTATGGGTGTGCAAATTTTCAATTTGTACATTTATAATTGCACACAATTTAAAAATAACTTAAAATAACCTATAGGTATATTATTAGCATCATTGATTACTATAAAAATATTGTTATACATACAATGTCATATATTCAAAGTCAAACTATAGTCAAAATAATCAATTAATGTCAGGAAGAAAAACAATAATTATAAAAAATAAAAAAAAAACACTACAAATTGTTAGAGATAAATTCCAATACATTATAATAACATTTTTTAAAGAGAAGCTTTTTTAATTGAGACTTAAATGTACTTTATAAATTTAATGGAAAAGACTAAAATAATGTGACACTCAAAACATATAAAAATATCTTCTGGTTTGTTAGAAGTCGGTGCTGAGACGAATAATAGCGGAGGATAGGTGTTACAGTACATTGAAGCTCAACCATATTTTACCAGTGTCGTGCAAACATTTTTTGTATTAGACTACGAAACATGCTCTTAGACTCAATCCGCAATAATATTAATCTTTATCATCTTGAATCTCAGCTGAGAATAGTACTATAGAATGAACTTTATTCATGATTTATTTGAACAGGTTCATTCGTTTCGTTGTTCGGTGTCGGGCCAGTTTTGTTCTAGTGCTTAGAACCTGAGCTAGGGCTTGCAGGACGTGGTTTTGATTCCCACCCTTGAAAAATCTGTTATTTTTCAATCCAAACCATGTGATGAGAACTATTAATACATATGTGTGTATGTATTTAGTAATATTAATAAGTATGTTTATTTGCAATCTACTTACTATGGTGTAGACTCAGCCTAGTTTGGGATAAAACTGTCGTGCCTAAGGTAATAGAAGAAAATGATTAAAAAACTGGCGATGTGTTTAACGTTGTATTTCAGTAACAACGTTAGGAGGGAATACGAAATGTCTATACATAGTCTTCAAATAGCCAGTGAGATTCATTGTGACCTTAAAATGTTCAGTGAATTAAGTTAGCGAGTTAGGGCTACAACTATCTAGGAACGGCAACCGCCAGGAATTTAATCAAAAGTAAGTTGTAGGATTCAGAAATGAACACATTCTTTGGTACCGACAACGAACGTATAAAATTTTAAGCTGTTTTTTAAAAGATATATTATTTTGTTTGGTTGGTTAACATAAACATTTTGGATAATTTGTGCTATTCGACTCGTGTTCTAATCGACGCTGCGATGGAGATTTTGGCTTTTTGTCTAAGCCATACCTACACACACATAGAAGAACATTACGTGAACAAGATACCGGTGGTTAGGACTCCAGAGACAGAAACCTCCTCACAATACGTGCCGGATCGAGAAGAACTGCTTTATGCCCTTAATTCAGCTGCCTAACGCGAGCCTCTGAAGATGTTGGTCGAGGCTCTTAGCAATTAATGCATGGGCCGATATGACTATCGGTAAAATAACTGCCGAATTCACATCCCACATGTTGACAATCTCGTGGGCCAAATCCAAATACTTTATTTGTTTATCTTTTTCAGGTTTCAAGAGATTGTCGTCATATGAAATAGTAATGTTAACTAATTATTATTATATAAAACTGCATAAGTATTGTTTCATTATGAACAAAGAAAAGAAGATTTCGTCAAGATGATCCCAAGATCCCCAATATTCCAGTTATCAGTGTGGTGACGAATTAAGAATATGGGTGTGGGTGTCGTCAGAGCCGTCTAAGACAGCAAACTTCGCTGGACAACAACACTGCAAAGAGAACGAAAACTTAAAGCAAACCCTATACCAATCCGTCTGGCCAGCGTGGCCAAAACCTCCTTTCTAAGGAGAGGCCTATGTCCAGCAGTGGACTATTGATAAATATACTCGTATAAGCAATATGAAAGCAATACGAAGCATGGCTCTCCCACATGGACCCTTCAACTGCTATATCTAACACTTTCTTCGCCACATTTACCTTATTCAAAGTACATCAAAAGCCCGATCCAAGCTTTCAGCTTACGCCTAGATAATAATAATATATTGTATCGTGGTCAACTCACTGAAGACTAAGGCGCAAGTACTCGTGGTAATCCATTTAGAGGGTCCGCTTAATAATGCCACGACTTTTAAAACAATTATAAGTCTTCCAGAACAATTTGTCAGTGGGTTCTTGCTGAACTGACGGTATAATAGAATTAAAGTTCTCTCTCTTTTACAATAAGGACAATTTTGGGTTATAAACTTTTTATGGTACCGCCAAGTGACGTGTGTTTGAACGATTTCTCGGGAAATTTAATTTAAGTATTATAGTGCTTCTTACATGAAGTGATGGGTGGTCACGTAAGGATGCACGAATAACATTTACTTTATAAAAGGTTTAAAATTACAGGAAGTTATTGATCAGACTTAAGTTAGGGATGAGTGCTTTTTGAGTCATAACCAAACCACTATTATATGTTAGACTATCTGCTGCCACGCTTGGCTGTGGCACATTGATGAGAAATGAGGAACAAAACTGACGCAAAAAATAGATAAAAACCATATTTAAGTCGGTTTGTGTGTCAAAAATTGAGTTTAAAGTTTCTTTCTTTAAATTTGAAGGTTCTGTAAACTAAAGGAAAATTGGTCCGGTATTATGGTAAAAAGCCCCCAAAAGGCCCCAAAACCACATATCGCCTGTTTTCTTACAGAAATGGTAAGAATTTATTCCAAACACTAATCACAATCATCCCTTAAGATTCTAGGAGTGTGAAACTAAAAAAAAATGTTGATTTTCAAAGATTCAAGATTGCGGCAGCAAAATTATGTCCTACTGTGCGCCGCCTATAGACACCTGGAGCTTAAGAGGCACAAGTATGTTGACGGCCTTTCTGTGGCCTTTCCTCCAGAATTAGGGGAGGGGTTTCTGTGAGGCCCAAGGTGTCACTGAGCCAGCTCATACTATATATATGTCTTGGTCTACTACTACTCATATATATGTCTTGGTCTCCCACTTGTAAAATGTCCCTGTCCTAGTAGCTTATTTAATCACAGGACATCCATACATACAGGACCGCGACCCTGGGCCCTCCGGGTTACTACGGTCCCAGCCTCATGTGTTAACCACGACTCCTCGTATACTTTACTCTACCCTCGCCCTATTCGTGTTTCTTACCCTGATACCTTCTTCGTTTTACATTCAAGGAGGGTAGGTGACTGGTGGGCAGCTGGCCATAAAAGAAACTAGCCAAAGCCAACTTTGTTGTAAATCACACATTGCACAGACCTCAAAAAAAGTTGATCATGACAATGATAAAATGACGTTAAAAATAAAGCTAAGATTTTTTATTATAAACTTTTTGAGTCCGTCTGTCTTTTGAGTGAGTCTTAAATTATTTTCTTTGGTGAAACACGAAATATTAAATATAAAGCAAAGCTACAAAAGCCTTCGAAATCGTTTGTAATGAAGTCACTTGAACTGCCTCTATTAGTCATATATCAGGTTTCAAAGACCACATTACATGAACCATCAATACACATCACCGAAGTTGATTCACTGATCCCGTGCCTAGTCATCGGATTCTAGTGGAAACACCACATCATTTATTGCATAACTACCTCTAATTTTAAAGAGTTAAAGACCACAATAGCTCAGCGATGGTAATCCAAAGTGATGTCTATGAAATAGTTACTAAACCGATTACAGCATTGCGTGATTTTTTCATCTTTATGTCGAGGACGATAGAGGTTACGGTCGCGTGAACAAGAGATGTTTGTTTTTTTGATAAATAATAGAAGAACGTTAAGTAAGTCAATGCAAACAATGGTATTGTATTCTAAATGACCCCGTTATGCTGAAGATAGGTTTGTTTGGTGTACTTAAAAATAGGTACTGTTGACGACTAAAGCTCTTACCAAATATTTGTTTGCGTCAGATTATACGGACCTGAAACAGAAAACGATTGTTTATTTAGTGTTGTTAATTTTAGAAAGGCAATTTGCTTAAAATACTGTATAACTTTTATGTACTGTACGTCCGATCTATATCTGCCTGTTCCTATGGAATACAAACGCCAAACTAATAGCATACAGCCATGAAAGTGAACGCTCTGAGAATTAAAATAGAACCGGTGCTGATTTTGTACGTTTGCTCTTTGTTTGGCCACGTGAACGCTCACAATCCTTTTTCAGGATTTTATACAAAAACATTTATTTATACAGCGTGATTAATTAAGTAATGTTCGTTATTTACTTGGGCAGATCAACTATTGAATTAATCCTGTTCAAAAACTGAACCCTATTTTTAACAAACAACATTTTTTTTTCAATTACATTTTATATTTAATAGTCTCTTAGCCTCAACAATTGGACTCCGGTTACTGTGCAGAGGTTATTATGACAATACTGTAAACCTATTTATCATTACTTTATGTATCCACTTTCTTTCTGTTCTTCTTGATTACCGTGTCTTTACAGTATGATTATAAGAAGAAGAATCTATCAATTTACAACGTTACTTTCAATAAAAAAAAACCCAAGATACCAATTGTGTTACCGAGTGTACCCCAGGGCATCTGGACACGTATATGCTGATATCCATTCGTGCTCATGATTCATCCTTGAGTAAGCCCACAGGATGTTACTCATTAACATACACCTTATTAATAGCCAAGTGCGAGACGCCACTGCACGTATTATAAGATCGTCTCTCTGAAATATAATTATTTAAAGCTTCAGATGATTCAGATTTGTTTACGAAATATAAATAACACTTATTAAAAATAATCCATAGGATATGGATTTTTTGTAAACAATGGACAGAAATGTGTGAGTATATAGGCCAGCTCGACTGGAGTCCATACTACGGCCTCACAGAAAACCGGTGTTAAGTAATAGACGGGCCTGTTGTTCTAGTGATCCTGATTGCTATGCCGGAGGTCGTGGGTTCGATTCCCACCCAGGACAAATATTTGTATGATGAGCACGATCGTTTGTTCTGTATCTGGTTGTAATTTATCTATAATATGTATGTATTTATAAATATGTAAGTATGGTTATCAGCAGTCTGTTCTGGCTAGTTTGGGATCAGACAGCCGCGTGTGAGATGTATGAGGTTATTATTATTATTATTTCGTTGACTTTCACCGAGTAAGTGGTCAAATCTCCTCTAATACTATCAGAAGCGTTCAAAGCCCAGCAAAGCCCAGCAAAGGTCACATACCGTCCGGTGACCTATCATCAAGCCCTCTGTACCACAAAATTAACGATGTCTCTACTCATGTTAATTTCTAAAATGAATTATGATGCTACTGAGTTAGCTAACAAAAAATCGTTCTCAATTACACTTCACTTTAGGGATAAGCTTCAATAGGAGTTTAATCGAAAACAAATACAGCCGATATCGTACGAATAGCGGGTTTAACAATCATTAATCATTATATCGTCAAGAATAAAAAGACTTTCTATTCGTGTGTAACAAACTAATCATATGAGAACTAATTATTTTGTTAACGTACGCTCAGAGAAGAGGTTGGAATACATACTAACCCGAATATTATAAATGCGAAAGGGTGTCTGTCTGTCTGTTACCTCATCACGCTTAAACCGTTTGACCAATTTATATGAAATTTGGTATAGAGATAGTTTGAGTATCAGGAAAGGACATAGGATAGTTTTTATAACAGAAATCATCCTTTAAGTGGGTTAAAAAAGGGTGGAAGTTTATATGGGGAAACAACGACCGCTAAACCGATTCAGATGAAATTTGGTTGATTTTTGGAAAGGACATGGGACATATTTTTTCTATATATGTATATAGTTTCTATTACTTATAGGTTTACTAGCTAATGCACGCGACTTCATGTGATACTCTTCTGCACACCACATACATATAATTGCCTATAGGACGTAATACAATATATTTCTTTGGCGTCTGGATTGCCCCATGGGTTATCACATCACGGTGGTTTCGCATGGACTTAAACCATATCGCAATATATGTCGAATTGAACCTACAACCTTCAGGTTAGCGATCAGAGTCACTAACTAGTAACTACTAGACTAACAGGCCCGTCAATATATTATAAGTGCAAACTTCTGTCTTCCTTGTATACTCGTAAAATAATATATCATCAATATTAGTAAGCGTTTTAATTTAATTAAAAAACATTTCTATTTACTATATCTAAGGTATATTTCGGCTTAAATACACAACATGAGAAGGAACATATTAAGCGAATTTTGAAGACCATTTTCATTAAAGTATATTTACTCTAAAGAAAATAGGTATAAGCAAACTATGTAGATCAATTTAATATCTGTCTGTTTATTAAATCGCGTAAACAGCAAAATTAATTATCTAAGGCTTCTGCTGAAATATCTGACTGATTACTATCATTCAGAGTTTACGAGTATTCTACTGTCAAAGAATTTATTCTTAAACAACTGGAAAAGACGTAATAAGGGAATTATAGAAGATGTTTTATCACTTATTTGATTCAAAGAATTGTTTAAATAGAGCTGATTTTTCGATATTAAAATTTACAGATCCTTAATTTCACACAACACAAAAACCGAATACGCTAAAACAATCGTTTAAAATATTAAACGATGATACATATTTTTAACTTATAGCACTTTTAAAACATTGATCAAACATAAAAGTTGGTAAAGACCGGGATTGTTGCCGCTCTTTGGGCGACCTTCGTTTAGCAGTGGACGGCGATAGGCTAGTGATGAAAAGATGGTAAAAAATTGGAACTTCTATAGAATGTCACGTTCGTGATTTTGAGAACTTTCAATGACGGCGCTTCACACACGCATCTACGAGTATATCGCTTAGTACGCGCGTTTGTATAGATACAAATGCGACAATCTGCTTTTTGGTGCTCTATAGCGTTGGGACTTCCTTTCTAGGGTATACCTGGTTCCCCAGCTATTAGTACCCGAGACCGCGTGCGGTTTTAGTCGGTTCGAGTCCGACATGCCACCGATAGGTGGTATCCGAGGGGATTTCCGCACGGAAAAAAAAAGTGCTCTATAGTGCTCGACGCGTTTAAAATACGCCATGTGCAAAGGCCCTAAGGTGACATTGTAGATGTAGACACATGTATCAGCCTCACCTATAAACTTTACTGATTGAGCGCCTATAGCATACAAAATATTTAATAATTCGTAAAAAAGTCGTAATTTTTAGTTTCTTACTTGATTTCATAACAATAAAAAAAAATGTATATTCTTTGTAAATTACTTTCAGTATTTTACTAAGGCAATCCCAATTTTGGGGTTGTACTAAAATTATGTGTAAAACTGTTTTAGCAACATTCGATTTTTTTCTGTTAGCCTTTTTCTGATTTAATGTCTTATTTTAAATGTGTAGTAAAATTAAGTCACTTGGGACTCAAAGAGTGACAAAGCACTTGTGACTCATGAGGTGCTGGTGGCACGGGCGGCGGTAGTCACTTCCCATCAGGACCTTAATTTTGCTGTTCTAATATTGTATCAATAGACTGTCGATAGAATGTCGTAGGTATAGCGTTGTACCTTTTGTATTCTACTAATTATGTAAGACCAATGGCCTCCCGATGACTTTGTAATAGTTTGGTAAACGGTACATTTTATATTTGTAAGGAAATGATGTATTTAATTTTCCAGGTATGGCAATGTTGTTGATATCACCATTGATGACCTACATTACTATATCGACAGTTTATTGACACTGTGAATTTATGTTAGTAGAATACTGATATTTTGACACTCGCACCTCAATAGACAATGGAATGACAGTGGCTTTGCGTTAATATAAAACAGCAGAATTGAGGCCCAGATGACCCGTCTGCTCGTTTGGCAACCTACACCATTAAAAACATAACACAGAAACGACATCTTTCAACCAACAATCCTACAATTAAGTAAATGTCAGCTTTAGAAAATTTACAATCAATATTGTTTTGCTCTTCTATTTGTAATATTATTCTATTATTCTATATATAATAAAATGCCAACTTCCAACAAATTTCCATGCGTAAAATAACAATATACAAAGATAACAGTGTTCTGCAGCAAATAAAATAACTTCATTTACCTAGAATAAAGTAGGTAATTAGTTTAAATGTTACGAATACATTAAAACTGATTAGCGAGTTATTCACTATGAACTGCGAGGCAACTTTTGTTTACTTTCCGACTTTGTGGATACAATAACGTTAACTTATAAGTTAAGGTATACGTTTACTGGTAAAGGTATACATACTTGAGAATAAATTAGGCATGTATGCATCAGAATATGAACCTATATGTAGGTTTATATAATTTATTTTAATCTTCGTGCTCTTATTTCAATTTTATTTGGGTTCAACACAAAGTGTAATATTACAAACGGTTTAAGATGGTTTCTTTTATGATCGGATGCCTGATTGGTGCCAATGCTCCTTGAGAATCTAATCATTTTGGGGTGGGACCAAGGAAGAAAGTAGGCATTTAGAAGTAAATCGAAGAGAATGGAATGAAGTTAGGTCCATCCTTGTAATTGGAAAGAGCACTAGGCTGGTATCAACCGGCTTATACCGAAGGTTATATGTAATACAGAATAACAAAAAAGATCACACATCAATTTTGAATTAAAGAGAGAAAGTATATTATTTATTCCATAAAACACAGTATATAAATAAATATATATAATTTATATATACAGTATATATATAAAAACCAATATAGTTTGATAAACACATTAACAAGGCAACAGTATACACTGCGTGGGATAGATGCCAGCTTAGTACTGATTTTCAGAGCCCACCTTAGTTGTCACCCTGATGCCGCCAGCTGCAATTGCCATTTGATAACAGAATCGCTTTTGACAACCGAATGTCAACTTTAGCTGCAATCGACTTTAATATTTCTAAATGTGAACTAATAAGTCAGTATAAGATACTTTAAAGCTTCATACTTTACTTAACATAGCAGAACTATTATTAATTCCACAGATAATACGATCAGTGATAAAGTGATGCGTCTGAAGTACCTGTAACATAAATTACCTAGACAATTCAAACAAATACGTTCCTGTCAGCCCTCCATAAGTTGACGTGTAAGAATTGGAATTCTAATCCTCGGGCCCTCGTACAGTTTAAATGGCTCCTATCACATTTAACACGGCTATTACAGAAGACGACAAATTCTTGAGTAAATCTACGTGGATATAACACATTCTGTACTGAAGATTTTTGGAATAAATCTGTCATGTAATTAAGTAGGAGAAATGGGGGTGATATATTTAGTTCCAATTAGGGTATAATTTATTACGGTGAAGACGTCTGTTGGAGACTACATCGTCCGCACTATGAGATCTGCTAGACAGTTCACCACTTACGGACAATTGAATGATAAATACGGTATGTTTTTTTTTTAATTGTAAAAACCACTTTTAATTTTTTGCTACGATATGTTTGCTCTTTATATTTAAAATTGCCGGACCGATACAACCCTGAAAAAATGAGCGTATTCATGAGCCTATTATTTATAAATAAAAAATCAGTTTTGTTTTGTTCCAGACAAATAATAATAATAATAACTTGACACATCTCACACACGGCCGTCTGATCCCAAACTAGGCAGAGCCTGTACTATGGTAACCAGACTGCTGACAAACATACTTATATATTTCTAAATACATACACATCACAGATAAATTACACCCAGACACAGAACAAAGCGCCATAAATATTTGTGATTTCAAAGACATTCTTTCTAAAGAGAGGCCTATGTCCAGCAGTGGACTGTTAGAGGCTGTTGATGATGATGAAAGACATGTTCAGATTATAACTAGGAATAAAGAATTACTTGTAGTAACCAGCTTAATAACTTATAGCGTTACTTAACCTAAGTCCACACGTAACAGACAACTTTAATCAGTATTAACCACCGCTAGCCTGTCAGTGAATCTAGATTCCATTTGGGGCTGGATTAAGTAGAAAATCTCGACATGTAATTTTACGATAGTTTTCCAACAACTTTGAACGCAAATCTGTGTTATTTGAAAGTAAGCCTACAGCAGTCCGAGTAACTTATAAAATGTAACGAGTGTTTCGAATTATTTCCAGAATGGAATTTAGTACAACCATAGAATAGTAAAACAAGACGGTTTACTTTCGAAACATTTAATATATAACTTCACAATATTAGATAAATACACTGGAGAGCAATGTATCTGCATTTAATTCGCATCCTAACAAACTCGCATGATAACAAAATCCTGCATTTAATATGCATCGAGAGCTCAAACTTCCTCATAGGAATGGGAAATTTTTTCCCCAACATCGTATAAGAAATTTGGTGTACATATTGCCAAGCCGCAATTACAGCAGCATGTTGAGGTATTTTACTATTTCCGTTTTAAGGTGAGATTTTTTTTGTTTCCTTTATGTAAACTTTTATAATGTAAATAACAAATTATTTAATTACTTTTCAGGGAGTATTTAATTGGATAATGAACAAAATTTACTTCATTAAGCTAGTACACTTATTTTCAGCGATATTCAAGTACTTTGACTTGCCTGTTGATCTAGTGGTTAGTGACTCTGACTGCTAAACCGGAAGTCGTGGGTTCGATTCCCATCCAAGACAAATATGGTGTGATGAGCAAGGTCATTTGTTCTGTGTCTGGGTGTAATTTATCTATAACATGTATGTATTTAAAAATATATAACTATGTTTATCAGCGGTCTGGTTACCATAGTACAGGCTCTGCCAAGTTTGGGATCAGTTGGCTGGGTGTGAGATGTGTGAGATATATTATTATTATTACTTTAATGTGACACGAATCATTGCTCGCCAGTGTATATCAATCACATTTTATAGTGAGCGAATCCAGTCCTAGCAACAATGCGAATGGAGTTTATTAATAACTCTTATTAGTTCGTTTCTGAGAGACGTCAGCTTCTCTGAAAAAACAGAGTGGTATATACCCTCAACTCGTCAGAGATCCGAGGAATAAAAACGTAGTTTCTTCAACTCTTATTACCCAGCGTTAAGGTCGATTAATTCGTGAGCATGCCTTTGAACTTTTAATATATTGTCTAAAGTCGCACGCGACGCCCTATCAATCACGGGGACGTGTTATTTCGGGCCATTCGTTTTAAGTTATGTACTTATAACAGAATAAGTAATTTTATTTTATAAAGCTGTACATTAATCAATTTAACTAGAAGGTTTTAAGGGTGTACAAAAAACTTAACAAACTTTAGGAGCCGTTTTAGAAGTCAGCCATAGCCTTATAACTGTATACATTTAAATGATATGATTTATTTATGATATGATATGATTTTTTTGATTTAAATGAGTCTAAAATTAAATTTTAAGGTTCTAAGCTTAAATATGTAGCCGCTTTTCTTCTCAGGCGGACTACTCACCGGCTGACCCAGTGGAGAGATTTATGAGATTACCTCAGGGCGCCTTCTAAGAGAACAGAAGTGTGTGCGTGTGGGAAACCTACGGGATTCCTTAGAGGAAAACAACTTACACCTCAGTCATACATACATGTATATTTCAAAAACAAATTAAAGTTACAATAAAAATAAATAAATAAATTAGTGGGTACAAGTAAAACCGCAGCGGAGCTCGTCAGAGCCGAGCTGATGGTGCTCGGAGCCTCCTCGTCTTCACTCCAGGAGGTCACTTCCCCTTCCGCCCGAGTCGGCTATTTATATTAGGCATTGAGGAAAGTTCACGATTGGTATTTATAAAGTTAAATGGAAGTACGTTACCCTTGAGTACGGCTATCCGCTTGGTTTGTGAGCCGCGTGACTGCCAGCTTGCCAGAGGGTACCGAGAAACTTGAATTCGAAACAGAAGGCCACAAACGAACAAGCACGCCGTCTGAAACTGACCGTCTTGACCCGAAATCTGGGACCCTACGAATGGATTAGCACTCATATTATCGATCAGGTTCCAGAAACAAATAGGTACAAGAAAAATTAATAATATACTCACCACTTTCGTGGGTACTTTTAACAGATAATATATTATGAAAATAAAATCACAAGACAATCAAAACACTATTTAAGATTGGAAGACACGAGATAGCAGAGTGTCTCCCGTGGCTGAAAGCCGGACTTATATATGTTCGGTTTCCGAAGTTTCCAGAAATAATCCCTTCTTAACATTTTACTTTGACATTTAAATTATCAACGAGGTTAACACGAACAAAATCAAAAGTAACTCGCTTCCTACCATAACAAAACACTCTCAATACCTATACAATTTGTCATGATAAATTAATAAAATGACCTATCTACAAATAAACGCCATCTAGTGGTCCGACGGCGAACGAAGAACATCAATACTGTAGCTACAAACTACTTTGGATAAATCAAACAAAATGCGGCTAGGGCAAATAGGTGTCGCTTTTGGCAAGTCCGTACGCAATACAAATATACAAAAAAAAAACTGTTACAAATATCGACGGGTCTGTTGGTCGAGTGGTTAGTGCCCCTGACTGCTAAGCCGCAGGTCGTGGGTTCGATTCCCACCCAGGACAAATATTGTGTGATGAGCATGATCATTTGTTCTGTGTCTGGGTGTAATTTATCTATAATATGTATGTATTTAAAAATATATAAGTATGTTTATCAGCAGTCTGGTCACCATAGCACAGGCTCTGCCTAGTTTGGGATCAGACGGCCGTGTGTGAAATGTGTGAGGTATATTATTATATTATACTACCAGGTCCTACGCTAATTCTTAATACTCCTGGTAATTCATTTAAGTTTTTTTCTGTGAATTCTGATCCTATCCTAGACTATTGTACCGTACTACGTATCAACGACACAAAAATCAATCAGACGATTTAAGTTATAAAGAAATGATAAACTTTTATGAAAAATCTTACAAATCCAATATCTTGAAAATGGTTAGGTTTGGGATATGGTGTTTGATAGTAAAATCTATCAGCGATGATGGCTACTACAACCTCCTAAAGTATCCAGGTCGACTTAACCACTAACCCTGTATATTCACGACTAGAACTGTGACGGGGATAAGTTTTGTATCATTTATGACATCGTTGGACACCAGGTGGTCTGTGAGTGCACCAGGGACTTCCTTTCTAGGGTATACCTGGTTCCCCGGCTATTAGTACCCGAGACAGCGTGCGGTTGTAGCCGGTTCGAGTCCGACATGCCACCGATAGGTGGTATTTGAGGGGATTTCCGCACGGAAAAAAAAAGGTGGTCTGTGAGTGATTTTGAAATACTGCTTGCTGTCAAAATATAAATTATTTGGTAGGTTCATTCTAAAAATATTACCTATTACACAAAACATGTATTATAATAACATCAAGTCTTCGATAAAACACTAAGAAATACATAAGTATGTTTATCAGCAGTCTATTTACCATAGTACAGTAAACATAGTACTAGTACATAGTACTTTGCCTAGTTTGAGATTACATGATTTTGTGTGAAATGTGTAAGTTTATTATTATTGTTTTCTAAAGTTAGAATAAAATACTATATTGGAGCACATAGAACATAATATCTCTCCTCTATTTACCTTCACTATTTTTCTAGAACAATATGTACTCGTAACAAGATATAACTTCAACAAAAATGGTAGAAAATACGAAATGTTGCTGTTAAATTATCGTAACCCATGTAGACAAAAATAAAAAGTCAAATCAGTTTAAGTCTCGCAGAAATCGGTATACACATATGAGATAAAAAATCCCAATTGAAATTGTATACTATAACACACCATTTCCGAATTGAAAATCTCGATTCTGTTAAAAAGTTTTCTCTCTTCTAAAATGCCTTTTCTCCTCAAACCACTTTGAGGAGCGACGTAAATTCAAAGTACCCAGTGTGCCAGCGAACAGTCACGAGTGCGAGCACAATATGAGAACATAACAGTAACTCAACTCCGCCCTGTCCTCTGAATTAATAGCGCGAAGCGACGATATGTCAATTGTAGCATTCGTCTAACGACCGAGTAAACGGATAAAACATATTGATGTTAGCTAGGCTTTACTATTGTCGCCTCCTTGAGAATAAATAGCGTTGAGAATATATACGGTAATGTGTTTGAGAAAGAGAGTTACATGTGGAGTATTGAATAATCATGCTAACTATTATTGGTTTTAAGACGATTTTTTAAAAATCTTTAATTAAATATTTAACAATTGATTGCACTGATGGCATTACTTGGATTTATAATAATTAAGCCTAAATACAATTGATTTAATAATATCCACTGAATAGTTTTACTACCAACCCTTGGCTTCATCATCAGATCAGCTCCAAGGTGCCAAAGGATTGTTATATAAATTACATTCACAAATGATTGAGTATTGAGTACATATACACGTATATACTATTTGAATTACAAATAAGTTAAAATTATCTTCGATGTTGTCAGTCGAAGTTAAAAAAGTGTTAAATTTAAAGGGAATAGAATGCGTTCAGAGGACAGTTTTTTACGACTTTGACATATACGACTAGGTCTGGTACTAGAACTTTCTGTTATATTATATAGCAATTATTTCTATGTCAATCTTTACCTTAAGAGAGTTCGGCATAACACCCACATCCATTACTCTGAATCCAGCCAGCCCTTTGGTTGCCCGCCAAATTAGTGGCAATTAGGCACATTGCCCTCTTAAATGTACGAAAACCAACAAAGCACTCAGGTAAACGCCCTTCATTGAGTGAAAAAGTGTACAGTACAGTGAATATCTCGTTTTACTTTAATAGAGCTGTATTTCTGCAGGTGAAACTTTTGATTGTAAGAACAGTATGAGAAGAGAATGGTCACCTTCTCGCAGTCTTTGGCGTTCTTCTCAAGGGTACCTGACGGTAAATGAGTATCGCCGTACATGCACACTTACAACTCAAGTCGTAAGTGCGTAGTCGCCCTTTAAGTTCCCCGATAACCCCACTCATTCGGTGAAAAGCAGCGAAGGAATTAATTAATACCGGTTTTCTGTGAAGTTGGTATCACACCGTTAGAACATACCCATTTTTACGGAATCAAGGGGCTCCCACGATCCACAGTATTTATCCAAAACATGTATAACAATATGAATCCATCTACCTTTATAGGATATCCTCCAAATTTTCCGCGCGAGTTAGTGTAGGTTTGTAGGTATGAATTATTCCCGTTACGCGTTGACCTGGCTATGGGATACGGAAGTCACTTATCTTACTGCCGCTTGCCGGCCCTCCGTCCTTACACATAAACTATATCGAGGAAAGACATAAATTTCATGAAAAATATGATGTTGCATCGACTTTTTGGGATGCCAAGTAATGTCTCAAAATGTTTTCCTCGTTTTTATATGTTTGGCGTTTGCCCTTTATTTAAGTCGAGTTGACTTGTACACAATAATAGTGATGGCAATCTTGGAATAATTTGATCGTCACTTTGTTCTAGTGGTTGATGATCCTGGCTCTGGACCAAGATCTGGTGTAACACCAGTAGTGATTACTGGTTGATCCTTACTAATATTATTAAATCAAAAGTGTGTCTATCTGCCTATCTAAAATAATCCAAAAAAGAAAAACACCAAAACCATCACGAAATTAATGGACGAGGGCGTACATTTCAGGATGTTAGAGTGACATGGAGGGAGTAGTTAAGGAACTCTGTTAAGGTAAAAATCAACAAAATCGTTATAATGTCAATAAAGTATTGTACAATACTTGTATTTTGTTGTGGTGTTTATGTTTACTACCTAATCATCGCATTCCTGCAGTAACTGTGTGTAACCTCAGAATTACGCAGTACTTAGTCATTGACAACAATTCCTTCTTTTCTTTTGTCTATTGTTTTTTATACAAAGTTATGTGAATATAGGATTTGCAGTCTTACATTTACGGATTCCCGAGGATTTTTGCGTGTGAGATATACGGAATAGGCGCAATTGTGCGGCAAATCCAACCCGAACTTTTTTTAACGTTTGAGTACGTCCTTATTGCTATTTTCTTTTATTTATAATAATAATAATTACTAAAAACAAATAAACAAATAGAACTAGTAAATCCACATGATAGAGGTGAGATAAGCTCCGTTACCAAACTAGGTAAATACCTATATTCTTGTTTTATTTACAGTTATCTGAACACCTTTATCCTTGAGATGATGTTTTATGCACGCGTTTATATATATCCGTATGAAATAGGCAAAAGAATAAGTACCTTTTCTTCTAAGTCAAAGTTGAAGATATTTCTGAATTATTACATATTTATAAAAACGTTTACCTGCACAATAACTGATAACTTATATAGTACTTTTCGTACAAATCAATAAGAACTACCTTATATATGCCTACTAGTATTTTCTCTTTTTCTCTTATTTTTTTGTTAAGGACTCCCCACTAAGAATAAATCCTGTCGCGGGGGACTTTACAAACGTACATGAAACGGACACAAAGGACACCCAGACTCAGTACAACGATTTGTGGATCACACAAAGTGTCGTCCCATGTGGGGATCGGACCCACAACACTCAGCGTAGTATAATGATTTATATTAAACACGTCATCAGAGCTACCTTAATGGATATAGCAAATTCCATCTGAAAAATGTACTGTTTGCAAGGTATACCTATATTTCTAGACAAGATCTACCACCTACACGGTCAAAATCAAATACAATAAATAAATCAAATGCGGCTCTCGAATGTTTTTATTTGCTTAATCCAGTTATACAATCCAAACACGTCACAATACAGTATTTCTCATACCCTAGCCTTTATATACATTAATTCGATACTACTAATTATTGCTAATAATGGAATTTCACAAAACAATGTGACTATGGTTACAATAGGCATTTGCAGAAAAAATACAGGTCTCTAAACTAATCGTACAACCGTTATTCAAAAGCCTCCATCACCCGTTGAACCGCAATCGTTAAAAGGTAAACTGTCTACCTCGTTAGAGTATTACTAATCTTTTTAATTTAAGTTTTTAGTTTCAATCTTTATTTTCATACTCATAGACCTCATTAATGTTCATATTTGTTCACGAAAATAATCATTATCCTTTTATGTCTTATACATTAACAAACCACATATGTACCCATTTTCTCTGCTATTTGTCATAATAACATGCAAAAGAAAAAATAAAAACATTCACATTTTCTGGACATTTATTACCCTAAGTGCGGGTATATTTTTTAACCATCTAATTTACCCTTTTTGCCATTACCCCGCATAATACTGTCATTACGTTTAGATCGTAATAAATTTTAATCAAAAGTATTTCAGAGGCTGTTGAGCTCCTTTTGAGTGAAATTGAAATTCCTGAAGCAGTCACTTGCAAGTTGCACTGAATTGAATTTGATGACTTTATTGAAACGTGCAGACGGGCGACTTTTGGTCGAGATTAAAGACCATCGCTCATTAGAGCCACCCGACACCCAACCAGCAACGCCTTGCCTCGAGCGGTTAGTATTCTTTGTATGGAGTACTATGGGTATACGTTCACGACATCAACTCGCTGTGACCGGTCGGTGTGCGAGTGGACCACTCGGTGACCACGCGCTAGGTTACCTATTTTAACCGCTTAACTCATAATTTCTGAGTCATTTTACAAGTTCTATTTATATAGCCCGTTAATCTACTAGATGCATAGAAAAAAAAACTATATCCAAAAACGAATCCTACGAAAAAAAAACAGCGTTTATGATTGTTCGTACAAACTGTAAACAATCCGTGATTGAAGTTTCATATGAATAGATTGTTCAAATTTCCAAAACCAGGCACAACTATTTTAAACTTAGTAGTTTGAGAGCTGAATGATACTTACTCTATAGGATGTATTAGGATCGCCTTATTATATTATTGTTTGAGTACACATATTATGCCTTATAGTGTTAGGTATAGCAGGAATCATAAAATTAAGAGTAACAGAATCTTAACAACTTGGACTTAAACTGAAGAGCCACCCTTGAAAAACGTTATGGTATTCTTTATTCAGCCCTGTAACCTTCATTGAACTACACTCACTACAATTTGAACTTAGTGTTTTATGGAATTATAAGCTTTTGAACGCGACTCCGTCCGCATTTTGGTCGACATCAGAAATCGTAGAGGATACCTTGAATCAATATTATATGTGTATCTATAAAAGAAGATACAAACTAAATAGTATTTACTGTGAGTTTGTAAACCCTACTACCACAATTAACGAACTTTCATAAAACTTACCAATCCCCATTTTGCACCCTTAGAGGTAGTATATTTTCAAATCCTTTCTTAGTGCAAACCTACGTCACCTAAGGAATATTTGTGCAAAATTTCATGCTTCTAGACTAGATATTTTTAAAGGTTTAATTCTCTTTGGAGTGTTCTTGTCCTACGTAGTTTGTTCCCTTAGTCGACTCTTATGACACCCACGGGATAGATAGGTGTGGTGACACTCCGTATTCTTAATCCGTCACCACACGGATGGAAGAGAATACCTGCTCTGATATTCTAAGCAGATATCTAAAGTTTGTTTGGTTATCATAAGCTAGTCTATATTTGTTACTATTTCTGTTTAATTAAATATGACTTTTGAGTTCCTTTGAAGCAGAAATGTTGCTTTGAAATTTTACAACAAATTAAGGCATGATATTATCAATAGTGTCTAGTTGAGTAAAATTACAAATTAACTAAGACCTAGCTTTGATTGACGATTACTCCGTAGAAAATAATCGTACAGGCTTTTTTAATTTCGTCAAATATTTTAAAATTACCTATAAAAGCTTTTTAGTGAAATGATGAAAAAAATATTTTTAAAGCCCGTAGCCTTTTTATAAAATAATAATACAAACAAATATTTTGATTTTTATTTATTCGGCAGTTTCCTTAGGATACTGTAGGACCAAACATTATATACAGACATAACATATATACAGATAACATTTATAAGAAAATTATGACCAGATCTCAAAACTAGACACTTACAACTTGTTGAAAATCACCCTATTTTTTTTTTATATATCCTTTAGTTTTTGTGAGTATATCTAAAATGTATTAAAAGATTTGAATTATTAAAGTTTATTGATAATTGATACATACGTAGGTTATTAATATGTTTCAATATACGAGTATGTACAGTCAAAGCTGTGAATGCGTCGAAAGAAAATAGTGTTCAACAGTTCGCCACTAGGTTTTATTCCGCTGTCGCTGTGTGTCACCATTTACGCTTGATTTGCACGCACACCAGCATAAAAGGTTTGTTTACGATGTTTTGATTCAAGCGGGGGTATATTAATATCTATAGTTAAGAATGTACGTAATTAAAAAACATTATGTGTATCACAAAAAATGTGGATTTCAAACAATGAAAAAAGGATTTGGATGACAAAAGCGGTTACTGATATAAACCACAAAAATAATACATTTTACAAACAATATTATGACATCTACAATCCTGTGGTTTTATGCAAAATAACACATTCATTCATAATAATATATTCATAAGTATCTTCATCATCAACGTTACGTACGAGTACATATAAAAAAATGTTAAATATTTAATATAAAGTCGAAGAGTTTGTTTTCTTGTTTCTTTGATCGATCGCGCTAATCTCAGAAACTACTGCTTGAAATTGAAAAATTCTTTTAGTGTTGGATAGTCCTTTTATTGAAGAAGGTTATTATCTATATAACATTAAGCTACGACCTAAAGGAGTGGAGCAATCAATGAACCATTCAAAACTCTGCCATGTTACACAAGTCATAAATATGTAACTAAAATAATGATCTACTAACAATAATTACCTATTCTAAAATTGTAATAAATAATAGGCTATAAAACATATTATCAAAATAATTTTGTAGGCACTTTTATTATTAATCAGTCTATTATTGAGTCACTGTGTCGTTCTGCGGTTTCGTATTTACGACATTCTCCTCTTCAAGGTCAGTACTATAAATTATTCAGTGGTTAAACCCCACCCTTTTTAAGACAAATGAAAATTATTTACACACCTATTAGGCAGTAGACACATTGGAGTAATATTAGGAAAATTTAATAACATCGATATAAGATTTCCATAGATAATTATATCACACTGTCTAGTCTGCTCCTAAACACGCAGCAACATTATAATAATTATCGTCATTAAATCCTGATTTAAACATCTAATATATATAATCGCGAAGTTTGAATATAATTATCCGTGTAGTGACGGATTAAGAATACAGAGTGTCACCAGCCGTATTCATCCCGTGGGTGTCTTAAGAGGTAATTAAGGAAGCAAACTACGCAGGACAACAGCACTGCAAAGATAAGGAAAACTTGACACAAACCCTATCCCAACCCGTCTGGCCAGCGTGGTATAGTAGACCAAAACCTCCTTTCTAAGGAGAGGCCTATGTCCAGCAGTGGTCTATTAAAGGCTGTTGATGTGTGATGTGAATATAATTAAATCACACTGATTAGAAATTTTATAGATATTTAGAAGGCGTTAAATTAGCTCCAGTGGATGGATACTTGAGGAGAGATGACCAAAATGTAGCGAAGCAAGTTTTATGTATGTATGTTGACGGATATAAGAGTAGAGGATATGGATAATAAAGAAAATATGGATAGACTGAGTGAAAGAAGATATGGCTAGAAAGAGAGTAGGCAGTGACCTAACGAGTGATAGAGAAGAATGGAAAAAGAAAACTCATTGCATCCATGTATTCCAAATGTGAGAGACCTGATACCCATAACACAAGTTAAATCTTACTTTGGGTATCAGTGTCACAACATACTGCTTACCGTGTAATATTGTCATCCTATTTAGTTTTAACTGTAAGTGGTTTATTGTACAATTTAATGCAAATAAAGATATTATTATTATTACTATTTATTATTATCGACCGTAAATTAATTAGGGATGAAGAAGTTAAAAAAATCACGAAAACTAAAAGCAGTTACAATGATATAGAAGAAAATGAATTTATTCAATGTAGTGTTGCATTTTAAGATTCTTCGCTAATTAAGTCGCAAAGTCGCGAGATTGCAGTATTAACACTACGTCTCTTAACAGTTAAGTTATGCAAAGCCGGAAGGCGAATAAGTGCCGCTAGGAGGCGACAACTCAGAATGAATCCTGTCATGCATACCTCTGAGTGAATAATCTTTTTGAATTAATGCTTTTTTTGTGTTTTTGCCGCCTGCGCCAAGGTTGGTTAAAGGAAAATTACGAACATTATCAACTGGGGTGTTTACTTGTAAAAGGTTTTTATTGAGTGTATATTTATGTTGTTTAATGTTTGAAGGCGTAAACCCTGTAGTCATCTGTGTTCGTTATTAGTTAACAAATTTATATTCATGAACTTTACAAAAAAGCTATTCACATTTATATTCCGACACTAAGCTTGAAAGAGGTAGTTTTGCATATCTATACATACCTCTGTACATAAAGTATATAATATCTATAAAAATGTTAAAAAGGCCAGATTATTCAAAACTATATATGCCTTATTAGAACAAACAATCGTGTAACTATGATTGTACACAAGAACACTATTGTTAGATACTAATGCCAAAACATGAGTTAGCGTTTATAAATAGTAACAGAGGTGATTGATACTTCAAGATTTGTAATCTTGTTTTATCGGTTAATTAATTGTCAAAACATATTCGATTAAACAAAACTATTTCCAATAATGCTGCTTAAACTAACATATTTCTTGAAAAATCGCAATTTTACACGATCAAAAATAATCTAAACTACAAAAAAGCGGCTAGTGAAAACGTTACTAACAAATAACTCATTATAAACAGTTATAATTAGATTTCTTTTTTAATTATGTACTACTCTTTTATAAGAAAAAAACTACCTTTAAGTTGCACGACTGTAACAGATCCTGATAACCGTTTACCGTCAAGTGAATTTTGCTAAGTTACATTAATAAATCCAACATAAACGATATAAGAACCAATTATCCATATAAATCAAGCTGAACCAACAACTAAATATTTACAAGCTGTTTAAAGCTGTATTTATGAATGTTTTAACAAAAACATTTGTAAATATCTTTATTTGCTTTGCTTTCAAATATTTTTATGTTAAATATTAGCGAGAATATTTAATTGCCTCAGGCTACATAATGTTTATTCCTCAACTGAAAAGAACAGATAGAAAAATAAATGATTATAGTTTTTAACGTAAACTTTATTTTCTTTCGATTAAATGTGGACTTTAAAGGACAGCGTTATGTGTTAGTAATTCAATGCCAATTCCAATAATGAAAAAACATTTTTTCAATAGTCGACAGCAGTACGAGTCTTGTTAGGTATCGATTTTTAATACACGTTAATATTAGAATAGCAAGGCATCAAATCATTTGTTATCAGCTTTTACGAGGTTGTTGTAAACGCAGACTTGATCACGTTTATACCAAATTAGTCATAGATAGTAGGTTGCATTACAGAGAACTGTATAATTATGGCAAGAACTTAGTCACGATGGAGAAGGACAAATTGTTGAGTAATTACTTGTATGTATGTTTGTGGCACTTAAATATATGGAGATGTCGAGTTGGTTAACAGGGTCGACAATTGTATAGCTCAATTAATTAAACGTCCTATTCGATGGGTTTTAAATGAAAATGATAAATGAATCGAAAAGAAATCCTTTTCTTATGATTTAGATTCCTCTAAGTCATAAGAAAATGCTCCATTTTATCTAGCATTATAAGCATTCAGAGGGTTACCTTGAAAGTAACTGCAACTCATACATCAAAAAGGTGTTGTGGGCCTTTCAGAATGGAAGGGCTCTTAGGGTTTGTAGACGCAGAAACAGGATTATAAGTATAGACGTGTCATTTTAATACACATATACTCAATTATTTATTGCGTTCCATAATGTACATAAATTGACTTAAAAATATAAAAATACAGAACCATTATTTACTTTAGAGATTTAGGTTACATTCGTACTTTTATAATGAATTCTTATAAATATTTAGTATTCTAAATAATAACTTCTGATTATTACGAACCGCCAATAAGACTCATAAAAATCATCATAGCTGGATATGTCCTATGGGGTTCTCCTATTGCACGCCACTTCTCGCATCCAGCTCATGCCCGCCATTTTGCTCAAATGGTGACTCCACCTGGCCTGTGGGCGTCCTATACAACGCCTGCCTAGATGCAGTCTTCACTCAACAACTCGTTTACCCTATCGGTTGTCGGTTCTGCGGCTAATATGGCTATGTCGATGACGGATTTCCTCATTCCTGATGTGACCTATCAGAGAAACGCCGCGTACAGCCCTTTACATAGCACGCAGAGCAACTTTAGGCTTATGGGCTAGCCGTATCGTAAGACTACGTTTCGGCTCCGTATGTCTTGACGGCTGAGACGCACTCATTGAAGACTTCTTTAGGCACGTGGGCCGATGATGAGAAGACTCAACGCAGTTGCCCAACCCAACTGAATTCTTCTATTCACCTCGTCCTCGAAGTTGTTTCTACGTAGCTGCATATTTTTAACAACTTCGAGAACGGCACCGTGTACCTACTCTAAATAATACTTCATATATTTTAGTATCTTATTTGCGACAAAACATCAAACTGGTAACGATACGTCGCGTCATATTTCTCGTATAATAAACAAGGCTCTTAAACGAATGTAGATCTGACTGTCCGCTGCTCGTGTTTGTCATAAACTTTCTGTTTATGAAGCTTTTATTATAATGTGGCTTCATTCGTCTATAGAGTTATAAATTTCAGAAAAATTTATGACCCTCTCAGCTTAAATAAACAAAAGATTTATCTACAACCATTTTTTCTAATAAAGGTTAAGAAATTAAAATTAATTTGCGTTTCGTGCTGCCGAGGTCTTGGATAATAGCAGGTACTAATGATCTGCCTAAATTATGTTGATACGACAATTTGCAGCAATAATGGCTTCATTTAGTTTTTATTGCTGTCATTACCTTCATTCTTATTACAACAAGCCTGTCCCAGTGCTAAGTTAGACTGATAATATAATTTAAGGATGTCGTGAAAAGAAAGCGAAGAGGAGTCTGTACGTCATTAGTTCTGTTTTAAATCAAGTTATTTACCAAACAATCACTATCCAATGTACTATCAACGCAGAGCCCAAACAACAGGGGCTAAAATCTTGGGATTTAGGTAGCTGATGCTTTTTATGTTATAAGCACCCACTAAGAAAGGATTTTTGGAAATTTCACCCCTAAGGTGGTAAAATAAGGGATGTACGAGTATGGTTGTCTTGCTTCAAAGTTAGAAACACGAAATAAAAAGTAAATCATGCGAGCGGAGCGGCAGGTAAAACTTAGTATGATACGGCCACGGCCGAGGATAAGTGCAGGCCGGGGTTGGGCTGCGGAGCGCGCGCGCACTTTCGGGAGCACATAGGGAACATGAGCGTTCCGACACAGGATGTCGGTATGTCGGGGCGCCAGGGATTTCCTTTCTAGGGTACACCTGGTTCCCTAGCTGCTGGTACCCCAGACGGCTTGCGGTTTTTAGTCGGTTTGAGTCCGACATAACCACCGGTGGGTGGTATCCGAGGGGATTTCCGCACAGAAAAAAAAACAATTCTAATTTTCTCATGGTTTTTCTGGATATTCTTCGTTTTGTTTATGAATGAATATTAACTTAACTGACTGAATCAGTATAGGGAGCAAGGTACCTTAAAGTGTGAGTGAGTTTAGCGAATAAATATATGAAGAGCCTACCGCTTTTTTCCATTAAAAGTAATTAAAAATGTATTGCGTCAAACAAATTTGTATGTAAGTGATTTATTAAATTCTCCTTAACATTTAATTGTATAACAAATTTGGGTGCTTCGGAGTTTCAACCGCAGAAAGGTAAAATTGAAAATGTCTATGTGTAAACCTCTGATACGGAACTCTTTGTGACGGTACTTGCCATGGGTTGGGACTAAATCACATTTCGACCCTACCTTTGACTCGTGAGAATTCAAATAAAGATGTGACATGAATGGCTTTTGCCAAAAAATGTTTTCTGTTACGACGTATTGACATTACAGAGTGAAAACTAACTATAGTCGTATTCATATTTGTAAAAGAAATCAAGCCGTCAGCGGCCGGCCCAACGAGACGGCACGAACGATGTTAGTGCCGACATGTAACCGCCTGCATTAGGAAGTTGCTAATCGAACAACTTGACCGGCACGAGAATCGTGGCATGTCATAGTAGTTCTTTTGTATGATACAAGTCTACTAGCTTAATAACTTTTTGCTCTGCCATTCGATATTGTTTTAAATGATGAAAAACACGGCAACATCACATTCCTATTCCTTGAAAGCCGGCGGGCAACTAAATGTCGCCTGGGCGCAAGCCGTCAGCTTGTTCCGGAATAAAGCCGCTGACCTTGCCCGTGGGGCGGAGCCGACGACGCTGGTGGATTTGCTGTGTAGACCCTTGATTTTTACCATCATTATCATCAAGAGCTTTTAGTAGTCCACTGTTAGATATATGTCTCTCTTTAGAAAGAGAGTTTTTGCCTACCATACCACGCTTTCCAGACGGGTTGGTATAGGGTTTGTTTCATATGGGGTGCTGGGCTAGAAAACCTCCTCGTGGTGCACCCTGGAAACGCTGGCGATGGTACTGTTTCCTCCTTGTCCTCTTGGAGGAGAGGATTATCGCCAGCGGCCAATATTCTAGCAGAAGAGGCAGCCGTTCATCGGCTCTCGGGCAAGGCCTGGTCCAGCAGGGTGGGCGTGTCTGCCGGTTGCCCTGCTGGCTCTTCGCTCTTCGGAGCATGGAGGAGGAAACCTCGGTAAAAAACCTGATGGCGGGGCCCTGTAGGGGCCACAGTTTCTCCGCTGATAGCGGTGGAGAAAGGAGGACGGGCTCGGCGTGTACTCACACTACCACCGAGCAGGCAGGGGGACGTAGTCTCCCTGTCAACCGTCGGCATATCGTAATCCCGAGAAGAGCGCTGTGGAAACGAGGACGCTCCAGGGACGAGGAAACCGACACGTCCCAGGAGATGATGCCACCAAAGGTGGCAAGCAGCCGCCGAGGGAGGGCTCGCAAACCGGCCTCGGCCCCGGTTTCAACCCCGTCAGGCTCCGCGTTCTCCAACGCGGAGTCGTACAGGAACGTACGGGTGGACGGCGAGGCCGTAGCGGAGGAGGAGATCGCGGATCTCCTGCTCAAGGTTCGGGAGCCGGTGGGGGGAAATGCCCCCCAGGCTCCCGTGTCCGTGCAGGAGAGGGCGAAAGCGGCGGTGGCCGTCATCAACAAGGTGGCCACCAAATCCGTGAACCTTAAGGGCTCGTTTGTGAGGGCCCTTAAGGACTCCTCCTCCGCTTTGTCGGAGGTCGTGTAAGGCCTAGCGGGCGACGTCTCTCGCCTGCAGGTGGCCAACGAGAAGCTGACGGAGCGGGTGAACGAGCTGAGCGCTCAGTTCGCCCGCTTCCAGGCGAACCTCCCCGAGCGGGAAGCCCCGTCCGCGTCCCAGCCTGCCCCTACCACCAACTCAGGGGCATT
The DNA here is from genome assembly GCA_902825455.1 of Arctia plantaginis. Lineage (NCBI taxonomy): Eukaryota > Metazoa > Arthropoda > Insecta > Lepidoptera > Erebidae > Arctia > Arctia plantaginis. The sequence continues at coordinate 2,942,646 of CADEBD010000291.1, read as the reverse complement.
TGACTCCCAACTGCGAGAAATCCTCATCGCAGTTGGGAATATGCTGGACGGACGCCTGGCTGGCCTGGAGGCGAGATTGCCTCCTGCGCCGAGTATGCGCCCCCCGCTCGCGTCGACACAGCGGCCTAAGGCCGCCGCTCCGACCGCGCTCCCCGTAGTGGGAGGCCGCGTCTCCTACGCGGCGGCGGCGTCTGCCCCGACTCCATCGGCTCCCCAAAAGCCGAGGAGGGGGGCCAAGGCACCGGCCCAGGCGCCGGCCAAGGCACCGGCTAAGGCGCCGGCCAAGGCACATCCCCAGGCGCCGGCCAAGACGGGGCCTAAAACGGCGCCGAGGAGCGGAGTGGCATTCCCTCCGCTCCCCACTCCGACACCCCTGCCGGGCCCCTCCGCACCTGCCCCCTCCAACGAGGGTTGGCAGGAGGCGAGGGGCTCCAAGAAGTCCCGAAGGCGGGCCAAAAAGGCTGCCAAAAAAGCAGCCCAGGCCCAGCCTTCGCCACCGGTGGCAACGGCCTCCACAAAGAGGCCGCGGAAGCTGCAGCCGCCCAAAACCGCGGCTGTAGTGGTGACCGTGTCCCCGGAGGCGGCGGACGGCGGGCTGTCCTACGCGGCCGTGTTTAAAAAGGCCCGGGACAGCCTCGCTAGCGACTTTGGAACGGTGGGGGTCAGGATGCGCCTCGCCCAGACGGGAGCTCGAGTCCTCGAGTTCCCTGGGGCTGAAGGCGCAAAGACGGCGGACTCCTTCGCCGAGAGGCTGCGGGGAATATTTGCGGCCACTGATGGTGTCAGGGTCGCCAGGCCTACCAAAGTGCGCGGAACTGCGCATCTCGGGCCTGGACGACTCAGTGACGGCCGAAGATGTCCGCGCTGTAATCCGGGAGAAGACGGGGTGCAGCGCGGACAACGTCAGGGTCGGCACCATCCGCCCCGGTCCAGGAGGGCTTGGCGCCGTGTGGGTCAGCTGTCCCGTAGCGTCGGCCAAAGTATTGGCCGACGCCGGCAGGCTGCTCATCGGTTTCGTGAGCGCCAGGATCACAGTCCTGGCGGCGAGACCGATGAGGTGTTTTAAATGCCTGGCCACGGGACACACGCGCGTCAAGTGCGACAGTTGTTTTGACTGCGGCGGACTGTGTTTCCGCTGCGGTCAACCGGGGCATAAGGCGGCAGAATGCTCTGCCGCCCCTCACTGCCCAGTGTGTGCGGCGGGCAATAAGCCCGCCAATCATCAGATGGGGCAGAGAGGCTGCAAGCCTCCCCGCAGTTCTCGGCAGACGTCGGGGGTTAGCCAGTCGACCCAGGCTGCCTCCGATATAGTTCGTGCGTCGACGTCGTCGCCCATGGAGGAGGTTGTAGAGACGATCCAGTAATGGATCAAGTCTCCAACCTCCTGGTCCAGACGAACCTGAACCACTGTGCCGCGGCGCAGGATCTCTTCCTGCAAACCATGGCACAGTGGTCGATAGGTGTTGCCGTAGTCGCGGAGCCCTATTCTGTCCCCCCCCGTCCAAACTGGATGGGTGACTGGGACGGCTCCGTGGCAGTCGTCGGTTCCACGACGGCTCATTCCCCGCCCTTGTCGCTAAGAGACAAGGGCACTGGATATGTTGCCGTCGAGTGGGGGGGGGATCACCATATATGGTGTCTATTTCTCCCCCAACCGGAGTTTGAACGACTTCGAGGTTTTCCTGACCAGCTTGGAGACCTCGATACGGCGACTAGCGTCTGGGCACGTCCTTGTGCTGGGGGACTTCAACGCAAAGTCCATTGCGTGGGGTTCCCCCGGGACGGACGCCAGGGGCGAGGCCGTAGAGGAGTGGGCGGCCTCGGTGGGCCTCTGTCTTCTAAACAGAGGCTCCACCAACACGTGCGTGCGACAGCAGGGGGGGTCGATAGTGGACCTCTCGTTCGCTACCCCTGCCCTCGCCGCACGAGTAAGGAACTGGCGTGTCCTGGAAGAGGTTGAGACGCTCTCGGATCACCTGTATATCCGATTTGAGCTCTCCCGGACCCAGGACTCCAGTAGGGGTCACGTGGCGCGGCGTTTATCCCGCTTTCCGCGGTGGGCTGTTGCCAGGCTGAACCGGGACCTACTAGAGGAGGCAGCCATAATTCACTCGTGGCTGTCTCCTCAGGCTCCGACCGAGGAGGTCGACGTGGGGGCTGGCCGCTTTCGCGATGCGATTACGCATGTATGCGATGCGGCCATGCCACGGACCTACCACAGCCTCATGCCGCCCTGAGTGTGGCCGCGGGTGGACGGGGTGGGTTTCCCCTCCACCCGCATTAGTTGGCCAGCCGCGAGGGGGCGGCGTCCGCGTGTGCCGGACGTCGCCTAAAGAGAGGAAAATGTATTGAGACGGAGCCCGCACCAGGAGCGGGCTGGCGCTAGGAGGGGTCCGGATGTCTTAACAACAGCTGTTCCCGGATCCCTCCTGTTACAGGCGCAGAGTGGCACACCGTGTGGTTTTAGTCGGTCCGAGTCCGACACACCACCCCGCCGCAAACCCCGGAGGGGTGACGGTCCGAGGGGATTTCCACACGTTAAAAAAAAAAAAAAAAGGGTTTGTTTCATATACCGGGCGGAGGAGGCGCGCTCATCTGCGCCTCATGCCGCCCTGAGTGTGGCCGCGGGTGGACAGGATGGGTTCTCCCCTCCACCCGCATTAGTTTGGCCAGCCGCGAGGGGGCGGCGTCCGCGTGTGCCGGACGTCGCCTAAGAGAGGTCCTTGAGACGGAGCCCGCGCCAGGAGCGGGCCGGCGCTGGGAGGGGTCCAGAAGGCGATAACTACCTGGACCCCTCCTAAACTGGAAGCGCAAAGAGGGCACACCGTGTGGTTTTAGTCGGTTCGAGTCCGACACACCGCCCCGCCGAATGAGAGCCCCGGCGGGGTGACGGTCCAAAGGGATTTCCACAGTTTAAAAAAAAAACAAAAAAAAAGGGTTTGTTTCATATTTACTAGTACGAGTTCGTATAGGGCTGTTGTCCTGAGTAATGTATTTCGTTAGTCGGTTGATTTATGTATATGAATTAAAACTTTAACCTGAAACATCTGCACGTATGGTCTAGACTCTTACATTCCTTTACGCGTTTTCTTTTCCTAAATAATATTAATGAGTAAACGTGAAGTATGCTATATATCGTTGGTGACTGACCTTTCTATTTAATAAAGACAGCCAAACTCGCTTATGTTAAGAATGGACAATACAAAGTAGTAACACAATAGCTACGCCGGTTCCGTATTTGAACTCTGGACCTTTTGCTTATCAGCTAACAAGAAGGCCGCTTAGCTATTGTTCCGGATCGGTGTATTGTGAATCAATGAAGAATGTAGGACAAAAGAGAAGATTGAATAGGTAAAGAGGTTATCGAAATAAATATAGTAATATTTATTATTGGGTACATAAGCATCCTTAACCAGAATATTACTGAGAAATCTGAACAGTACGCTAGTAGATTGATATAAACATCTTGAAAATTGATATTATTGAACTTTGAGTTGCGAGTAACGCGAATTGCTGAAATTTATTCTTAGTAAACAAATATATCGATATCACAATTTAGCTAACATTTCATGGATTTTGCGTGAATAAACAAAAAATATACCCTTTGATGCTGTGACGGACGCGGTTTTAGATACCGTATGTAAAACTCTTTTTTACACGCTTTATATTAGCTTCACTTGTATGTTTGTACATATGTTTGTTTGTAACCGACTCCTTTGGGCGTAATTTTGACTCACTTTAAACGGCTAGAATTCGTTCAAATTTTGCAGATATATCGAGGACCGATGACAATACACTAATTTCAAATAAAAATAAAAAATATCAAAAAAAAATAGTTTAAAAAAACGATAATAGTTATAAAAAGCGTGTTTTTTCGTTTTTTTTAACTATTTTTTTTTAAATAATAGAATAAAAACAGTGCTTGAAATGTTAGGTGGCTACAAAGGTTTACAAGAAACTATTTTACAGAACATATTTCATAGGAAACGTTGAAACTTTTATTATTCGTCCAAAAGTACAAAGTCGTAGTTTTGTTTGGTCATGATATAAAGTAACCTTGCTTTTCTAAGAAATTACAACATAATTAAATTAACACAACGAGGACCTACATAGCGCGGCACTGGAAACCAGCCTTTCTTATGATATAGTAGGTAAAAAAGCACACGGGTCACCTGATGGTAAGTGACTACCGCAGCCCATGACACCTGCAACTTTAGAAAATGAAGTGCGGTCTGCAAACACCGTATTTATATAAACACCGTAAAGACAATGGAATATTTAATGAAAAGCGCAGAGTGATGGAGAGTCAATTATCCAAGTGATGGAGACGGAAGTATGTATGGGAACCAAGGGGTAGCCGGTTAAACAACTGATAAGTGCAAATATTTGTATGGAAGCTAGATTGACTCATAGAATACTTTTATAATTTTATTTTTGTAAATACCTGCATATTATACATAGAGAAAACCCAAACTCCGAAACAAATTTATGTAGATCATACAAAGTTATGTTGTTGGTCGAATAGTAAAAAGAAGAGTGGTATGACAAGTCCAATTGTAGGTATAAGTATAATGTTATTCTACAGACGTAATTAAGATCGGTTGAGAGCCCTCAGCGCTCACCGTAACCCCGTGCAAGGTTGTCGAGGCCATCTGCGACCAGCAGCCATATATTATCCAGGAAAAGAAAGGGATTCTAAATTCATTCTGCGCTTGGTCGTCGTCGAGGAAACGTGTAATTTATTAACATCCGCCAACTTCTATAATTTATTTTATAAATTCTATTTAGTCTCCTAACAATAAGTCATTACAAAACAAACAGATTTTAAGGAACCAATTGTATGACTGTGTGGTGACTGACAAAGAATACGCAGTGTCACCACCCCTATTGAACTTGTGACTGTAGTAAGAGCACTGCAAAGAGAAGGAAAAGTTGAAACAAACAATAATACCCGTATAACCAGCGTAGTATGGTAGAGCTAAGACCTCCTTTCAAAGGAGAGGTATTTGTTCAGCAGTGAACTATATGATGACCTGTTCGACCTGCCTTTCTATCATTGCCTTATTTTCTTATCTATCTTTCCTTTCACTGTATTTCCAATTAATTAATCCAATATCTAAAGGCTGCAATATCAGCCCGGGGCTGATGGTAATAGGTTGGCACCCTATTACGTAAATGTGACTAAATGCACCATTTCATGACACTTTTTTGCCTCGTACAAACAATCTGTGGAACAAGTTATCGTCTGCGGTATTACCGGACCGATATGACCTTCAAACCTTCAAGAAAAGAGCATACTCCTTCCTCAAAGGGCGGCAACCCGCTTGTGACTCTGTTCAAAACTGTGTTCAAAATCCGACACTAGTACCGATCGACGACGAGCATACGCGAGCAGAGCCAACACCCCGTTTACACGCTTGTGTTTATGGACACTTTCCGAGGGTCGCCATGCGTGTAAACGGCCTATATATACGCAGGAGGCCATGCTTCGGCATATATTGACTGGCTCGACCGATAGGCCAATTCGATCGGAGTGTTATCACTGGCTCACAGAAAACCGGTGTTAGGTAATTCTTTCATAGCCTATTACCGAGTGAGTCACGTTATCAAAGCCTAAATCCATCTCAGATTCTCACCCAAATGGCGGCAACGGCAACTTGTGACTCTTTGAGTCGGTGTTTGTGGGTAGTCACAAAATGAGTCATCTGATAGTAATATCAGATGACTCATCTGCTCGTTTGCCACCATACCATATAAAATGTATAGGTATGTAACGTTTACAGCGTATAACATACACAACATAAGCTTCACAAAAGAACAACACGTCACCACAAACCAATTAGCGCCTCTTGTGACGCAATTACCCGTAAAACCTTCATTTATATGATAAATGAGAACTTGTGTTTGTTCGCAACTTTTAAGCTTAAACTCCGACACCGGGGGTAATGATTGCGGACGGGTGGTGTTGGTTATTTTTAACCTTACCTACCTTTATTAGAGGGATTTGTTCGTTTTAAGAAAGGATAAACGTCCCTTGTATAGGTACAGACTCAAGGTAGCATCTGCCATCTTGAGCTTTAATCCAAGACTTTAGCCAGCATTTATGCTAAGGCCTCTTATTTGTTTTTTAGGGTTCCGTTGTCCCTATACATTTGAAATCCTTGTTTCGTCATGTCTGTTTAACTGTCTGTCAATCTGTCCGTCCGCGCTTTCCATAAATTAATTATGAGTACGAGGCTTATATCCGCGGTATATAAATATGTTTACAGCGACGGTAAATGGTAAAAAAATATACCATACCTACACGTAAAAAAGGGGTAATTGTTTTACTTCTCAACTCTTCACTCAAGTAAGTTTTAAATTGTTGTCTTGTACCTGTATTCAGGATGCAAAATTGCGATATTTAGTTAAACAGTGGTCATCCAGAAAACCTTCAAGTCGAGACCAAACCAGGACCTTCTTAACATTGGTTGACTTGACTGGTTTTGAGGTATAACGTTTTTGTAACACTGATGAAATTTTAACCTTTGAGTTTTTTTTTTCTTCATGGAATAGGGAGCAAACGAGCAGACGGGTCACCTATCGGAAAGCGACTACCGTCGCCCACGTACGCCTGTAACTCAGTAGTCACAAGCGCGTTGCCAACCTTTGGAAGAATTGGAGTCTTTTGCTTTACCTGAAACAAAATATATAGGAATTATTAATTATATAAGACCTACGTACTTTAAGACTCACGACTTAAGTGATGGATAATTAGTTCGAATTGAAGAAACGTTTAACAATTGTTAATATCCAGGGGTTGATTTGGAACTCAGGGGTTCTAGTTCGAGTTTAATTGAACTCAACTCTGTTATCTACGGCGACCGCGTTCGGCGGTGCGATTGGTGAAAAGTTCAGTGCGGGGCAAACGCTGTCGTCGCCAACGACCGATTTGATGTAAAATAAACTCTCACTGGGCACATTCATCAATATTAAATACATCTCTTTGATTGTAGTGTTTATTTATAAAACTATTAATATTGCTTCTTTATATCGCCATTCGATGTTATCCAAATGGAAGCTAGAGAAGGAACAGCTGGCTAAATTATGAAGTACCTACTTATGCTCTTTAACGGTAAACCTAGCGAACTTGACAGAGCTAAATCCGATAAGTAAAATAGTGCCGTTACTGAGGCGAAGTAAGGTTTTGAGATAAAAATTCTAATATTTGTGTGAATAAATTTATTACAAATCTTATAGCTACTGGCAAAAGGTTGGTTTTAGTTTAAATTTTAGTATATGGATGACCGAGCTTTCTAGCTAGATCGATTAATCGCCCCCGAAACCCCCTGCATACTAAATTTCATTAAAATCGTTGAAGCCGTTTCCCATATTCAGATTATATATATATTTATACAAGAAATGCTCGCTTAAAAGCAGTATAGGCCGTTTGCGAGGGAGCCTCGACAAGTGTCCACAAACACAAGCGTGTAAACGGGGTGTTTGGCTCGGCTCGCGTGTGCTCGTCGTCGGTTTTTAACACAGATCAAAGAAAGCTCGCGGCAAGCGCTTGCGAGGTATTTACACGTTGGCGCGTGCTTGTTCCCTACTGCTTAATTTGATTTTACAAGTATTGTAGTTAAGCAGTCGGGAATCAAAATTAAGTCTCAATGCTCTACTGATTGAACAGTCTAGTTGAGCAGTAGGCTAAGAGAATATTTTTGTTTTAGTTTAGTGCCGCCGTTTATATTTTGAATAAAAATATGTCCTCCTCTGCTATGTTTGCCTGTCAGGAACACAATAGAACACTCGGCACGCATATAAACTAGGCATTACATGTTTGAATATTCAAATACACTCAAGCAAAAATGTTATTATAGTAACTCGAATGCTTACTAGTAAAGAAATATGCAGTTGCTTACAAGTGTTTTAACTAAACAAGTTGATATACGAGCACATGAGAAGCTTGATGGTTAGCATACAGGCAGGTTAGAATATAGGCAGCTTTGCGCAAACTGCGCCAAAATGGATATTAGGTCACAGATAGGACACATGAAAAAAATGATCTGTAACGAATTTATTAATTTTGGCACACAAAAGCACTAGAGATTTCACATAAAAAAAAACAATTTATTAGCCAAAAATGTTCGTTAACTTAGGAGCCAGAAATAGAACATTAACATCCTTACGTATAACAAAGTAAACAAAACTCTGCTCATTAATTCACTGGCAAAAAATGACCTAAAAATTAAAATAAAATCATGGCTACTAATGCTCGACTATATACAAACCGAAAACTTGGTACAATGAGCACGACCATCACACACACAAACACCCCCCCCACCCCCCCACGTACATACACACTCTGAACTTTATTCTTATTGTACCTTTATCAACAGTTATATCAGTAAAAAAAATGATTACAACTGGAGTTTTTTGTGCTTAAAGTTCTAATAAATACACCCTGCTGTACGCATTTTTCAAAGTAAAGAATTTGTAATTTTACTTTACACTTTTATTTGTGGAAGCCACCTTCGTTCGTGATCTCACCGAGGCCAGACGACAAGGTGATATGACGGACTGGAACCGACGAAAACCACATAGTGTTCTGTCATCAGCCCTTATGGCCATTAAGGCAAGCAAAGGCCGCAAGTTGAGCAAGCCGACCCTCATACGATTTGTGGAAGTTTGTGGAAGGCAAGCGTTTAATGGAGGCCGAAGATCTTTCTCCGGATTTCTGATTCTGTTACACCTGTTGTGTCTTCTGCTGGAGAGTAAGCTCTCTCGTATTCTTTACGCCACTACTTTCAAATTGCATCTATTGCACAAACATCTCTTTTGTTTGAAATCTACCTGTTACACATAGCTATATTCTTAGAAACAAAACTTGTTAGTTTATTCTATTACCTACCACAAGCATGTTCCTAATAAAACTCCTATAGAAGTGTAATATAGATAATTTTCCTTGAGTGCTACGTAACGAAGTACTATAAAACTCTTATAGCTAATGTGTGTGTCTCTCTCGGCCTTAATATTTCCGTACGACATATAAAACTCTATTAAATAACCTTTATTTTCCTTCTCAACGCTAGATTAATCTACCCATGAGATGTCAACCTGACGTGGGTTTATAGAGGATGTCTTACTACACACACTTCCACAATTCCTTGTGGGAAATTAAAGTAAGGTTTGGCTTAATTTGGACGTATCTTTGTTAATTACTTTCATTGTAAATGTCGGTAATAATTATATTTTGTACTTTATATTTAAATTTATCTTTTTTTAAATATGTGTATTTAAAAGTATAATAAAATGGACAGAGTAGCTTAGCTAAAATACAAGCTACACATAGTTGGGGAGTGATTACTTACCTGTCTTTGATAAACAGAAAATATTTGAACTCCTGTCTTTATGATGGCCGATATAATTCTTTACGAGAATTATTTTAAGATAGAGCCAAGGAGAGAAGCGGGTGTATTGTCGCAAGACCTTAACATAAATGTATCATAGGCGTTAGGTTATTAATGAAAATGTGTTTCTGAACCTTTCGCAGTAGGTCTCAAGGAACAATACAATAACTTAAGATTTATTTTTCAATGTTATCAAATAGTGGAGGTTTCTGTGCTTCTAGAAGGAATTATCTGAACGTATAATGGACTGTCTGTGATCCTTAATGTGGCAAATTCTACCTTAGGATTCTACCAATATCTTGTCATAATATCACGTCCATGATTTAAAGAATATAGCATGGTAGGACTACTAAAATAATTAATTTACTGTACTGTTTTATAGGAGGACAACGATACAGAAAAATTAAGCATAAAAAAATGAAAATTCGCCCATGTCCATTTCCGCTTAATGCAATCTATAAGGATTACAAATCTTTATACAAAATAATCCCGTACATGAATAAGTCTACAATCGTACTACATCAAAAACGGAATACATCAGCGTGGAAATCGCAACTGCTATCAATAAAATACACATAATAGGATACGGTGGACCAACCCTCATAGGGATTCTATCTCACAAAGGAACTATAAAGGGCGTTCGATACGTATCTATAGAAACATCTGCGGTAGGGCATGGTGATAAGAGGAGCTGAGAGCGGATTAGAAAAGTGTTATTTTTCTTATCTTTTTGTTAGAATTTTAATAATCACAATAATAAGAACACAATAAACACATCTCACACATGGCTGTCTGATTTTAAATTTGGCACAGCCCTTTTTTACGTGTGGAAACCCCCTGGGACTGTCACCCCACCGGAGTTTGCGGTGGAGTGTCGGAATCAAACCGATTAAAACCATTCTGTGCCTAACATGAGAGCAATCTAGGAACAGCTGTTATAAGACATCCGGACTCCTCACAGCGCCTGCCCGCAAAAGCGCGGGAAAACAGTTTAAAGCAACAATAGTTTAAAGTGGACAAAGTTATTAATGTAATATAATTTATTAATCTTATTTTATAGATCTGTATTTTGTATAACTGTTGCTACTACCTACAATTTTATAGTTTTAATATTTTAGCTTTAAATTGCGCAATACAGTTTAAAAGTGGAAACAATATATTTTTGGCTATAACTCATTGAAAATATCTGTGAAACAAACAATTTGTTGATTTGGTATAAACTTATTTCCAAATACAATAGCCAATTTAATGGATAAAATTCATCAAATTTTATTTAAACTTTCAGTAAAAGTCGCCTAGCAATAGTCGCCTACATAAATTACGGAGGTTAGGCATAACTTACTTCCATAATTTGTTCAACAGAATACCCATGGCCGCCCATGGTTGAAATGACAACGAATTATTAATGTACAATAAAGCCCGTATACTCTAAGAGGTAGACGGATGCATCTTGTACACTCAACTTACCAACTGTTAATTAGTCCAATTCACGTAATAGAGAACAAGACATTTTGCCAGGCAGTTTACTAGAGATGGAATTGGAAAAGACTATTGTATTCTCTCTCCGCTCAGTCTATCAACATGATATCTGTCTCACACGAACCATTTACTGAGGAGTGAACTAATGCAATGATTATTACGTGCGATGGAACTGATGAAAGAGTTCCACGCAACATAAGAATGCTAATGTTTAGGGATAGCGGGTTCAGTGTCGGGGCCCGGCTTATACCTCGATGGTACCGGAATTTGTTTGAATCTACATTATTTTATATGAAAGACGGAATTTTTGGCACATTTGATATTCATATTTGATTTTCCTTTTAGGTTAGGTTACGAAAAGTTTATTTTCTGTATAAATATAACGAATAGTAATATATAAACATCGAGATTTGCAACTTAAAGTTCTTTATTCGATCATGGAACGCGTAAAGTAAATAAATGAAAATCATATGTCACTATTGAGTGACACTGACGTATCAATGACACCAGTGGCTAGTATCTGTCACAATTCGGTTTATTAAGTGTTAGTAACGTGTTACGTATGCGGTTTGAGCGGCGCTTTATTACACAGTGTGGTTCGTTTGCAAAATAATTTAAATTTTAATTATATGTGATCTCACTCCTCCCGGAATAAATACATTGAATTTAAGGTCTATTTTAAAAAATATATACTACGTAATTATGTAATTAAGCACGTGAGGCTTAACTTATTATAATGTTATATGAAAAAACAGTGTATGGGTAACCGATAAGGTACCGTTAAAGTTAATAAACATCAGAGTCTATTACTTAAACAATTTCTCTCACTGCAATATGGCGCATAAAAACATAAAATCACTTTTCACAGAAAAGTAAAAAAAATATTTCTTCTCCCCGACTAAGTTTATAAACAACAAAATGTTTTGCACGTCTGATTTACGTCACTTCGGGTTAAGGTCACTAATTACAGTAGACACCTTTTTCGTTGCGATTAAAAATTAAAAACAAACTTCCCGGTCCACAGCACAGTTTTAATTAGAAAAGTTATGGGGAATTATGTTTTGTTTTTAAAAAAAGACTTGAAAATTATCTCGTAATACGTTAAACAGTAAATAATAATAATTTCAAACATCTCTCACACGGCTGTCTGGTCAAAGACTACGCAGAGGGTGTACTAAGGTAGTTAGGCTGCTGATGAAAATACTTAAATATTTCTTGATATGTAACATGTTATAGATAAATTACACCCAGACAGAACAAATGATCATGCCCATCACACATTTATTAGTCCTGTGATGGTAAGGTCCTCCTTTCTAAGGAGAGGTCCAGCAGTGGACTAGTAAAAGATGTGATGATAATGGTAATCGAACCCACGACCTCCTGTTTAATAGTCAAGGTCACTAAATACTATATACCACTAAAACTCAACTACTCACTTAAATTTGGTCACGTTTAATTTTTACTCTTTTAGTTTCGTTTCTTGTTTTCTTTTTAAGGTTCCGTAGTCCTAAGAAAGAACCCTTATAATTTCATAATCCCCTCAAACCGCTTGTACCCTTTACATGAAGTAGAGATGATGTTTTCATTCTTTACTCGTAGTGTAGCGTGTCCATGGTTTTAAAAACATGAATGTGTAGAATATTTACTACTACTTACTACTTTACTGTACTACATGTATTCGACAGTAGCTAATTGGATTAGAAATATTGAACTTGTAGTATGCAGTAGTAGGTTAACTCAAAATCATCGCTTACCCTGCTAAATTTGATCCATAAGTAGGAAGAGTTTACACTTGTATTTTCATTATCATATGCTATTGCGGCTGTCGGCATCAGGGCGACAACTAAGGTGAACACTGAAAATCTATTAATATGATGTATATTTTTTTAATATCTATGTATAACTAGCTAATACCCGCTTAAAAAATAGCGATTGTCGATGGATTCGCTCTCGTGATCATTTCTTATTTCTTGTTTCTAACTTTGAAAATAACGAACTTCCATACCACCGTTCATCCCTTATTTTACACCTTTAGAGATGCTCTTATTTTACCCCTTTGATATAATATGTATAAAAAAAAGTATATATGTATTTATATCAGTTGTCTAGTACCCATAGTACAAGCTTTGTTTAGTTTGGGACAAGATGGCGTAGCGTGAATGTGGTAAATAAAAAAATCCTTTCTTAGTGGGTGCTTACAGCATAAAAAGCATCAGACGCCAAAATTTGAGGCCTGTGGCCCAAGCATTTAAGGCTCTGCGTGGACGGACGGATTAAGAATACAGAATGTCACCATCCCTATTCATGCCGTGGGTGTCGTAAGAGCCGACTAAGGGAGCAAACTATAACAGCAGTGCAAAGAGAAGAAAACTTGACACAAACCCTGTACCAACCCGTCTGGCAAGCGTTGTATGGGAGACCAAAACCTCACTGGACTAATAAAGGCTGTTGATGTGATGGGTGGATGGATCAGTCGGTCTGTCAGGGCAAGTACGAGTAATTTTATGTGGATAAAGCAATATTGATTAAATATATAGGGACGCGTTAATTAGGCCATACTACTTTGCTCGAAGATGCCCTAATCGTTTCAGACTCCGGTGTTCCTCTACTAAGGGGTGAGGAATTTTAAAGCACTTCAGAATTTATAAAGAGTTTCCATATTTCAAGGTAAATGAGACTTTATAAAATTTAGTATATGATATCGTTTACTTCAACAACAATTTATTGAGTTATTAGGTTACACAATTTACTGGATACCAATTTTACAACCGCTCCGTTCATGTTGCGAGCAAAATTATATTTTATATCAAAAGCTTTGCACTTGATATTTAATTTGTACTGGGTATATAAATTATGCATGTATAATTTCTAAGGAGGGGCCCGTGTATAGCAGTAGACTATTTAAGGCTGTTGATGATGCTGATACCGTGATACTGATGATGAGAGTCCGTGTGGTGACGGATTAAGAATACAGAGTGTCACCACCCCTATTTATCCCGTGGGTGTCGTAAGAGCCGACTAAGGGAGCTAACTACGCAGGACAACAGCACTGCAAAGAGAAGGAACACTTGACGCAAACCCTATACCAACCCGTCTGGCCAGCATGGTATAGTAGGCCAAAACCTCCTTTCTAATGAGAGGCCTATATCCAGCAGTGGACTGTTATAGGCTGTTGATGATGATGATGCTGATACAGGAATCATGGCAATCACTTAGTTATTGGATTTAGGGAATTCAAAGGCGTTGTCTGATGTTTTCTCAGTCTCAGTCTAGGTCTGTCCAACTAACTCGATTATCGACGGCCGCATAGCAACGTCTGAACGTGTTCGCCAACAAGTTGATGCAAAATAAAATCACACTGGATCCCCTGGTCAAAAAACATTACGGTTTTATTTCATCACATCGTCACATCGAGCCTTTAATAGACCACTGCTGTACATAGGCCTATCCTTAAAAAGGAGGATTTGGTCTACTATACCACGCTGGCCAGACGGGCTACTATAGGGTTTGATTAAAGTTTTCCTTCTCATTGCAGTGCTGTTGTTCTGCGTAGTTTGCTCCCTTTGTCGGCTCTTACGACACCCACGGGATGAATAGTGGTGGTAACACTCCGGATTCCTAATCACGACACGGTGGGTATACAAATAGGTAGGTACGTAAGTACATAGAAATTGAGTATCGGTGGGTCCGTGAGTACCTTTAATATATTTAGTAAATAAGTTAGTGTTGTATTAAGTATAACTTTTTTATGATATAGGAGGCCAACGAGCACCTGAACGCGTCACCTGACGGTAAGTGACTACCACAGCTCATGGACACCAGCAATTTAAGAGACACAAGTTCTTTGTCACCCTTTGAGTGAAAGTATAGGGTCGGGCTGTGTGGTTCGTCTTTTGGTAACTCGGTGAAAAGAAACGAAAGAATTAAGTAACACCGGTTTCCTGTTTATCATGCAGTTAATATTCAAATGTAAGAATCAATAAGATCAAAGATTTCTACGACCAGTTATAAAAATATATAACTCCGAAGATATGTCACAGTGCCCAGGCTTCTAATTATTTCTGCTACTTCCCTATTTAATAACTGCTTTATATTCGTTCTATCTATCTTTATATATATATATATATCACTGAAAAGGCTTCGTTACTCGAAATATCACCAAAATGTTAGAAAACGATGTTTCATTTTGCTAGACTGAACACTGGTATGAGCGGTGATTTTCACGCCGGATTTACGTAATATTTAATAACGGGTTAACTACTGAAGTATTGACTTGCGGTAATAAACACACAGCTATATTATTAACATATTATTAACATACGTGGCAGTGCACGTACAACGAACCACATACTTTAAAGCTGCACGGATGGCGTAGTGGTTTAGGCGGTCGCCACGCCGCCGCTTGCTGCTACACTGAGTGTTGGTTGTCCGATCTCCACATGGGACGACACTGTGTGATCCACAAATTGTTGTTCTGAGTCTGGGTGTTCTTTGTGTCCGTTTCATGTATGTTTGAATAACCATATTATTAACATAGGTGGCGTTGCATGTACAACGAACCACATACTTTATACTGCACGGATGGCGTAGCGGTTTAGGCGGTGTTATCTTTTATAAAAAAAACGACTACTAATTACGAAACTATTTTACGAAAATACGATGAACTAATGAGTAGCTACTAATCCCGCATCAACGAAAGCTAGAGTTAAGAAAGAATAAAATAAACATAAAGAAAAAATACATATATAATATATGTGTTCCTAATTATATCATATATACACACTCCCCTTACAAGTGAACTCGATATTGAAATAAAACAATTTCAAACAAATAAAAATATTTTCATATAACTTTATATCGAGCAAGATATCGCAAGGGATGGCACCCCAACTTTGCTTAGGACTTGAGTTATTGTGGACTACCCTATCTTACCCTAAGTGGGGGTTGCAAACAGAGGGTAGATTCAAATTTATCGGCGATGCATACGTATTTATGCGGCACTTAACCGTAGGTATTACGAGGAGGGAAAAAACTTGTTTAGGTGACAAAGTCATGATGAATGGGGGTGGATTTGTAGGAAATATTTACCACAGAAGTCCGAGTGGTATGTTGAAATATTCAGTGTAAATAAATACATTGCGTGGTGCACGATACTAGTGGTTGACGGTGGCTAAAGGAATTGGAATGTAATAAAAATAATATTCTACCTACACCATCAGTAAGATTAAACTTTTAGTTTAGGTATTAAAGCTTATCTTAAGGAGTGGGTTGACAGAGTATTAAGTTTGTTCGAAGCTACAATCTTTCGTCTTCAAGTTGGGCAGAACTGGACTCAAAACGTATATAGATTAGTCAAAGTAATAAGTTAGAGCTTCATAGCTTATTCGTTTCCGATTTTATATTTATTGTAAATACAAAACATACAATGGAGGCAATAACGTTAATGTTAGGAACTACCAATCAGATTTGATAAATTGTTGGTATTTGTATCGGATAGATTAAAAAATATATTTTTGTGTTGGATAAGTGTATATCAGAGAAAGTTATATGCTATGTCATCATCATCAGCCTATCGCAGTCCACTGCTGGAAATAGGCCTCCCCCATTGCACGCCACTTAGATCGATTTTGGGCTTCTCGCAAACATTAAGTTATCACGCTTAGGAGGAAAGCGATGACTATAAACGCGGGTGTCAATGCGACAGGGTCAAGTTGTTTTCTTTATAATCGCTAAAAAATGAAAGAAAAACAATGATTTTTTTTATGGCGTAGGGGGCAAACAAGCAGATGGGTCGATGGTAAGTGACGTGAAGTGTTGTTTTGTGTTTACATATATAATAATAATATTCTACCGAATTCACACAACGCCATCTAGTCCCAAACTAAGAGTACTATGGGTACTAGACAACTGGTACTAATACATAGATTCTCTTTTTGAAAATACATATATATATTATACATGGAAACAGCGAACATTCAATGTTCAAGCACACAAATGCTGGACCGAAATAGGAATCGAACCCGCGACCCGTCGTCCCATGTGGGCATCGAACCCACAACACTCAGCGTATTAGGAAGAGGCTGTGCGACCGCTTAAATGCATGGAATATAAAACGAATATGCATGGAATATAAAATGTTATATAATGCGCACCTTAGCGACCTTTGGGACGATTTTAACTAATTAAATGACACATCTTACACACACGGCGGTGGTCTGATCCAAAACTAGGCAGAGCTTGTACGTATGGTAACCAAACTGCTGATAAACATACTTATATATTTCTGAATACATACACATTACAGTTAAATTATAACGAACTAACTTTCTAACTTCTGGCTCATAAATGAGGATCACAAACCACTGGACTAAAAGACCGATCATTTAACTTGGTTGATGGTTGGTTATGATGTTTTATTTTTAAAACAATTTTAGATATAATACAACTTGTCTAAGATAAAAGAATTCAATCTACTGTAATGAAGACAAATCACTTCCAAGTCCACATTCCCTTCTCGACTCATACAGCTCAGCTTCCGATAGTAAACGAACGCCATCGCTATCTTTGAAAGTCCAGGAAATTGTACCACTGATATCTGTACTTTTACTTCCATCGGAGGGTAGATTAAAATTTAAACTTCTGCAGTATTTTGGGACAAGATTTTAGTAATATTCAGAGACTGTAACGTGAGGAATAAATTTAACGTTGAACAGCTGCTGAAAATTTTAACTGTTGTTGTATTTTGTTTTTTTCTAGCCAAACGTCAAGCATTTCTAAGGTATGTACTTAATACCTATGGTAAACGCGTTAATTCACAGGAAAATAATTACACAGATAAGCATAGTTTCCACAACGAGTACTCTAAAATCTGGATTTATACTTTTAATTACATAGCGACTTTTCAAATTACATTTTTACGCCGACTTTTATAAAAACATATATGCCATTTTTTTAGGGTATTGTGATGTCCACTGTTATTTTGGGGTAGTTGGAATAAAACACCACCCAAATACATAAGAGGCACACAGCACACACATCTGTATACATCACAGGTATCAATCGAACTAGAATACATGTTGAATGATGTACAATGCTAAAAAATATACAAGTCAACTTAGTAAGTAACTTACACATTCTCGTTTTTCGAATATTACATTTTTAAGATGATTGTGTAATAAAAGGAGATTTGCTTAAAGCTCTATATGAACACATATTATATTCGTACTTTGATCTAATATACACAAGAATTTTGATGCGGTTGACTACAAACTGGGTTTTCGCCACATAAGTTGTCAGAAGAGTAATATCGTCTAAAACTAAGACAGAGGAGAATCGGATTTAAACCAGTAAATAGGTTGGCTAATGAGACGATTTTTGACAAAGCCTTTTCTGAACTTTGAAATGTTTTATTTCAGAACTTTTATTAAGTTCTCAAACATGTTTCAGTGGATTGTTGTAATTATATTTTGAACTTTTAACTTCTCATCGAGTTTACAGAAGTTACTAAATGGAGTTTCGTTTAATAAATAAGAATAAATTTACAGTTGGATAATGTGGTTCAATTACTGAGTAATGTGAAGTAGAAAAACAAGTAGAAAAAGATATGTATGTATGAGTTTCTTACCTGTCCTTCTTCATACAATCTACGTCAACACATATAACATCGAATACAAGAAATAAATAATAATAATGTCTCTGATTATTTCTGATATATTTGATATTTCTTTTTTTTACATTTCTAATGTACATTTTGCATTGCATTGTTACTGATAGCAAAACTGTGCTACTAACTGCATTTAAGTAGGCATATGTTTCTTCCAAAAAAACATCTCCTGCACTAGGAATATACTATGTGTCGTGGGGAACTTTACAAACACAAAGGATACGCACACAAATGACACTCAGATTCAGAATAACAACGTGCGAATCAAGAAAATGTAGTGTTGTGAGGATCGAACAGTATGAAAGCGGTTGCTAAGCCAAGCCATCCATGCAGTCGAATAGCAAAAAAAAGTATAGTCTACTCAACGCCACTTTATAAGTGGGTGTTTAGCGCGTGTGCCAAGCTACCTTGAATGACAGTTGCTGTCATTTCGAGTTTCTGATCTGTATATAAGTTGAGTTCAAATTAAGCAACGTCAGGATTAACGAGGAATAAAAATACGCCGTTCAGAGAAAGCCAAGTCGTGTTTCACGACGCTGACATCAGAGCCAGTACAGAATGGCCGGCTCATTTCCGCTATACAACACGAACGCTTTCAAGTGTTTAGTATTTAATGATACTAGTTGCTTTGATGCGTGTACCTAGTTTTAATATCTTGTTTATATAGTCTGTCACCTTTTCTAAAAACTTGTTATCCAACATCTCCTAAGTCATCATCATCACATCAACAGCCTATAACAGTCCACTGCTGGACATAGGCCTCTCCTTAGAAAGGAGGTTTTGGCCTACTATACAACGCTGGCCAGACGGGTTGGTACAGAGTTTGTTTCCTTCTCTTTGTAGTGCTGTTGTCCTGCGTAATTTGCTTCCTTAGTCAGCTCTTAGGACATCCACAGGATGAATAGGATGTTGGTCTCTAGAGGTTAGTGATACTGATTGCTAAGCCGGAGATCGTTGGTTCGATTCCCACTCAAGACAAATAATGATGAAATAGTGATCATATGGCTCTATACACAAGTATAGAGCCATATGATCACTATTAATCTTAATCAAACTTAAAAGTACACAGCACAACCTTCTTAGAAATATTAATCTTTGTAAAGGTTTGCAAAGTTAATACAATTCCTTAAACAACGTAGGTCAAAGAAGCTTCTGAGGGCCTTCCAATTCCCAATTTAAGAATATTCTGTTCCGTTAAATTTATATCGTTATAACGGCCATGTTTTCTTAAACGAATCGAATGAGCCTCTTTCTTTTTTAATACTTAAATCATTTTATTTAAGAAAACAGTATAAAATATTAATATGTGCGGTAGTTGTATATGCTCTTATAAAATGGCAACACCGTGGGGAAATAAGGAAAACATCCCCAAGAGTCACACGTATGGGAACCCAATCAGCGTTTATAAATTACGTGCAGGCTTTGATAGCTAGCCGTGATTCGAATAAGTAGGGACTTTGTCATAATTAAAACGACTGCACTCGTGGCGTAGTCATTTCAGTGATCACCTTGCCGTTTTCTACTGTGCTGAGGTTTCGATTCCCACATGGGACAACACTGTGATCCAAGAATTGTTGTTCTGAGTCTGGGTGTTCTTTGTGTCCGTTTCATGTATGTTTGTAAAGTCCCCCGCGACACAGTCGTACTCACTGAGATGCCTGACTAGTTTTTTATCACCTGATGTTAAGTGACCTGTTATGTATTATAGTCTGCAATAGCACATAGCTTATTTTTTATCCCGATAAAATAATGGCATTATTAAATTAATTAGTGCAAATAAACATTAACTCTTGTGAAACAGCTGGTGAAAGCTTGTGAAAACATGCAAGCTACAAAGTCTTTCAATATATTACAATATACCACAGAGTCATAATTTAATCTCCTATGCTAATTAAACACAAAAGTTTCCTCTGTTAATATGAACACTCAAATAGAGTTATAGAAAAAACGGAGAAAAATCAAAAATTTATAATTAACATTTCCATCGCAAAAACTCTGAGCGGTTTTGTATAAACCTTTCATTATAAAAACTCCTATATACTTATTATTTTCTTACAATATTAACGGATAATGGACGATACGGCGGAAAACGGACCGAGGTGGGAATTTATGTTCTTAGCAATTATCGTGGGACAGAACCCACAATTTTATTAAACCAAGGAAAAATATGGTTACGACTTAGGAATGGAGAGGCGAAAAACATTCCATTTCCATACACTGGAGTCTATGTTCACGTTTCTTTTTATACAATGTGAATTGAAAACAAGTTTTTGCTTATTTGGGGAAATATCTTATTATTCTCATACGTAGATACTGATCGTACTAAAATAGTATATTTGTTACTCGCTAAAATACCTGTACAGAATCAATATTTATTTTAAAATAAAATATTGTTGTTATTATGTAATTGTACAGGCAGTGAAAAGTTTTTTGTGGCAAGCAAACACGCACTTGTGACTCCTGAGTTGCAAACGTTCATGGGCTTCGATGGTCACTTTCCGTCTGCTCGCCTGTCCCCTCTAACATAAAAAGATAAGCTTAGCAGTCTGGTAAGGTGATGGTGGGTGACTACTGCTGACCATGGACACCTGTAAGTTAAGCGACACAAGTGCATTGCCACTCTTAGATTTCGATGCCTCTGCCATTGTGTGGCTGAAGTAAGAAAGTATACGTTGTTGGCATATGGTGGAGAACCGAGTTTTAATTTGGAGCTGGCGCCAGATTGATACATTTGTGCGTGTCGCGGTCTTACGAATTCTTAGCATACGTCTCCAGCACCACATTTCGAATGCATCAATCCTTTGCCAGTCGCAGCTCAGAATTGTTAACGTTTCAACTCCATACAGGAAGATAGGGAATACCAGGGCTCGTACTGTTCTGACTTTGATTTAGAAAGAGATAGTGATTTATTATTACTATATACTATAGAAAACTTATAAATAACTCGTTCATTAGAAAGGTTTTCGCAAAGCATGATCAATCAATAAGATGTCCTTTAGTATAACATTAATAAAATAATCTTGCATACACAAAACACCGTAAAATATATATCGTGGTTCACCTTGCACCAAACTTAAAAGCACGAAGCTTTGGCAACGTCGAGGCATACCTTCTTAACGGCAAACGGTACTTGCCTTTAATAAATCTACTAAGATATGATCTGCTTAACCGGGT
The DNA here is from genome assembly GCA_902825455.1 of Arctia plantaginis. Lineage (NCBI taxonomy): Eukaryota > Metazoa > Arthropoda > Insecta > Lepidoptera > Erebidae > Arctia > Arctia plantaginis. Next base: position 2,920,941 of record CADEBD010000291.1, on the reverse strand, counting down.
TCCGATGCTCGTGACTGTGCTGCATCCCGGCCATTTTACTTAGAGCCACGCCTGGCGCCTCTTTGTACCTCAGGGTTATTTTTAACTAAAAAGGCGGCGGGACTACACTTAATATTTCTTCTTATACAGCTTAATTAAAATGAGGGATCTGTTCGGAGATCTTTATTTATATATTTACGTATTTTAAATCATTTTTACCTTGTATAAATATTTTTTATTATATTTAATTCGTTACAGAAATTTGAAAATTGGCGGAATATATATCTTCATCAACAGCCATTACTAGTCCACTGCTGGACATAGGCCTCATAGAAAGAAGGGTTTGGCCTACTATACGACGCTGGCCAGACGGGTTGGTATAGGATTTGTTTCCAGTTTTCCTTCTCTTTGCAGTGTTTTTGTCCTGCGTAGTTTGTTCCTTTAGTCGCCTCTTACGACACCCACGGGATGAATAGGGGTGATGACATTCCGTATTCTTTATCCGTCACCACACGGAATATATATAAATAAATCTATTTATATGAAACGGAATCTTTTAAGGTAAGTAAAATGAAAACGTGTAATTTAATTTAACAGATATCAAAATGCAGGTCTCCATGGGTGAAGGTTGTTTTTAGACAACTCCCGCATTAGGAATATATCCTGTGTCGCGGGGGACTTTACAAACATACATGAAACGGACACAAAGAACACCCAGACTCAGAACAACAATTTGTAAATCACACAAAGTTTCGTCTCATGTGGGGATCTCACCCACAACACTCAGCGTAGCGTTGCGTTGCGACCGCTTAAACCACTACGCCATCCGTGCAGTGAATTATTATTGTTGTTACGGGTAGAGAAAGACTACGATAATAATCACTCAGAACGATACATAGTAAATAATATTAATTTCGCCTTGTCAAATTAACCGAATTAAATATTACGAGTTCAGATTATCGTTACTTTGAGACCCCCAAAATAGGTCAAACTCAAGAACCCTTCGTCTCGTCTACACATCATCATCTAGTAATTTTCATTATGATACGCCAATACATTACCTAGTTAATTAGTAACAAGTGAAGTTAAAAATCGAGTTAAAAGAATATCGTGGCAAAAAATGTTTAGGAAATTCTCTATTTTTTTATCATCATCTTGGGGTTTATGGCGATTAATCATAACTCTTACAAGTATAGAAAGCAATAAAAAATTATGACTAAAAGTATTTTTTTAACACTTTTTTTTTTGGAAATGTACGTGACTAAAGCGGCCGATGAGCATATGCAACTGAAGAGTCAGAAATGCTTCTCAGCCTTTGAGGTGGATGTATGCTCTTTTCTTATAAGGTTGAAGGTTATACCGATCTCGAAATACCGCATGCGACCATTTACTTTACAGGTTGGTTGTATGATGCTAAAAGATGATGATGATGATGTGATGGAGTGCCAATTAAAAATGTATGTGGACGGGTTTTGTCGTGTAGAAAGCTGCGGCAAAATTATTTAATAACGCGTTATTATATTAAAGAGGAAGGCTTACCCAATGACCGCTACAAACATAAACAAAGGTAGGAAACTTAATGGACATTAAATAATAATATAAAAACCCGTGTCACGACATTTCAACCACAATTACAAACAACACCATTGTAGGATCACGAATTAAAACCAACTGTGAATATGAAAAATATATTTTATACATTTGAAACACAGGACACGTTCTGTGCCAGCAGGAAGGGACCAGCATATACGGATCTACATATAACCTACTATGTAGCTGTTTATCTGTCTGTGCAATAACTAGATGTTCTCCGCAGTTTTAAGCACGCATTTAATCACTGCTTCGTTCCTAAGGTTTCCAGGACGATGTTCCTCAATGAATACTATAATTAGAAGAATAAAATTTTTATTCATCTGGTAGTATTTTTTATAGTATAGAGGAATATGACTAGACGGGTCACTTGATGATAAGTGAAAACCTTCACCCATGGAGACCTGCATTTTGATTATTGTTAAATTAAATTATGTTTTCATTTTTTACTTACCTTAAAAGATTCCGTGACATATAAATAGATTCATATATATATATTCGGTGTGGTGACGGATAAAGAATACGGCATGTCATCACCCCTATTCATCCCGTGGGTGTCGTAAGAGGCGACTAAAGGAACAAACTACGCAGGACAACAACACTGCAAAGAGAAGGAAAACTTGAAACAAATCCTATACCAACCCGTCTGGCCAGCGTCGTATAGTAGGCCAAACCCTCCTTTCTAAGGAGAGGCCTATGTCCAGCAGTGGACTAGTAATGGCTGTTGATGAAGATGTATATTCCGCCAATTTTCAAATTTCTGTAACGAATTCAATAAAATAAAAAATATTTATACAAGGTAAAAATGATTTAAAATACGTAAATATATAAATAAAGATCTCCGAACAGATCCCTCATTTTAATTAAGCTGTATAAGAAGAAATATTAAGTGTAGTCCCGCCGCCTTTTTAGTTAAAAATAACCCTGAGGTACAAAGAGGCGCCGGCGTGGCTCTAAGTAAAATGGCCGGGATGCAGCACAGTCACGAGCATCGGAACCCGGTTAAGCAGATCATATCTTAGTAGATTTATTAAAAGCAAGTACCGTTTGCCGTTAAGAAGGTATGCCTCGACGTTGCCAAAGCTTCGTGCTTTTAAGTTTGGTGCAAGGTGAACCACGATATATATTTTACGGTGTTTTGTGTATGCAAGATTATTTTATTAATGTTATACTAAAGGACATCTTATTGATTGATCATGCTTTGCGAAAACCTTTCTAATGAACGAGTTATTTATAAGTTTTCTATAGTATATAGTAATAATAAATCACTATCTCTTTCTAAATCAAAGTCAGAACAGTACGAGCCCTGGTATTCCCTATCTTCCTGTATGGAGTTGAAACGTTAACTATTCTGAGGCACGACTGGCAAAGGATTGATGCATTCGAAATGTGGTGCTGGAGACGTATGCTTAGAATTCGTGAGACAGCGAAACGAACAAATGCATAAATCCGGACCCAGCTCCAAATTAAAACTCGTTTGTCCACCATATGCCAACAACGTATACTTTCTTACTTCAGCCACACAATGGCAGAGGCATCGAAATCTAAGAGTGGCAATACACTTGTGTCTCTTAACTTGCAGGTGTCCATGGTCAGCAGTAGTCATCCCCCCATCACCTTACCAGACTGCTAAGCTTATCTTTTTATGTTAGAGGGGACAAGCGAGCAGACGGGTCACCTGATGGAAAGTGACCATCGAAGCCTATGAACGTCTGCAACTCAGGAGTCACAAGTGCGTGTTTGCTTGCCACAAAAAACTTTTCACTGCCTGTACAATTACATAATAACAACATCATTTAATTTTAAAATAAATATTGATTCTGTAAATGTATTTTAGCGAGTAACAAATATACTATTTTAGTACTATCAGTATCTACGTATGAGAATAATAAGATATTTCCCCAAATAAGCAAAAACTTGTTTTCAATTCACATTGTATAAAAAGAAACGTGAACATAGACTCCAGTGTATGGAAATGGAATGTTTTTCGCCTCTCCATTCCTAAGTCGTAACCATATTTTTCCTTGGTTTAATAAAATTGTGGGTTCTGTCCCACGATAATTGCTAAGAACATAAATTCCCACCTCGGTCCGTTTTCCGCCGTATCGTCCATTATCCGTTAATATTGTAAGAAAATAATAAGTATATAGGAGTTTTTATAATGAAAGGTTTATACAAAACCGCTCAGTTAAATTTTTGATTTTCCTCCGTTTTTTCTATAACTCTATTTGAGTGTTCATTTTAACAGAGGAAACTTTTGTGTTTAATTAGCATAGGGGATTTAATTATGACTCTGTGGTATATTGTAATATATTGAAAGACTTTATAGCTTGCATGTTTTCACAAGCTTTTACCAGCTGTTTCACAAGAGTTAATGTTTATTTGCACTAATTAATTTAATAATGCCATTATTTTATCGGGATAAAAAATAAGCTATGTGCTATTGCAGACTATAATACATAACAGGTCACTTAACATCAGGTGATAAAAAACTAGTCAGGCATCTCAGTGAGTACGACTGTGTCGCGGGGGACTTTACAAACATACATGAAACGGACACAAAGAACACCCAGACTCAGAACAACAATTCTTGGATCACAGTGTTGTCCCATGTGGGAATCGAAACCTCAGCACAGTAGAAAACGGCAAGGTGATCACTGAAATGATTACGCCACGAGTGCAGTCGTTTTAATTATGACAAGGTCCGTACTTATTCGAATCACGGGTAGCTATCTAAGCCTGCACGTAATTTATAAACGCTGATTGGGTTCCCATACGTGTGACTCTTGGGGATGTTTTCCTTATTTCCCCGCGGTATTGCCATTTTATAAGAGCATATACAACTGCCGCACATATTAATATTTTATACTGTTTTCTTAAATAAAATGATTTAAGTATTAAAAAAGAAAGAGGCTCATTCGATTCGTTTAAGAAAACATGGCCGTTATAACGATATAAATTTAACGGAACAGAATATTCTTAAATTGTGAATTGGAAGGCCCTCAGAAGCTTCTTTGACCTACGTTGTTTAAGAAATTGTATCAACTTTGTGACCTTTAAAGAGATTAATATTTCTAAGAAGGTTGTGCTGTGTACTTTTAAGTTTGATTAGCATTCAAACCTCCCCCTGTCATAGATCTTTTTAAGAGGAATAATTGCGTTAAAATGTAAATAAGTTTCTAGTCTGCATGTTTTTTTTTCTTAAATCTTTACGCACACTTTTATAAATCATTGTTAAAATTCCTCGTGAATCATTGTGACCATATACATTTGAAAAGGATTGTTAGATAATTAACGTCAAACGTCTAAGCATCTCTCCAAATAAATAACATTGGAATGTATGTTTGTAAATGTTTACAAGATACTTATACAATTAAAGTTCTTTAAAAAAATTATCTGTCTGGCTTATTATGATAACTAATCTTGAACGGGTAGACCGATTTCAAGTGGCAGACAGTTAAAGATATGATAAGAAATAACTTAAGTTACTGCTTTTAGTAATACAGTCTATGATAAAATAGTAATATATACATATGTATGTTTATGTATTAGCTTATAAGATTTGCAAATGAATACCCATATTCGCAAATCGCGGTCGTCAAGTCCCTCTGATGATAAGAGACTATCACCTTACTTGGACACCTGCATTTTAAGAGACACTTGAACGTTGAATTTTATTATCATTTTTGAGCCCTAAATCTTTTTAAATAAAATAATTATGTAAAACAGGAACAAACGTGATGACATGAACACACACGCATATAAGAGAATCAGCGATAATAATACTAGCATCAATGCTAAATATCCTTATTTATATTTAAGTTGCGGAAATTTCTTTCTTATTTTTTTTAAGACAACTCCCGCACTAGGAATAAACGCGGAATAAATCCCCTGTGTCGCTGGGAACTTTACAAAACAGAAATGAAATGTCCGATTCATTTATGTTTGACTTCATTTCATTTTCATTATATTTTTACATTTAAAAGACACGTAGACTCAGAACAACAATTTGTGGATCACATAAAGTGTCGTCCCATGTAGGGGATACATATATATCCATCCATCCATACTCAGCGTACCGGCGACCGCTTAAACCACTACGCCATCCGTCATATCTAATTTAAACTCGTTTATATGTGACTTTAAAGGTGTTTGCCGAGGGGCGCGGGGTAAAGAGTAGCTGGAGTGTGATTTTATACAGGTTATGCAAAAAATAAATGGAATACAGACAGATGGGACAAAGCTAGAAGATAAATTGGTCTATGGAAACAGTAAGAGAAAATTAAAAAAGTCTTCTACGTTTAAAAAAAAACATTTTAATGTATTATTATCGTATAATATCGTATGTATATAATATATATTGCAAGTATAAACCGTGTGGTATCCCGAAGCCCTCCCAAAAGAAGAACAGTTGAAATATCACTGAGCTTTAAAATGTCCCCGACACGAATTTTGCATTGTGGATAAAACTGACAATGCACTTTCGTTGTATTTTTTCAGTGAATGGTGATTGACATTTAAGACATCCTATACTAGTGGATTAAGCTACTGTTATTTTTTTAAAGAGTTGAAGTTCGTGAAGCAAAAAAATTAAATTTGAGATTCGAGCAGGTCTTTGAAAAATATGAAGTACATATTATATAAACCACGAAGAGCAGGCTTTTAAAATACACAGTTATCAATTCATACATACATATTATTATTTCATCAATTATCATTATCATCAACAGCCTTTAATAGTCCAGTGTTGGATATAGGCATCTCCTTAGAAAGGAGGTTTTAGCCTACTGTACCACGCTGGCCAGACGAGTTGGTATAGTGTTTGTGTCAAGTTTGCCTTCTCTCTGCAGTGGTGTTGTTCTGCGAGGTTGCTCCCTTAGTGGGCTCTTACGACACCCACGGGATGAATCCGTCACCACATGTTTATTCTTTAAAGTTAATTTATTCAGTGATCAGTATATCATTTTGCGGCAAATGAAAGACGGTCCCTTAAATGTTGTTCAAATTTTTAGATGTGAATTAAACTTTATGTTCTAGGAGTTTCTGAATAAAATAACTTTAGAACGAGCGCTTTCCGAGTCCAATTCATTCATTTATCTAGACGTTGTTACGACAGACGCTCAAATTGAGATCAATTAGTACCAGCTGCTGGGTGCCGTAACGTTTGCATTTAACCTGGCTTTTGTTCGGTGAATATTGTTTGTTGTAAAGTTTTATGAGGGTTTTCTGGTTAAGACTACTCTACTGTCTCAATTTCTAGTCTTTGATTAAAATGGAAAATCATATCAAAGACTAGAAACTGAGAATTAATGAATGTACCTTTTGCCCGGACTTTGGGGGGACCTTGAAAGTTAACTATGTATGTAATTTTACTGGCGTGTACGGTGTCAGACGCAGCTTAATTGCGACGGTGCTTAATTATTAATCGCGTTGTAAAATTTAAATATAATATTTAAAATTTACTGTTTTTTTTTTCTTTACCGAGAATCACTCTTACAATTAAGACGAATCTAAGGACACGTCAAACGATACAATCAACCAACCCCTTTAGGCTACAGAGCATGATAAAGAAATATACATACATACCTAGGCACACACACTCGAAAACAAACCTCTTTCAGACGCTGTGTCACTGTTCGAAAAAAACATGTAAATTTAATGTAACCACCGTAATTACCGATACGATCGATCTACATCACCAGTTAGAGTCTAATTTTATGAATGAAAGCTTGCCATTAGTCATATTAAAACAATGAAATTGGAAATAGCACCGACATATTTGACGACCGGCCCATTGAATATAAAGTCAATGAATTCATTCATAGTTTGTATGCCAATATTCTGTTCAGATTCGCATACAAAGGTTTAGTATCGTCTATTTAGTAAAATATAACGGATTAGATATTAATATGCATGAATATGCTGATTACCTAAGCACTAACGGTGTTTTGTATTTTTGTTAGCACTAAAAATTAGGCAGGATATGAATCATTATAACAAATACTGCAAAGTGTCGTCTGATTACTTTGCATGAGCACACATACATACACACATAGGTTGGTGAAGTGTGTGTAGGTACATCCAAACCAACAAGTTCACCGCAACGTCACAGATGTTCAAACTGGTTTGCACTGGTTCAATGTTAGATGGACGATCTACTTTTAGGTGTGTGCATAAGTGTGTGTATCAAGTTTTATTTGATTTTATTCTGAGTTCAGTAGTTAAATCTTGGCTGTCTTTTTTTAAAACTAAGTAATGGCTTCAGTGTCGATTTTATAAGAGAGTGCATAAAGCTAAAATTTACGTGGCCCTAAAAATCACTTTTTTAAATAGTATAAAGTAAAATGTACGTCTTTCCAAGTTATACTGGAAAATTAATTTAAAAAATGTGTATATATATTTATTTAGTGTTAAATGTCCAAGGGTCCGGTAGTGCTTTTGTGTGGAATAGGGAAAGAATATTATGAAACAAAACAGTTTTTTAAGAGTCCTTTAATAGGTTCTAAAATAGAATAGACGATCTGGTTACCGTAAAGCTAATATTGCTTAAGATAGAAGATAGAACAGAAGAATAAAAAAATATAGGTATGTACATAATACAATATTAACAAAATGTGCAAAACAAGTGTAGTGGAAAACCACCTTATATGAGGAAGGACTGCGTAAAAAAGCATATGCTTAAAAAAGCAGTAAGTCGTGAACTGACGAATGATAGAGAATGGAGAAAGAAAGGCACGAAAGAAGATGCCGATCAAACTGCCGTGTGGGACGAAAGTTCATTCATTTTCCTTTCGTTTAAAACTCATAGATTTACTTCTATTAAAGTTTTTTTTTTACAACTCCCGCATTAGGAATATATCCTGTGTCGCGGGGTACTTTACAAACATACATGAAACAGACACAAAGAACACCCAGACTCAGAATAACAATATGTGGATCACACAAAGTGTCGTCCCGTGTGGGGTTTGAACCCACAACACTCGGCGTAGTGGAAAGCCGCGTGGCGACCGCTTAAACCACTACGCCATCCGTGCAGTCAAGTTGATATCCCTAGACAGTTAATGGATAAACATTGACGTGTGAAATATTTTATGCTAATAGTAAAGCGTGTTATAGCGGTCGTGTTGTAGTAAAAAATACTTTTGTCAACTTACAAATGACATTTCATTATTCATCTAAAAAGTAAGTTCAAAATAATAATAATAATATTTTTTTTTTAATATTTTCACACATCTAGGCAGAGCCTGTACTATTGTAACTAAACTGCTGATAAACATACTTATATATTTCTAAATACATACATATTATATTATAGATAAATTATACCCAGATACAGAACAAATGACTGAGCTCAAATGCATTTTATTTTATTTGTTATTATTATTAAAATACGTCCAGCAAACACAATTTACAAGGCGGACTTAATGCCATAGGCTTCCAGTCGACCTTTGGGTGATGCAGAGCTGTGTGGCAGGTGTATAATTCAAGCTGATGAATAAATGACTTAATTGCTTACTGTAGTAAACAGACTACTTATAAACACATTATTAACGGACACCGAACCAATACCCATGTGTAGGGAATATACCCATGTTCTGTAGCTAACCATCTCTTCCAGCTAACCGTCTTGATAACTTACCAATAGAATACCAGGGAATATTAAGATGCACAATGATTCTTGAGTCTATACTATTTTGATATCTATCACGTACCTGAAAAGAAAAATACGTATATTAGATTAAGGATTAATTTGATAAGATAAAAAAGCGATCAATTGAAAAACAGACATTGTAACGGTGCATTTCGCACCATTACAGTAATTTGAACCTTAGTCTTGTTTTAGTTTTGTTAGGTTGAATTTTATGTCGTTTCTGCGTGTGCCGATGGTCGAGGGGCGGACGAGAGTAATAATCGATGTTGTTCGCCGCGTTAGTTAGTCGATTTAGTTTTTCTTGTCCTGGCAACATTTTTTTTACGTTCTAGGGAGCGACAAGCTTTTGCTCTGGCAACACGTTGGCGTCACTATTGGTTTTGACGGCCGAGTGAAATGAAGCGGAGCGAGCCATTGTAATTTAATTTATTAGTAATCCTTATTTATTTGATATGGACGAGGGCCTGTTTCCTCTTTAAATGTCTGGCCAACCTAGTTAAGACTCGAGCTATTGGTTCGAGTGATTATTTTTATTGAAAAGGTAAGTTTTGTTCGGCCACGTGCTTCACGCTTGGCTTGGCAGAATTTGTGGTTCTAACTCTTTGTTTAATTGGTTACAGGAAATGCTTATAATGCCGCTGCTTGGTTTGTGAAACGTTTTGGGACCCTGGTAAGTAATATATGATTTCTTGTCAGAGTTAGGATTCATCTTGTGAGATAGGCTTTTAACCTATAATTTTTCCTTATTTGCAGATGAATCAGGGTTTTTTTAGTTTATATCTAAAGTTTTAATTATACTCTAATTTTCCTTTTATACCTAAATTACTTGACTTTCTTATTGGATTGTCATTGCGTGGCATTCGGATTTTTGTCTCTCGCCGGAGTTTGACCCCAAGAAATTAGTTTGCTGTGGAGCCCCGGAATGGTAGAAAAAGCTGCTTAGCTGCACGCCATTGTCTGGAGCCTGGGAGTGCTAACCCGCCTCTTCCACCACGTGGGAACTGGAGTGAGAAGTTTCGGAGTTGGTTTGATTTCATTTCATTCGGACTGAACCAAGGTCATCGGTATGTGTTTTGTTATATTTTTCTTGGCGACGTGGCATTGAATACTGCAGGTCCCCAAGGGGTGTTATTTTTTATTAGAGAGTGGGTCAATGCTATGTCTACCCTTAGAGTTTGTTGTTTTGTCTATTAAGTCTTCATGTGACTCTTAAAACTTATTTAACCTTATATTTTTTTTGGAAAGGATTGCATTAATGACAGTACTAATTTGTGTATAAGAATTACCTATTGTAATTAGAGACATAAGACACATTGTACTCTACAGACACTACGGGATAATAAACAGCCATTAGAACTTAACATCTTGTATTCATTAGCTGCCTCCCGCCCTGGATTAAAAAGGTTTGGTGCTGGCCGAGATGTCCGAGGTATTTGTTGTGTTTGTGGTGGGTTCTGTGTTCTTTTAAGGTGGTATCTGGCGCCCGAGACTTTTATTTTGTTATTTTGTTTCTATTTGATGCCACCAGTCTAGTTTATATTTCTTTAAAACAGACCCACAACATAATATTAATTTTTTTAATTTTTTATTATTACAACATTTTGAAGTACAGCCTGTCTATATCGGTTACTGAATTACATAATATTGCAGTATTATAGGGCACTTTTATTTACACGCTTATTAAGAATTAGCTGTTCCTGGCCACGCTTCGCTGTAGCACATTATTGTTGCATTTATGATAAATATGTAACAAAACTAACTCGAAAAATAGATAAAAACAATATCTGAAGTCGGTTGCATCATCATCATCATCATCCGTCTATCGCAGTCCACTGCTGGACATAGGCCTCTCCCATTGCACGCCACTTAGATCGATATTGGGCTTTTTCGATTTAAGTCAATTTTACCTTAATCGGTTCAGAACTTTTTGAGTTTTTAAACGTACACAAACCAACTTAATACATTCATATAACATAGGTTGCAACAAATTAATATTACAATAACTTGTCAAAAGCGAAACACAACACAAGACAGTTTTTATAAATGCAATGCGGTAATTTTTACATTGGCTCTATACCGCATGCGAGGCGAGAGCGGAACATAAATCATGATCATGATAAATCATCAACCCGCAAAACAAAGCCTCAAGATTTGGTAAATCACAACAGAGAATGGCGTAGGAAGCAAATTGTGTGTTTGTGTCGGACACAGGGACTGCTTCATATTTCCCAACAATAAGCACACACAGTATATACTCTATCGTTAAATAGATTACATTTATGTGAATATTCCGGTTTATTTATTTTTATTGGTAACATTTGCATTCTGTAATGTGATGAAGGAGCAAAAAGTTCAGAGCATGTGCTTGCAGCTTTATTTGAAAACGAATTTTGTACTATAATAATGTATGTATACCCAATTAATTATATAAAAAAAAATAAGAATAAATTTATTACAAAAAGGTATGTGACACAATAAGTTTTACAGCGGCCACAGCACTAAGCTCGAGGCTTGTATCGCAGAAGCCAAAGATAGATTGATCATACGATAAATCTATCTTTGGCCTCTGCGATACAAACCTCGAGCTTGAAACTGAATGAACTGATGAAACTGTTTAGTTTCACACTTCACTTTCGGCTCAGCAAAATAATAGAGACTATATCATTATGGATAGATTTGCTGGCTGGATGGCTTTGGGTAGATTTTTTTACTATGGCAGACCAGGTCTCATGTCTGCCCTCATAGGGAATAGAATTGTTTCTGGTAACCTCACCCATTCGGTGAAAAGCAGTAAAAGAAGCAGCGTGAAGCTTAATATCGGTGTTCTATGAGGTTTGGTGTCATTTCGCTCGAGCCAGTCAATGCATGCCCTTTCTTTTGTTGACGGAGTGGAAAATTCCTTCGGGTCGCCGGCTCCTTGGGGTATAGGAGCCAGGAGTATGTGGTGTCTCCATTAAAAACCACTCCGATGGACTGCTTCTTCAGCGCCCTGCTCTGGGGAGAACCCGGACCATGTGATTTCAGGTCCCCCCAGATCGACGGCGCACCTAACTAGACCCCATCCCAGGGAAAGCCAGTGGCTGCTCCCTGCCTGTCAGCCTATCCAGATGTTGCGGCCTGATTACATTTTCAATGCGATCAGGCTGCCATCCTATCCCCTACCGCAGCAATTAATCTGCCACCAGAAGTCCCCACTCTCTTACAGCCCGCGGTCCCGTCTGCTGCGCATTCCGCCGCCGACGTAGTCCATGCATTCTCTACTACGGTAAACTAAAAATGATACTACTACAAATTATATTCAACGGATACCTTTAACCATAAGATAGCAAAAGAATTGTTATAAATTACTTAACCAATCAAGTTCCACCCTATTAACAAACAAGCTTACATAGCAGTCAATTAATTAATATTATCTGTTACTCAATATTATTACCTCGGAGTAATTTATACATTATTAGTTAAGGGTCACAGAGTTGTTTATTCGATTAAAACTTTCCACTTCAAACAGTACAAGTACAAAGGGTATAGTAATAAGCCTTCTGGATCAAAGCTAAGCAACACGTGTAACATCTCACATATCACCTACTCTCTGACTCTAGCAACGCGCGCGCTCATTGGTCAAATCAAATAGCGGCGCACTACCTTCACAACTTGTTACACACTTCCGTGCATTAGAGAAAAGCTGGGGCTGAGAGAGAAGATGGGAGAACCAAATGGCAGTTCGGCCGGAGTGATACTACGCCCTCACAGAAAAAAGGAGTTCAGCAATTTTTCGCTGGTGTTATAAAATCTAAAAATGTAAAGTTTTCATTTCAACAGAGGTGTCGATAACGGTGACGACGGTAATCGTGTCCCGAGTTCAATGGTTTTTTTCCCATAAAATACATTGTTTTGTTTGTTGTTCAAAAATAAAGAAGTTTTCACTTCAAAAATCTTACACATCAACTCTCTTACTTTATTATAAAACCCAATATAGATAGTATAAAATGATGGTGGCCGAAAACATTAAAGTAAATCTATTGCTGAATCAATAGATTTACTTCCACATGAACATGAACATTTTATTGTCATCTTTATATAGAAAACCACGAAAACATTAACTGAGGAATCCTTTGTCGTCCAAAAGTACTTAAAAGTATAACACTGGTGTTGGCGTATCATCCAGCAACAGCTGTTGAGTACACCTGGCGTGTCCCCGGGCCCCTGACACCGAACAATAATATACCGTTTGGTTTACACGACATCAAGGCGAGTATATGATTACATTTACATTGGACTTTCGAAATATGAGACGTAAGATTTCAATGTTATTATGTTTATTATGTTATTCGTTATTTATCTGACAGCGCCAGAAGGAGGGTACTGAGGGTATGTACATATGTATGTATGTTTGTACTTATTTGGCACGCTCTGTAGCCTAAACGGCTTCGTTCGGCGAGGTTTCCTTAGATTCGTCTTAATTGTGTGTGTGAGTATATGACAATTACAAATTTTTAGTCACCACACGGACATGTATTTCTTGTTCAAAGCATCAAAAAATCTTATTATCTGAAATACATAGTGGTAGAACATAGTGGTAGAACAGATACATAGTGGTATAGGTACAGATACCCCGGTCTCTTCATGTCTTAAACCCCATCCATCCGAAACTCACAACCGTTTTCTTTCTGCCAATTTATCTTATTCCTAAGGCCCGTCTGAAAACAATTATATTTAAACGTATATTTTTGTTATACCTAAAAAGCTGTTTTATTGTACCTTAGATTTATTAACTATCCTTGTGAGAATATGTTGGGAACGTTAATTAATGTTTCAAAACAATTTAGGTTTATGTCTGGACTTTCTTCTCAGCAGGGATTGGAGTAGTTATCCAAGTGCCTTTGCAACGTTTAACTTAAACGTAACTAACTCAAACGATTTAGGTCTTACTCGAAATTTCCTACCATATATAATTAGTTTACAGTATATAGGAAACATAATACCATATACATACGAGTATATAATTTATTACATATAAAATGTAGTTTAGTAAATGTAATGTACTAAGATTTTAGTTCAATGCAGTGGTGGTAATATTAAGTTGTTGTACACTACAATAATCTATACTAATATAATATAAATCGGAGATTGTTGGGTTGAACGTGGTAATCTCAGGAAGTACTTGTTCCAAATTGAAAAATTATCTTAGTGTTGGATTACCTATAAAATCACACTACCACCAATAGGTGCCGAGCATCAAAGATAGAAGTTTGAAAAAAAAAAACAGAGAAAATTTATCCTTTTCAAGAGAAGCAGATGCAGGTGCGCTGGTAATTTATAATACGTAAGTTTACTATACCAGTACAATTTTATCACTAAGGCGTAAAACAATAAAAACAACTCTAGCTATTTTGTAGTTATATTTATACATGATAGTCCTAGTAACATAACGCAATATTTTGTAAGGACTGTCTGGAAGGATTTAGATTAAATTTGCCACAGATACCTATATTATTCTGAGAAACACTTATAACGTGATTGCGTTACTCTATATGAATATAATTAAAACTTTAACGTTTAATTTCGATGTAAATTGTGTTATGGACATTTAAAACCAGGTGCTATAATTTCAGCACCAGGGACTTCCTTTCTAGGGTATACCTGGTTCCCCGGCTATTAGTACCCGGCGACGGCGTGCGGTTTTAGTAGGTTCGAGTCCGACATGCCACCGACAGGTGGTATCCGAGGGGATTTCCGCAGGGAAAAAAAAAAAAGGTGTTATAATTTCAGCAACGACAGTAAACAAAAAAGAAATTATTCCGTACAGATTAAAATAGCATCATACAAACTGCATTAGTTATTATTTCAGTCTATAATATATCATCTTCTAAGAGCAGTTACATTGTTGGCTTTTAAATTTATCACAAAAAACAGTTAATTTTTTTACTGTGTGAAAACGTATATTTATAACATTTAACAACAATCTGTGTGGTGAGAGATTAAGCACACGGAGTATCACCACTCCCATTCATCCCATGGGTGTCGTAAGAGCCAACTAAGGACGCAAATTACGCAGGACAACAACACTGCAAAGAAAAGACGTAAAGAAGTGAATGTATATACATACACAAACCTTAAAAATAAAATCCCAAAAATAATATAAAAGTCACGTCTACACCAATTAAAATAATTTTATAGAATGTAGAGGTATTGTTGGATCATGTTCTCAAGGGCCTTCAAGAATGGTCCTTATTAGGGGAGACCGAACCACTTGATCATGTATCAGCCATTGAGGATAATTGAACTCCTGACGAGCCACATAACAAAGAACAATAACGGATACAACATAATTGGCAGGATTACTTGCCATAGTCCTTAAATGAAATCCGTAAAATATTATAGTACTCCGATTTTTTTTTCACACATTTCACACACGGCCGTCTGATCCCAAACTAGGCAGTCTTTTTTATTGTAGGTATCTGTGCCTGAAATAGGAGGGATCCGGGAACTGCTGTTATTAAGCGCAAAGCGCGGGTACCATTTTCGCGTAAATTCTCTATTTAGGCGACGTACGGCCGCAAACCAGCGTGTCATCGGCGAATTTTATTTAAGGTCAGCGCAGTATGATTCTACTATATCGTAAAAAAAAAAAAAAAAAAACACTGTTTGCTCTTTTAATAGCCATATCCATCTACACAGTCCATCCACGTTTTCTTTGGTCTACCTCTTCTCTTGTACCCCTCAACTCCCGTACCTAACACTTTCTTCGCCACATTTTCCTCATCCTTCCGCATGACATGTTCATACCAAGATAACCTATTACTTCTTAACTTTTCATCCAGTGGCTAACTTTCAGACTTCCTCGTATATACTCATTCCTAACCTTGTCCATCCGAGTCACACCACACATCCATCTGCACATTCGCATTTCGACTACGTTTAGGCCTCTCATCTGTTCTCTTAATGGGTCTACTTTTAGGACCATATGGAACGGCAGGTCATATTACCTATCAGAAACAAAACACTGTCAGTATTAAGTATTGCTTAGTAAGGATTGTTAACAGTTACAAGTATGTTACAACATATTAGTCCGTATTGTTCTATATTTCATTATTTGCTCTTAACAAACTCAGACACTCACACCGAAACATATTTTGGAAACTTTAAAATAATAAATGTTCGTATAAAGCTAACTTGACCGCTAATTTCTCAAAAACTTTGTATTGGACTTTAGCCTTGTTTGAAGTTAGGTGCTTAGTAATTATTACGTCATTAAAAAACCAAGCAGCTAATTAAAATTTCCTTAAAAGCTGTTTGTTTTAAAACTTTAACTAGAACACAACAGAGTGTACAAGGTTCTTCACAAATTCTTCGTCTTTGTCCCAACATAAATAGTTGTACAGTATAATTTTAGTTCTGGACGGCGGAGACAGGAACGCTTTAAGTAGTAGAAAACTTAACAACAAAAGTGATTTATTAAAGTTCGCAGACGACCTTATAGAGAAAGATGTCAGTGGGCTGACAAAGAATTACAATTTCTTGTGACTAAATGTTCTAACACGTGGCATACTAAAAGGTAAAAGTAAGAAAACCTGCTGTAACCTGCCACTCTTCGCTGTGGCACAGTGTGATTGCATTGATGCGAAATGAGTAACAAAACTGACACGAAAAAAAGATAAAAACCATCTTTGAACCTTGCTTTTGGGTGTTTGAAGCGTACACAAACCAAAATCAACAGCCTTTAGCAGTCCACTGCTGGACATAGGCCTCTCCTTAGAAAGGAGGTTTTGGCCTACTATACCACTCTGGCCAGACGGGTTGGTATAGGGTTGGTGTCAAGTTTTCCTTCTCTTTGCAGTGGTGTTGTCCTGCTGAGTTTATTCCCAACATACCAACATAACATTTATATTATATTGTTTGTGTGTGTTTGTGTTCTCTTTTTATCTTCACTTGTACTTGAACTACAGAAACAAGGCTTGGGATTTGATTTTAACCTACTTCTAACTGTTCTACAGAAATTATACTTTGTATGTAAATTTAGTTTGGAGGCGAATGCCATAATTAAGCAACTTTGAGCTAGTATAATGATAAAACCAGGAGTTGGTTCATGGAAGTCTTCAATGAGTAACTAGCGAAGTTAAGGCTCATATGATTTTTTCAAAATTAGCTTGGTTGCTGACTTCATTCAATTCGACATCATAGCATGTGTTATTAGTTTTTATAAACTGCTAGCTATTAACGTGATTATTTCGAGTGTCTGACTTTGAAACAGACGAACCTCAATACAACCGCTCTTCCCTTATTTTACCTCCTCAGAGGTGAAATTTCAAAAAATCGTTTCTCAGGCTTACAACATAAAAGATTACCCGGAACAAACAAACAGGCAAAAAATATTCAGACTGGTTTTTAGGCATAGGTATCGTGCCAAACCTGTGTGAGCATGAAAAAACCTATTAATTTAACATAACAAACAGAATAATTTTTAATTAAATATACGTACATTAATTTATTATTGGGTATCTAGAACTGCAATATGCCATCGTTTGTTACAAGGCAGATTGAGATATAGCAAGGCTTTTGGCCCAGTTACATGTTCGACTGGATTAATCTGATATAATTATCCACACAACGTTTAGGAATACGTAACTATTGAACCGTTCGAGATGTATTTATGCAGTGTTAAGCAATGGCGATAGGTATACTATGTAAATGTGTGTTGTATAAACGGTCCATCATATGTAGATGTAATTGGGGTAGATTAAACCCAGCATCATCTCTCTGTACTGGTATTAATTTTATTTGGAGTCGATGCAATAAGAATTGAAAAGGGTTTTGTCTTGTTTCTTAAATGGCCGGCCCCGCCTGCTTAATGACAAATTTCCTTTGAATTGGAATTTGATCCTTGGATCCTTTGGAATTTGATCAGTGAATTTTGGTAAGAAACACCGCGAAGAATGATGAACTCAGGGTTGCGAAATGGTAAGCGACTACTGCCGCCCAAGGACACTTACAACTTGAAAATCACCAGTGCTTTATCACTAATACTTTCAGCCCCTTCGCACAGAATCAGAGAGAGAGAGCGTTTCGGCTCCAGTAACCTCAGTTACTCGGAAACAAACGAATGAACGGCTTCATACTGGTTTTCTGTGACGCCGTGGTATCTGTGGGGTAGGGTATTTATTGTAAAAATACCCTCGGGAAGACCCCCTTATATTGAACATAAACATAGGTTATTTATCTCGGAAATAATTCCCTGGGTCTCAATTCTGCTATTCTAATATTGTATCAATAGAATGTCTATGGAATAGTTATGTACATTCCCTATGTAAGACCAATGGCCTCCCGATGACTTGTCCTTGAACTGCCACTGATAGAAATGTCGTCGATGTCTTTGTAATAGTTTGGTAAATGGTACATTTTAAATTTGTAAGGAAATGTTGTTGAGATCACCATTGATGAGACACATTGTCACTACTTCGACAGTCTATTGACACAGTGAATTTATGTTAGATATATAGTAGTAGTTTATATTATTATAATGGGATGACAGTGGCTTGTATGTTAACATAAAATAGAAGAATTGAGGCCCTAATCGGATCCCCTGACTTGATGATATAAAACATGGCAAATACGAGATTAAAGTTTTCATTGTACAAAATCTAAACAAGACAAAGTTACTGACACCAGCTGGTAGGTACCTACACTATCATTTAAATTCAAACACCAAAACTACTTTCACAACAGCGATGTATCATTATAAAATATTACTTAGATATACCAAGTCGGCAGCTAATACCGTTCTAAACGGTTTACAATGTGTTCGTATTGTACAAGCTATTACTTCGAAGAATGCTGCAAGCCGATTGGGCTTTTAGAGTTCTTGCACAATACTAGCGAAGACGCAGCGTCACGACTTAACTTTCAATTGAGAATTATTTTATTTGAGATGTTTCAACATGAACATGGGAAAACAATACTAATATTTTCAACATATTTTGAACAGTCAGATTCGATCACCCGTTTCAACGATCGGTGTGTATGCAAAATGTATGTGTGAATATATTTCCATACATGCATCGAGATACTCGATTCAACAAACGATATAATTGGTATAACTAAAAGAATTATTAAAGAAAAAGATCGAATAACAATTTGGAAAATAGAGAGTGGCAAGTAATCTATATCAAACGCAAATATTAGTAAAAATTGATGCCAAGGACTAGACTAGAATAAACACATGTTATAATACAAACGGGTTTTCAAGTTTCATATTTCTTTTTAGCGAATAACGTTATTGTCTATACATACGGCATATAGATTTTCATATTTGATAGTCTCACAGTATTTTATAGTCGCCTGATGCATCAGATATAAGTGTATAAGCTCCTTAAAATACCGTTAGAAATTCTCCATCGAGAGAAAGGCTTGGTTCGACTCAAGCAACAGGCGCATCATCAACCATTTCCCTAAGGCTCTCTGCTCTTGTAAGATTGTTTTCAATCTTGCCTTTTTTGTTTGCTTTTCCTTATTGCATTTGCTGTGTAGGGAAAACTTTTGGGTACATTTTATTTTATCAATATTTACGACAGTCGTAAGTTCTTGTTTAGGAGATGTTGAGGCCGCAGTGGGATCATTGATCATACGACCCCTTTTTTTCATATCTATATAGTAGCAAATAACCAACTTTATGCGACCTACATGCATATAAGGATGATCAACCTTTAAATCATTACAAGAGTGTCATTGACGCTTTGACAATCCTAAAAAGATGGCAAATTGTCCTAAAGTTGGGTCCTGATGGTTTATTTATTTATAACTTTATGCACATTTGTACATCGGCGGACTCAATGCCCCAGGCATTCTCTCCCAGTCAACCTTTAGGTAGTGTAGAAATCGTGAGTGGGAGGCGCATATAGGTTATAACACTAATCACTAAGATATACACCACACAACACAACACACGTAATTTTATACACAAGCACACATAAATATACACATACATACACATATACATATACATATATATATATATAAATAAATACACATACACACACTATACATATATATGCATCTACACACGTACAGACATATATTATCACTATATTCGTACACCATGAGTGTAGCCAAGTTGGTTGCTGCACTCTTGATTCGATGATTCTGCCGTCTCATTAAGAAGAAGGTTGTGTACTTTCTTTTTGAATACGGAACGGTTTGTGGACATCCTGATTTCAATCGGGAGCTTACTGCTCTTAAATATAATTAATTGTTTCTTAGCGTGTTTAGTAACTCGTTTCATATCTTTTTATGGGGTTCTCAAGGATTTCGGAATAGCCCTTGCTGTGTAAGCTTATTTTTATGTTCGATTTCAATATATATTCATATACTGGTATATATTCTCCTAATCATTCTCATCCAATCAATTGCAATCAATAGCATTTGACAATAAAGCTGCCTTATATGAGTTATCTATCACACATATATTTTTATATGTAAATACTTTCACTTGAATATTACACATATCGTAAAGCCTTAAAGCATAAGAAAGAGAAAACAATATGTTTATTACATATTTACTTTCATAAAAATGGTAAATATATGCAAATAGAAATCCTTAAACCCCACTCATTAATAAAATGAACATTTTAAGATTAATTTGGGACTTAGGACCATTCCTCCAATCGTAGGCATTGCTGGAGGATGTATATCGTAATAAGATTGCTTACTGATTTGGAAGTCAGTGCCAAATGTACTGGTACGTATGTAGCCATTATTTTAAAGACAGGTGTTTTAAGTCACTGTACTACTAGTACTTTATTACTAAGGTGTATGTTTTTATCACTATACTACTCACTAGTATCAAGAACCTAAAATAAACACCTCAAAAGTTTCCTCGAACTAAATCTTTTTCATCTGTTTTTTCAAGCCGATGAATGAGATTACTACGCAAAGAAACTCATTTAAACATCGGATAACCGCCAGTAAAATTAGCGGACGCGCGGCAGCCTTTTACAATAATCCACCGTCGCATCGTAAATTTGATGAGACGCCGGAAATATCAGGGGAATATAAAGTATGCTCCGTTTGAAAGGAAAATTAATATAGAATGAAACTTTGGATGAACATCCACTTCGGCAACGTTAGCTATTGGATGAGAATCTTCATGATTAAAAGAAAGCCTGCGTCCTCTTACCAAAGTGCCTTACAGAGAAGACACTTAAACATAAATAGTTCATTAATTTTTATGTTTATTTTGGGACCGAGTGTCAGAGAGGCGTCTAGCCTCAATTTTTGTAAATATTGAACGTCATCTTAATATAAAATATCGTTAAAAATATATTGTGGCTATTTCCTTATCCTATCCAGTTTCTGTTCTGACCTACTCCTTTTTATATACATTAGGTAAATTATAAATATATGATTTATAGAAAGGTATGCTTACCTATACGATTAGATTTCTTTTGTACTATAAGCATTTAATATATACTACGTCTGCGGACCCCTGAATCTCTTAAAACACCCGGAGAGAAGCCCACGGCTTCCCCGGGATAGGGGATTACCAGGTTGGGGACCTAAAATAACATGGGTCCGGGTCCTCCTTGGTATAGGGCGCCTGAAACTGTTCGTCCGGGAGGTTTTGTTGGAGCCGGAGATATGAAGAGATTCTCCACCCCGTCAACAAAAAAAAGAGAGAACCATGTAGTTACACTCACTTATGATGGAACAAAGTGTCTTCTAGACAGTTTGATTATTATACATACCAGTCCACAGTTGTAGGTATGAAAAATTAGTATGTGGTAATTTATGATATAAGTAGGAGGCAGATGAGCATACGGGTCAGCTGATGGTAAGTGACTACCGCCGGCCATGGACACGTGCAACTCAAGAGTCACAAGTGCGTTGACGACTTGAGTCCCACCCACCAGATTGAGGGAGAGAGGGTTTGGGATATTTATAATATGCCGATATTTGGACTAGGCTCGACCGGAGCGAGGCATGGCTCTCGCAAGGTCTTAAAGAGATAAACTCGGATAAAACTAACAACAACTATACTTAACACTTGTATAATACTTAATAATGTTCTTAAAATATTTCGTACTCGTAGTAATAACCGTTGTTATATTTACTTTCCACTTGCATTCTTACATTCTCACCTGAAACCTTTCTCCATACAAAGAACATCTAACGAAATAAAGTTCTAAATTGGATCGGTACGTCCAAATATACGAACATTTACTCGTAAATGAATAACCATCCAGTTATACAATAATTTCTAGAAATTATTCTTTCATATTACAAACCTAGCTACTATTCCAATCTATGTCAGAAAAATGTTGTGCTAATAACTCAAAAATGACTGAACCAGATTACGAACGCGAAATTACGTAACCACAAAAAATTTAAGTGTACTCGTAGGTTTTTATATTAAAAACATTGCCGGCAAAAAGTTTTCAATAAAAAAAGGTAAAATAAGTACATTTCGTCCTCGAGCAAAGCTATTTACACAGGATCGGTACCTACCGACCTACCTACTAATACTCGTATATACCAATAACAAAATAGATTTACAAATTTGCGAACTCAATTATCTTGAACTTCAACGAATTATTTTTTTTGGACGACTGGATGACGTAGTGGTTTGTGTAAAGGACTGCTATTCCAAAGGTTGCGGGTTCGATTCCCGCTCAAGTAAAACATTTGTGTGCATGAACATTTAATGTTTGATTTGGTCTGAGTGTTTCTATGTATAATAAGTAGGTATTTACAAAAAAGAAAAGTATATGTATTTGTACCAGTTGTCTGGTAGCCATAGTACAAGCTCTGCTTAGTTTGGGACTAGATGGCGTTGTGTGAATGTGGTAGAATATTTAAATATCAAACTCAAACTCAAACTCAAACTTTCTTTATTTCATAAAATTTTCAAAATTGTTTGAAATCGTCTTCCATGTAGACTCTAAAGTCATAGATCAACACACACAAAAGCAACAATCTCTGTTTTGTCAAATAGTAACCAAATAAATTTAACAAAATCAAACCCATACAAAATCTATGATATGCCTGTGCCGATCTACAACCGCCCGTTTCCAAGGGGTTGAGCCTTATGAGAAGAAAGGGCAAACAAACTCATGGCCACTCTTTTGCAATTCACAAGTAGCTACAATGGCACTATTAAATATATCACAACATTGTTTTGATGTGTGCTAGTATGTCCGTTATTAAGGACTTAAAGGTGAAAAAACAACGAAGAGAAAACAAGATTAAGAAGAACAAACGAATACAAGAGAAAATGAAGTGAAACATAAAAAATAGAAAAAATAATAAAAAACATACTAGCCACACCACATTTTTACTTAAGAAAGAAATAGCCTGCGCTAATTAATCCCAAGCATTCTTGTCCTCCATGTAATCCACAATCGAGTAGTAGGCCCTCTGGCACAAGCCACGTTTTATTGCGGATTTAAATTTGTTAATACTCAACTCCTGAATATTATTTGGGATTTTATTATAAAATCGGACACATTGACCTCGAAAAGACTTGTTTATCTTTTGGAGCCTAGAGGCGGGTACAACAAATTTATTTTTATTTCTGGTATTTATGGCATGTACATCACTTTTTTTCAAAAAGCTATCTTTATTTTTGTGAACATATATTACATTTTCATAAATATATTGACTTGCCACTGTCATTATATTTATTTCTTTAAATTTCTGCCTCAATGAACAACGATTGCCTAAATTATAAAGTGCTCGAATAGCTCTTTTTTGCAGCACAAAAATGGTTTGAATGTCGGCAGCATTCCCCCACAGCAGAATACCGTACGACATTATGCTATGAAAGTAACTGAAGTAAACAAGTCGTGCTGTATCAACATCAGTCAACTCTCGGATTTTCCTTACTGCGTATGCTGCTGAGCTGAGTCTACTCGACAATTTATCAATATGTGGGCCCCACTGTAGCTTAGCATCTAGTGTTATACCTAAAAATGTCGTAGTGTCCACAAGGTCCAGCCCGACATCCTTAATTATCACAGTAGTTTTCACTGGCTTGACGTTTGGCATAGTGAAACGTATACACTTAGTTTTTTGTTCATTTAATAGTAAATTGTTGACATCAAACCAATGAACCACTTTCGAAATGGCGCTGTTTACAAATGTGAAATCAGAAAGTGTCCGTTTTAGTCTAAATAATAGTGATGTATCATCTGCAAACAACACAATCTCGAGATTGTCCTTGACAAAGTGAGGTAAGTCGTTAATATATACTAAAAACAAAAAAGGGCCGAGAATAGAACCCTGTGGAACGCCCATTTCTATCACAGAGCCTGGAGACCGCTCACCATTAATATCAACTTTTTGAATCCTATTACATAGATATGAGGCAAGTAGTTCCAGGGCTTTATTTTTGATACCATAGTGCTGTAATTTCCTGATCAGCGTTTCATGAACAACACAATCAAAAGCCTTAGATAAATCGCAAAAGATACCTAGAGAATCGTGGGCATCCTCCCAGGCATCAAATATATGTTTTACTAGCTCAACACTAGCATCAGTTGTGGAGCGACCCCTTGTAAAACCAAATTGTCTATTGTGCAATAAATTATTATTATTAAAAAAACTGTGCAATTGATCATACATAATTTTTTCAAAAATTTTACTAAATACTGGTAGTACTGAGATAGGTCTAAAGTTAGTTGGGTCAGATGTACTACCAGATTTGAATAAGGGAATAATTTTACTAGACTTCATAAGATCAGGAAATACACCACTATCAACACATTGATTAAATGTTAATGACAATTGATTAGCCACAAGAGATATAATTGTCTTAGTAATTAAAACAGAATTTCCCCATAGGTCAGTTGTTTTTTTAACATTAATAGTGTTAAAGGCTTTAATAATTTCAAAGGGGGACACATATTGGAACTTAAATTCACTATCAATTCTTCTAACATTCTCTTTTAAAATTGATTCTGCAAGGTATGGTGAGGAGTTCAAAGATTTAGTAGTTGATACAGGAATGTTAGTAAAAAAATTCTCAAATGCAGCAGCAACCTCAGCATTTGATGTGATAAATTTATTGTTTATGTTTAAATTAAATTTATTATCACGGTTTGGATCTTTGCCAGTTTCACTATTAATAATTTTCCAAGTGGTTTTAATCTTATCATTACTACTTTTAATCTTTGAACTAATAAAACGAGACTTAGCCAGTTTACAAAGTTTCCTAAACAGCTTCGAATATTCTTTAACATAATTATGAAACTGTTCACTTTTATTATAATTCCTCTCATCGTATAGCTCGTATAATCTTTTCCTACTTTTGAGTAAGCCAGGGGTAGCCCATTCACTAAATGTGGCGTTACCTTTAACCACTAGCGTTTTTGGTGTAAAAATGGTGTTAAATGTTGAAGAGAAAGTTTCAAAAAAACTATTATAATAAGTATTAGGGTTATTCTCTACACAGAGTACTGAATTATTAAAAGCAGCTTTAAGTTTATCCTTAAAGTTTTCACAACGCTTTGCGGTTTTAGGTATCACCACAATTCTTTTTTCTGACACTTTTTCATACCTATCACAGAAAGATACTAATTGACCACAGTGGTCAGAATGTAATTGATTGATTATTTTCTTGTCCTTAATAACAATATCTGTAAATATATTGTCCAAACATGTGGCAGTGGTGGCAGTGATTCGTGTAGGCTCCAAGAACAAGTTCTTCAGATTGTATGATTGAAAAAGTGCCTTGAACTTGGTTACTATACTTGAATTTTCCAATAGGTTAATATTGAAGTCACCACAGATGATGACCTTCTTTTTTGATCTTGTTACTTTAACTAACACTTCATCCATAACACGTTCAAAACAATCATACATAGCTGAAGGAGGTCTGTATACACATACTACTATGAAACCTTTTAGTTCTAAACAGGCTATTTCTGTAGTTCGCTCAACTGATAAACTAACAATGTCATGGCGCTCTTTAAATTTAAGTTTCTTATTAATGAGTATCATAGTGCCACCATGTATTGCTGTACTTCTGCTGAACGAGCTGCCTACCTGGTGGTGGTCAAAATTGAACATAAACTGATCCCCTTTTAGCCAGTGTTCAGTAATACAAAAAATATCAATTGCATTGCAGTTCATGAACAGTTCCACCTCCAAGTCTTTGCCCATCATTCCTCTAATGTTTTGATGCACCAAATTTATATTATTTATCATATTATTTTTAATAAATTTACTGTGATTGAACTTTCTATCAGTGATCAAATTAATATTGCAAGAGGTAGTCTCTATTGTCTTATCAGTAAATTTAAATTATTTGAAATGTCAATCTCATTATTATGTAAATTATTAGGTATGTCATTTAAATTTTTATTAATGTCTAAAGAAATATCTGCCAACGGATTGGCAAAGTCGCTATGGGTAATGTCAATTTGCTCAATAGAAGCAATAGTTTTAGCCAAGTTCTTGGCTGTAATGGAAAAATAATATGATAGCGCAATTGCTATCTGTCTCTTATAATAATTAGAAAGGTAATATCTACCTTTCGTCAATGAAATATTATTACTAACAAGCTTGTTAGTGTCGATTAGATGTAATTTATTACAATAGGGTCCATTTATTTGGCAAGTTAGGTTGTGCATCATTATATTTAAATTATATCTAACATTTCTTTCCTTCTGCGACAACCCTTTGCTAAGAGGAAGTGTAAACAATACAATTTTATTTACATCTAACTTTAACAATGATTCAAAGTAGCCTAAGAATTTCTTTTTGTTTACATTTCCCCTGTTACCAACAAAAATGACTAATGAAGTATTTACATTGTGGTCTGATTTGGAATTTAAAACTTTTTCCATAATATCATTAAAAGATGAGTGAGGCATGCAATAATTGCTGAATGAATGTCCCAACTGTGTATTTAACATTAAGGGACCCATGCCCTTTCCAATTTCATCACTAAACATTGCTATGTTATCATTTTTGTACAATTTGTTTGTTTGTAAATGGGAGTCCTTGAATTCAGGTACAAAAGTTCTGATAGGTTGTGGTGGCAGCGAGGAAGGAGCATGTGCTGTCCTGGGGCTGTCTATAGAATACACTGAATCATTACATTTACAGGAGTTAACCAGCCTGCCAATAGCCAGCACCTGCTCCCTGCTCTGCTTTTGGGAAATTTCATATTTATAGGTAATATTACTAAGTTGTTCTTTAAGACGGTCAATCTCACTTTGTAATTCTCTTGTATCTTTAATGTATTGACTCGACATGTTGTCTAGTTCTAATGAGTACATAGACACCTGATCAATCAGATGAAGTCTCTGCCTATTTAGTGACATACTATTAATAAAAAATTTTTGTTTGTGAATCATTTTTTTTGTTTTGGTAATTATTTTTTTAACTTTAATGTATTTTTTCAATTTTCTCAAGCTGCATTTTACAATTTTGTTAGGTTTATAAGTACAACTACTAGTATCATCGTCAGCTGTGAGATCTATTACCATAGATGGATGGAGACTGTCAACTACAGCCCGATCCAACCCCGGGGCAACCAACTCCTCGAACAAACTTTGGTTAGAAGCTACAAGGCGGTTGTGCTTATGAGTGTCGATTTTTGATATTTTTTCCTCTGCTTTCTGTAGTTGGCATTCTAGCTTCCTAATCCTTTTCAGTGCCTGCTCATACTCATCCCTACATGTATCAAAGCTGTCCACAAGGAGTTGGAGCTTGTTCCGGGCATCAACAGAAACTGTATACCGACCATGCAACAGAGACATTTCTTTTTTAAGTTTCTCATTCTCGTTTAATGTCTCAAGGACTTCCCTTTCATTGTCATCTCTTTCCCCAATGAGTTGATCACACCTCTCCTTAGTTGCCTTTAATTCGCTTAAAGTCAGTTGAAGCTTGGACTCCAATTGACGAGCCAAGGCATTACGAGTCTGAACCATGGTGTAAGGCTTTGTGAAAAGGCAAACTATTGTTAAATTATCACCAAGGAGAGTTGATATCACACAGTGGAGGGTAAGTTGTGTAGTGTCAATATAAGCGTCTTAAGAATTAACTACACTTTTACCGAAATCGTATTAAAGAAAATAATAAATAAATCAAATAGCGATACCTGTAAAGCGATGACAATAAATTCCAGGCACAATTCTCAACACTTTTTTAATGTTATTCGTAACTTGCCGGTATCCCAACCGTCACTTACAAATTTGTTTATTTACTAAAATAACATTTATGAACTATTCTTATATAATTTGTGCAAGTAGCATTTATTTGCTTAGTGAGAAATTGGTATTTAAATGATATTTTAAACAGAATATAATATTTAAAACAAAAAAATAAACGGGAGCAATTCAGAACAGCTGTTTACCGCGGGGTTGCCACAGAGCAAAAAAAAAAAAAGCAAAAAAAAAAAAAATATTTATTATTTATCATATTCCTGAACTGAATATTTATTTATTTCTTTATACATCATGCACTTTTGGTGCATTGGCGGACTTAATGCCTAAGTCATTCTCTACCAGTCAACCTTTGGATGATGCAGAGAGAACAGGAATCATGTGTGTGATATGTAAACTTCTGAGACAACTCTAAGAATGCCAATATAAAGTTTATATATTTATTATGGAAATAAATTGACTGCGCGAATAGCGTAGTGGTTTAAGCGGTCGCCACATGGGAGGGCACTTTGTGTGATCCACAAATTGTTGTTCTGAGTCTGGGTGTTCTTTGTGTCTGTTTCATTTATGTTTGTAAAGTCCCCCGCGACACAGGATATATTCCTAATGCGGGAGTTGTCTTTTTTAGAGACAGAAATCGTTATTATATGTAGAAGTAATTGATTTTGATTATAAAATTGTACATACAACATTGGTACGTACTATAGAAGTGCGGTTTTTATGGATCACAAACGCTCACTAATTTCTATTGTTACAAGTAGCGCTGGTGACCACAAATTCTTTAAAAACAATCATTTTTATATTTTGAAGTAATTTTAGCAAGTAACATCTCATTCTAGCACAAACTAAATCATATCAGGTGTTTATGTCCAATTACTTTTAAATTATTTGTAAATTGAAATCTAATCGTAGTCATGAGTAGCCAGAGGGTACTATTTTACCCGATGGGAGTTAAACCTACAAAATGATTAAGAGAATACAGAGAGACACACAATCACATAGGTACACAAACATACACTCCATGCTTTTTTTAACGTACTATTACTATATTTTTAGACACACAAATAAAAAAAGAGAGCTGTAGCCCATAATACAAACGAAATAAGGACTAAAAATGTTCAATAACATCTAATATAAAATTATCTATTTGATAAAATAATCTTTGTCTGGATAATTGATTTCATCACTCAACTTGTTAAATTTTTACCCAATTACATAAAGTCTGTCAGGATGAGGCCACTATCAGTAGTCTTATCAAAATAGAGTAGGTAGGGAGATAGATATAAATGGCAGAAGCTTAAATTAAAAAAACAAGTATGATAATAAACTTACAAAGGACCAACTAACAAGCGAAAGTAACAAGCGAGCGTGAATATATGTTTGTCTAATGAATGTGAGACCCAAGTTTTATACCAGGATTGTAGAAAATGGCAGATGATTTAGAAACAATGTATGAGACATGTACATTTACGGGACCTGACTTCACTTCCATTCTGTCCAGTCTAAACAGGAAATGTCAAAACATTTTCCTTTGCGTCACATCCATTTTGACGATTGCCGATGCATCGGAAATATATTTGACGAAACCCGATCCGAGTAGATTGACATCGGCGACGTACAAATAGGATTGAAAGCTGGATGAATATCGTAGAGACGCTCTATTTCAAAACATGAAACACGATATGGGTATTGCATAAAGAATGAGTCGAGCACGAGAGAAAAAGGCGCGGATGTGACGAAGTGCAAGTCTCCAGTTTCTGTAAAGGCAAATATGTAATATGCCTTGTTTGAGATCAGATCAGTGTTTAAAAATTTATTTCTTGCCTAACATTCATAGTACACTTAGTGAGCAAAACAACATATAGAAGAGTTCACAAGAATCGGAATCAGTTTTTAGTGTTCAAAAGGACTTTCTCTTTCTTATTGACAGATCTTTAAAATTTAAAAATAAGTCAGATGAAAAAAAAATACCACTGTAATATTGCCAAAGAGATATGCTTTTCAAAAGACATCAAAGGCCTTTCGCTGTGCTGGATTTACTTTGTGGTCTCTCTTTTACGACCTTAAAAGATTTTTTAAATCTATATTTAATATCGACTCTACGTTTTCATAGCTACGACATATCCTTGAAGAACATGAAATAATTAAATAATCCATTTAAATTAACAATTAGAATCAATTAGACGGGCCTGTTGGTTTAGCGGTTAGTGGTTCTGACTGCTAAGGCAGAGGTCGTGGGTTCGTTTTTTTTTTAAGAACAACTGCATTAGGAATAAATCCTGTGTCGCGGGGGACTTTACAAACATACATGAAATGGACACAAAGAACACCCAGACTCAGAACAACAATTTTACAAAGATCACACAAAGTGTTGTCCCATGTGGGGATCGGACCCACAACACTCAGCGTAGTAGTAAGCGGCGTGGCCACCGCTTAAACCACTACGCTTTCTTGCACTCAAACATTCACATTGCCACCCAAGACAAATAACTGTGCGATGAGCGCGATCATTTGGTCTGTGTCTAATTGGAATTGACTATAATATGCATATATTTCGATATATATATCAGTATGTTTATCATGTCTAGTTACCATAGTATAGGCTCTGCCTAGTTTGGAATCAGAAGGCCGTGTCTGAGATGTGTGAGGTTAGAATTATTAATTGTAAATTCATAAAATAATCATCATTATCTTCCTGCCCATATACTAATATTATTTAGGGTCGGGCAATTTGTTTTATTGCATAAAGTTTGAGCTGGTTATTTTGATGGCCGGCCATCTAATACTAATGAGTCCAATAGTAAATATATAATATTAATAATGTTGTGGCAAATATTTGTACAGCACTTTCTAGACACGGCAGTGAAAAAGGCGTATGTTTTCTAACTGATGTGCTATCACATGAGTTAAAAAACATACATACAGACATACAACGTAGGGACAATGACACATAAAGTATCACAAAGTGTCGTCCTATGTGGGGATCGAACCCACAACACTCAGCGTAATGGGAAGAGACGTGGCAATCGCTTAAATAACTACGCCATCCGTGCAGTCGATTTATGATACTGGATTGTTAGATCGTTTTTTTTTTTTTTTATTGAATTCAGTTAAGTATTATTTTTTTTAATTAATGACTTTGCGACTTGACATGTCAAAATTTATTCTAAATCTTAGTGGTATGTACCCATTTTAACATGATCTTTACCTTTACACACATATTCTTAATTAATTTTAGCTTTGTGTATTTTTGGTTAAAAAGAAAGCATGGAATTCCTTTCTAGGTTACACCTGGTTCCCCAGCTACTGGTACCCCAGACGGCATGCAGTTTTTACTCTCTTCAAGTCCAACATAATCAGTCCACTAGAGGGTATTCGAGGGGATTTCCGCACGGAAAAAAATGGAAAACAAAGACATTTCTACACGTATATATGTTAATATTACTCAATTGTTATCACGCTTCGCAAGAAAATGCAGAATAAAATAACAAGATTGACCCAAATATCTAGGATTCAGTATTGGAAGTATTTATTCGAAACACGATGATAATATAAATTACTCTCAAGATCATCTCCCGTTTCTATAGCCTTCCGGAGATCGTAAGGCAGTCTGCCCACACAACGTACGTACTAACCCATGAAAACGGTCCTTTCATATTTATGAGATAAGAGACATCTATTTGTCATGGAAAGTGTTGCCAAAAAACTGAATTAGGCGTTGACATGATGGGGGATGCTGTAAATTCTACCGTTCGTTATTGTACTATGCAATATCGATACGTTAAGCGGGTTTTATAGAGGTAAGAGGTTGTCATATTGAATAAATTTGGGAACCATTATCTTTATTTAAAAGTTTAGGGTAGTTTTATTTTTCTACCCGCTACATTTTTGATAGAAAGTTATACTTAAAAAACCTACTATTTATGGACTTATGGTAGAATTTATACATGTGTTGCCAAATAATGAATTGGTAGAAAAGGTAGAAAGACTAATTAACATGCAAAGTAAAGGGTGACTGTTCGACCTAATCTCCTGTGAGCCTCTTGGAATTAAATCACTCTCTCTTGAATTATTTAATCGTGGATTACAGAGAATATGATTAATCTCATTAAATATTGGTGCAGGCTTAAGGTTAACTTGTAGTTTGACCTTTTGTAAATGGCGGTCAAGTTATTTAATACCGAAGGCGATTATTTCAGTTATAATTTTTTCGTTACAGATTTTTTGTCTGCAATTGAGATTGGTGGTTATAAATTGATAATCAAGAAGATTTGACTGCACGGATGGCGTAGTGGTTTAAAGCTTACTACGACGCTGAGTGTTGTGAGTCCGATCCCAACATAGGACGACATTTTGTGTGATCCACAAATTATTATTCTAAGTCTGGGTGTTCTTTGTGTCCGTTTCATGTATGTTTGTAAAGTTCCCCGTAGTACCGAAGTACTTTCTAAGCATAAGAGGACGAACTTAAATAGTTCCCAGGAACTAAAACAATTCAGGTAACAAAATCATCTTACTTAAAGAAACAATTGAAATATAATAGAGATCCCATGGTAATATTCAGAAATATATAAATTCTGGCGTAATATTACTCTTGGGGTTGGGAATGGTCTAAGTCAAGCGATACCCGCAAAACAGGATGGATGGTAATAACATCTACATGATAGATGACCAGGGAATGGAACTGACATTTACGAAATAGCTTCACGAGTAAATCTGTTTATCTGGCTATTGTAGCGAAATGGACTTTCGTGATTATACAATACTAAGAGTAAAATTTTACCTAACCTGTTAAAACTAAACTCCGAGTTTAGAAATTTATCATGAGGCATAAGTGTTTTATGGAGAAACCAACTTTCTTAACGGTTGTGTTCGTATTTATTTTATCCCATAGAAGTTTACTATGAAAATACATCTTATGACAGTTGTGAGATGGAAAGTTGATTAGAACTGAATTGTAACCGAACCTTTATTACGAGAATGTGCGTTCAAAAATCCGATAGAAATATTATCACATCACCATCACATCAACAGCCTATAATAGTCCACTGCTGGACATAGGCCTCTCCTTAGATAGGAGGTTTTGGCCTACTATACCACGCTGGCCAGACGGGTTTGTGTCAAGTTTTTCTTCTCTTTGCAGTGCTGTTTTCCTGCGTAGTTTGCTCCCTTAGTCGGCTCTTACGACACCCACGGGATGAATAAGGAAGGTGACATTCCGTATTCTTAATCCGTCACCACATATTATATATCCCTTCATCCCCTACATCCATTACACACGGAAATATTATAAATCCGCTAATCTATTCCGCAAACCATCAAAGCTTACACATCAATTTGTTCAACTGAAACTTGGTAATGTCAACATTCACTAAGTCGTCCCTTGGGAAGAAGCACTCGTCACCTTTGTCTCTGTAATTTATACGTTAATTGTTATTGCCGATTTTAGTTTATGTTACATTATCATTTGAGTTTACGTGTTTGTATTTTAAACGTTAATTTATCCAGGAAATAATTAGTACTTCATTAGAATAGAAGCAACCTGACTAAATAACAGCTGGATTAATAGCAACAGTAATCTACTGTATTGAACCTCCGCAATAAATGCTCACATACAAAATGAGTATATTGATTTTTACCGTGGGAGAGGCATGCTTCGGCACGAATGGACCGTCTCGACCGGAGTGATACCACGGCCTCACAGAAAACCGGTGTTAAGCAATTCTTTCGTTGCCTTTCACTGAGTGAGTGAGGTTACCGGAGCCCAAATCTAACTGACTCGAGAGGGAGGGACTCCAAGGGCAGCAACGCACTTGTGACTTTTGAGTTGCAGGTGTCCATGGGCGGCGACAGTTGCTTACCATCAGGTAACCCGTCTGCTCGTTTGCCCCCTTATACCATACAAAAAAAATATTGATCAAGAAAGATACCAAATACTCTTAAAATGTAGTTAAAAATCGGAGAAATCAAGTTAATTAAAAAATATATCTACATTGTGATGTATCGTTTCTCTCAAGGCCTATGTCCAGCAGTGGACTGTTAAAGGCTGTTGATGATGGTGATGATGATGTTTCTCTCAAGAGTCTTTCATAGAATGCTCATTCAAAATTGACCTTTAGGAATTCCATTGAAATCTTAATCAAAAACATTCCGCTCAATTGAATATTCTTATAATGCTATGCAGATACAACGTGTGTCATAAAAAATAGGCAAACATAGAAATTACACAATAGCAAGGCCCTCATCTTTCAGCTCCTTATGTTCATTTAAACATCCTTTAATAGAGGCCTTTATATCCCATCTATGACATGCTTTCTACCGTCTAACCGAACCAAACAATATTTAACCGTATGCCATCAAAGACACCTACAATGAGAGCTGCAGCGACACAAATTGCTCTCATAAAGTCAGTACAGGAGCAGTTTTCTCCCGAACAATTTGTACACTATCCGGGCATGAATTCCTCTTTGGAATTTTTCACTGCAAAACTTGAATACAAAAGAAACTATTAGGTACGTTCGAGAGAGGAATAGAGCTTTCTATTTATTGACGTAAAAAAACCTAAAGACTGTCTGTTCAGGAATTTTGCTGTACAATATTTGCAGCTAAAAAGATATACATTTGTACGGTGTATCATGCAATCAAGGCACTGAACTGAATATGGGTGTTGTAGAATTTTTCAATTTCTCAACCTAATGAAAATATCTAATTAATGAAATATTTTGGTCTAAAAATTCTGGACATTGAGAAGTTTGTTTGAGAAATAAATATTTATATAGCTTTAGTAATAGTCGGAATTTATGACAGGGTGACTAAAACGAATTCTATTTGTGAGCACGATCAATATAATTCAATTGAAACGGTAATGAAATTACGTATCAAACTTTATAAACTATTACTTAAAAGTTATATTGAGAAATTATGCATTATGTATGTGTAATTATGTATGTATAATATACATACATAATTACACATACATACATATTCTCAGTAGTCTCAGTAACAATATTTGTCTACTATATAAAAATAAGTCGGGTTTTCCTTCCTGACGCTATAACTCCAGAACGCACGAACCGATTTCCACGGTTTTGCATTCGTTGGAAAGGTCTCGGGCTCCGTGTGGTTTATAGCAAAGAAAATTCAGGGAAAATTTCAACAGAAAAGCGGGAAAATCTTTTTTCACATTCAGGGCTACAAACCAATATTTTAAGTAGATGGCGCCGGTGCGTGATACATTGTTTGACAGCTACTCATTGTTCTCTGCTCAGTTAATTTCATGTGACAAACCGGTATTGTGTTCACTGTGAAATTGTGAAAAAAAAGTAAAAAAAATAAGTTATTCGTTTCCTAACATTTCAATTGGAAACCATCAAATCAATCACGTGTATTGTGCAAATTTGAAAATCTTTTTTCACATACAGCGCCATCTCTGATACATAGCATGTACTACAAACCAATATTTTAAGTAGATGGCGCCGGTGCGTGATACATTATTTGACAGCTGCTCATTGTTCTCTGCTCAGTTAATTTCATGTGACAAACCGGTATTGTGTTAACTGTGAAATTGTGAAAAAAAAAGTAAAAAAAATAAGTTATTCGTTTCCTAACATTTCAATTGGAAACCATCAAATCAATCACGTGTATTGTGCAAATTTTTATTCAATTTCAACAGCAGGCATTTGTCTTTAAGGTGGTAAGTTGAACTGTGTAAATTATGTGGATCGTGAATTTGAGGTTAAATTCACCACTCTGTCCATAGTCCAAAATGCCTAGAGGACGACGTGCGAACATCGGCCGCCGCACAAGACATACAAGCCAGCAGCAAGTGTATTCACAGAACATAAGCGAAGAAAGACAAAATATAATAAGAGAAAATGCCCGATTGAGACAACGCGTGAGCACACGAAGATCATTGGCATCATACAATCGCTTGGCATTCCAATATGATCCCACTGCGAACTACAGTGATGATAAAAATTTAGATATTGGACCAATGACGACTATATGCCGATATTGCAATGCGTTAAAGTTCAAAAGAGAAACGGCTGGATTGTGCTTCGCAAGTGGAAAAATCAAACTGGATCCATTACTTACACCACACAGCCACTGAAACCATTGTTCGATGGAAGTGATCCCGATTCCAGCCATTTTCTTCAACACATCCTTGAATACAATAACTGCTTTCGCATGACTTCCTTTGGAGCTAATATCATTCGAGAAGGCGGCTTCATGCCGACTTGCATGGTAAAAGATACAACACACATAACCAATCACTCACACCAACACAAGGAATTGCAACACATAACAACTACATATACACCACACACTACACCATCACACGATCAGAAGTTACACCGTATTCTTCAACAATAGATTGTTTGCAATTACAGATACAAGGACAAATATATCATTTGCATGGTTCAATGGTACCAACACCAGATAAACCGCATCAATTTCTGAAAATATATTTCATTTCGTCGATGGTGGATCAGCTGAATGTGCGGTGCAATATAGGGAACACAACAGTTAAAGAGACGAATTATTGAACAGTTGCAAGCATTTTTTCACGCTAATAATGCTGTGGTTAATATGTTCAAAACAGCATTGGAACGAATGCCATCGGATACGCACAAATTTGTCATAAGAGCGGATTGTACCCCAACAGGTGAACATGTGCGAAGATTCAATGCACCCACCGTTAATGATGTTGCTGCAATTATTGTTGGCGATACAACTAAATCGCGAGACATTGTCGTTCAGCGAAGAAGCAATATCATGCATCGTGTAAATGAGACACATCGTTTGTACGATGCGTTACAATATCCAATCATTTATTGGCAAGGGCAAGACGGATACGACATCACGTTGAAGATGGTCGATCCAATTACAGGTACAATATTCACACACTAATTATTGATATTATTGCTTTTATTGGTTTCCATTAACAATTCATTTAATTTTGCATTTTCAGGCGTATCAACGAACAAAAATCTAAGCGCCATGAATTACTATGCGTATCGTATGATGATTCGTACACATGAGGAGAATGTCATTCTGAAGTGCCGTCGGCTATTCCAGCAATTCGCTGTCGACATGTATGTCAAAGTCGAGACCGAACGTTTAGCGTTCATCCGATTCAATCAGGCAAAGCTACGATCTGAGGACTATATACACTTGCGTGCTATTCATTCAGATGGTGATGTTCAGAATATTGGACGTCTGACGATTCTCCCATCATCTTATATCGGAAGCCCACGCCACATGCACGAATACGCTCAAGACGCTATGACGTACACACGTGCGAAATTATGGAACTCCGGATTTATTCATTACGTTCTGAAGTGGATGACATCATATCAGCTGAAATTCCTGATCCAGTCACTGATCCCCATCTACACGACATTGTGACGACACAGATGGTGCATGGACCGTGCGGTGCATTAAATCCATTATCGCCTTGCATGGCTGATGGAAAGTGCACAAAACGATATCTGCGACCGTTAGTTGCTGAAACAGTCACAGGGAACGATGGATATCCAGTTTATCGTCGGCGTTCAAAAGAAGATAATGGTCGAACTATCAAAGTTAAAGTTCAAAATCAAGAGATTGAGATCGGAAATGAATTCATTGTACCATATTGCCCGCTGCTATCACGAATTTTCGAAACACATGCAAACGTTGAGAGTTGTCATTCGGCCAAATCAATCAAATATTTGTGCAAGTACGTCACAAAAGGCAGCGACATGACTGTGTTTGGTATTGCGTCGGAAAATGCGAATGACGAAATCAGCAACTTCCAAATGGGCAGATACGTCAGTACTAATGAAGCACTGTGGCGATTATTGTCATTTCAAATTCATGAAAGATATCCCACAGTTGTACATTTAGCAGTGCATTTGGAAAATCATCACCTTTATGGAATAACGTAAAAACATTATCGCTAACCACTAATATGAGAGTTCAACTTCAAAATGATCAAAGTGCTGCATAATTTTAGAAACAATTGTTAGCTGTTGGAAATGGAAAAGTCCCAGTTGATGCGACATCTGGATTAATTACTCTTATTTTTATTGTAGACTCTCAATTAGCTCTTATTGAAAATGTTTTCCCGAACATTAGTGAGAATTATCAGAATTATGCTTGGTTAAGTCAACGAGCAATTCATGCCGCAAAGAATAATCATGTACACGCACTGAATTTCACCATTCAATCAAAAATTGCTGGCGATTTGGTGACATACAAATCCGTTGATTCCATGACAAATCCCGATGATATAGTAAATTATCCAACGGAGTTTTTGAACTCTCTGGAGTTACCAGGATTTCCACCACATAACTTGCAACTCAAAGTTGGTACAGTTATTATGATATTGCGTAATTTGAATCCACCGCGACTTTGCAACGGTACTCGACTTTCGGTAAAAAGACTTATGCCGAATTTGATTGAGGCAATCATTATTAACGGAAAGTACGCAGGTGAAAATGTATGTATTCCTCGAATACCAATGATTCCGACTGATCTTCCGTTTGACTTCAAACGATTGCAATTTCCAGTTCGCCTTGCGTTCGCAATGACAATTAACAAGTCGCAAGGCCAATCGCTTAGTGTTTGCGGGATAAATTTAGAAAATCATTGTTTTTCACATGGGCAGTTATACGTTGCGTGTTCACGAGTTGGGAAACCATCCGCTTTGTTTGTGTTAACGTCAGACCAAAAAACAAAAGATGTGGTTTACCAAAGAGCACTTCAATGAAACGGATAATTTGCGGACACGTATAACGCTTCGATTCAGTATTTACTTTGGATTCACTTTCATTTACTTAGAGAAGTTCAACTAAATAACACTTCATTTTTGTAATCGAAATGAATTCATTACTGTTGTGAAATGAAATATTTTTTTTCCTTTTCAAATATAAAACAAAAAAAAAATATTCTTCTTCTTTTAATCACCAAACGAAATGTTACATAAAACGAAGCCATCTGGTGGCGAAACGGAGTTCGCCGGGTTTGCTAGTATGGGTATAAAATTTTACATTACATACATTATATTGTTACTGAGACCCAAATATAATATTGAAAAAGTTGATAGGAAGATGATAATGCAATGTTATTAAACAAAGACGTTTTTGATTTTTATTATTGTCTAATTTTATTTTTGCCAGCCTATGTAACACTGCCTGAATTGACTAACTACTCGTAACTATGATAAATTACAGGCCCTACATACCAACTCTGGATATTAAATATCTGGCAGCTTATTACATGTTTGTTAAGTTTAAATGACATATTTGTATTATTACCTAAAGCGACGAGTATAAGGTTTCTGAGGTTTACACATATTACATAATATGAATTATCTTAGTTTAAAAGTTGCGCCAGAATTGTCTCATAAATTTTTCTGTCCAAATTATCTAAGTAACTAAGTAAAAAACAGAAAACCGGTGTTAAGCAATTCTTTCGTTGCCTTTCACTGAGTGAGTGAGGTTACCGGAGCAAAAATCCCCCTTCCCGCTGACTCGAGCGGCAGGGACTCCAAGGGCAGCAACGCACTTGTGACTTTTGAGTTGCAGGTGTCCATGGGCGGCGGTAGTTGCTTACCATCGGCTGACCCGTCTGCTCGTTTGCCTCCTTATACC
Organism: Arctia plantaginis; assembly: GCA_902825455.1. NCBI lineage: Eukaryota > Metazoa > Arthropoda > Insecta > Lepidoptera > Erebidae > Arctia > Arctia plantaginis. Next base: position 2,880,925 of record CADEBD010000291.1, on the reverse strand, counting down.
ATAAAAAATAATTACAAGAAACTACCATAACTAATTTATACATAGATGTACGTTTTATATCCTAGTAATTTTATGCGTGCCCAATAAAATTCGTCAAAAACTCGTTGCGAAGATAGGCCTTAACAAAATTTGGGCTTTATGACAAGAGTAAAATATATGTTCCTGTGTGATCCTTAACAAGAGTTGAAAAATACCCGACCATTAAGCCAATATGTAAACATATTGAGGCTTTGTATGTTTCATACTTGACAATTATGTCTCTTGAGAAAAAAGCTCGCTTTTCCTAGCGCGTCATATTCTAAGCTTTTGTTGATGGCAGGATCTTTGACATGTCTGACAGGCAAGGTCGACCGCAATTTGATATTTTGTAGATTAATTTTGCAATATCTATCATTTTGTTGTGGGTTTTACAGCCTGGCAATTTATAATATTATTATGTTTTAATATTCAGTGTTGCCGTATTAATCCATTGTAGCAGCAATTCAAGCAAATCTTTCACTGAGTGAGTGAGGTTCACATCACATCATCAGCCTATCGCAGTCCACTGCTGGACATAGGCCTCTCCCATTGCACGCCACTTAGATCGATTTGAGTGAGGTTACCGGAGCTCAAATCCTCCCTCCCGCTGACTCGAGCGGCAGGGACTCCAAGGGCAGCAACGCACTTGTGACTTTTGAGTTGCAGGTGTCCATGGGCGGCGGTAGTTGCTTATCATCAGATGACTCGTATGCTTGTATGTCTCCTTATACCATACCATTGTAATAAGTAGGCAGGTTAAGTTTTGAAAATTCAGTATTTTGCAGTAATTACCTTAAGATAAAAACTGCTTTTTATCAAACAGTGTTTATACTTTGGGGTAATTGATATAATAATGTAAAAAAAATGCTGATATAAGGAAATAATAAACAAAGTTGTTTATGGCATCACATTACAGATCACAAACTCATCCCACGTTACCAATTTTTACTCCACAACCCTTCCCTGTGGTGACTACCAGTAGTAGTCCTACTGGCATATATCAAGATCGATGGAGTCCTGAAAATTCTGACAACGGTCTATCTACAGAACTTCGCTATTGCCTGGTACTTGGGTTAAAAAAAATCGAAGTACAGCCGTATCATAGTAGACTTAAATTCGACCCAAACCTCGTTTGGGAAAAATTGTTTGACAATTTTAGCATTATCCATGTCTTCTTCTACATTTAAATATTGACTATTTCAAATATGTTATGCTTCGGTGCTCATTTTTTATTAAATAAGGGGTTTTCTTTCAGGTTTTAAATAGGTTAGTGTGATAATCTAATTATTTAACCCGTGTCAACCAACATCGATATTTGATTAATTGCTTAGTGATAAAAACTTTTTAATCTAATTACAATTTGGTCAATTTCCTTGAAGTATTCAATATAATTACGAAAATTGGCTGTTTGTTACAACTTTAGTCGTCCATAAAGAACAAACATACTACCGTTTAAAGCATTATAAAATGTTAAGATGTGTTTATTGTGAACTAGTTTTAATTATTCCTAGTTTTAATAATCCTAGTTTTAATAATACCTTGATACACAAGTTACAAAATCACTCACTCATATTTTGTGTTTGTTACTTCTTAACGTTGGCTAGACCAATTTTGATAAACTTTGGCATGGAGGCCAAGCGGAAAATAAGTATACCACTATTTATCCAAAAAAATGTGTGAGTGTTCCCGTGGGATCGCAAGGAATGGAAATACTGATTAGCCGCGGGAAATACTGCGAAGCGTAGCTAGTGCCTATAAACTATAATTTATTTCTCAATAAAAATAATTAACATCATACATTTACATGATTATAACTTGTTTTCTTCTAATACAGTATTATATCGTGTGTGTTTCGCCTTATCATGTTGCAAATTGAAAAGCCAGTCAAGGGACACAGGTCAGCCACGAGAGTTGATAAAGTCTTTAAGATTAGTAGACCGCCGACTTCTTATCGGTTTCTTGAATTTCATGACATCATCAGTGGTGGAGCTAATTCGATTGGTTTCTTACTTTGTTCAGATTCAAGAACTTCGGCTTCTAAAAGGATTTTTTTTGTACAAGCATGTTGTGTCGTATGATTTTTCAATTAAGGGTATTCTAAAGTATAAAAATGAAATCTTTAACTGATATACTTTCAGATACTCAAATAAAGAAAGTATCATATTTACACTTGTGTTCATTTTAAAACTGTACCTTTTTGAGAATTCCACATTTGTGTGTTTTTGACAATTCCACATTTTGGATTAGATCAACTCTAATATTCTACTAATAAGCTAACAGTCTGATTATTACTTTAGACTAGAGTAAAAGGAAGCGATGTTTAGTTTAGCAGAAACCCCATATTTTATTAGAAATCAGTAGTCTCTGACTGTTCGATTATAAATCGAATGCACTAATCTTAAAAGTTACATTGACGGTAACATAAAATGAAAAAAAAAAAACAATAAACGGTAACGCAGACGACATAGACGATTTACAAAATTGAGTTGTATGTTTATCAGTATAAAACTCCTATTAGATGCGATTGAAAATATCAAACGTGTATGCAAACGTGGATATAATGAAGCATTTGTATTAGTGGTATACCGCTGCTTGCAGGCAGCAATCGGCGTATCAGTATGCCCAATAGTGTGCCTCAACCAAAATGCACATTTATTTCTTCAAGACGAAAATCTAATATCGTAGTGTTCCTCTCGATACAATAGTAAACCAAAGTGCGGAATAAATTGGACCTTAAGTTTGCGACTGTAGATTGAGAGAAAACTGAGTTTGTGTTACGTCCTTTTGGGTGTGTTGTTTGAGAGAAACCGGTGAGACCAGTGTCTGTCCAGTTGTTACAACGAGTGCTCTGTATAGCGAAATAACCACAACAGTTTGAATTTATCTACAGAAGTCTACAGTACGAAAATACTGATAAGTATTCTCAATTGAAATTTCCATCCACCCATGGTCCAAATTCGTTCGATATTTCTTTGCATTTTGTAAATACTATATTATACTATTCTTGTATTCACAAAACTCAATTTTTCTCAATGCTTATACTAATATTACTATTGTAAGTTCCCTAATTTCCTTATCTCTGTGAGTTTTTAAAAACAAACACACAATTTAATTTAGATACCAAACCCGAAAGTCTGTTTTGACTAAACTTTATGTTAACATTTCGTTACAACAAAATTAATTTAATGCAACTTATTTCAACTAACTTGTTTATTTACAATTTTGTTAGTTTTGGGTACTAACAAATATTTGCGAATTCCAATTAAAATGTTTAAAGACTAATTTAATTTATCCAAAAGATTGATCAATACAGATGTCCTGTTCCTACTAAATATAATTCCGTTAATGATCATCGACTAATCGGGCGACGGATAATTAATTCTCTTATTTAATTGCACATCTACAAGCACCATTAACTTCTCATTGCCCCTAATCGACTTAGGAACCTGGAAGCGATCTCTTATAAGAAAAAAGCGACGTTGTTCAACGCTAAGTTCAAAAAAGTTTGTTCCTTCCAGAAAGTTATTGAGTTTTAAGAGCTGACTTGTCTGTGTCTTGCCTTAGTTGTTCTATTTGATAGGCATGTTGGTCTAGGTGTTAGTGACTGCTAAGCCGGAGGTCGTGGGTTCGATTCCCACCCAGGACAAATATTGTGTGATGAGCATGATCATTTGTTCTGTGTCTGGGTGTAATTTATCTATAATATGTATGCATTTAAAAATATATAAGTATGTTTATCAGCAGTCTGATTACCATAGCACGGGCTCTGCCTAGTTTGGGATCAGACGGCCGTGTGTGAGTGAGATGTGTGAGGTATTATTATGAAAAACTCAGAAGTTGACTTCTTTGTGTGAAAGGGAAGATATTCTGACCAGGATATGCAGACCAGGCAGACCTTGTCCAAACACAATACACATATACTCGAACTAATACGAGTGAGAACTTTAGTAACGTAACACAGGGTAGTAATTTCTGCGTAGTTCGGCCTATCTTCACTAGATGGCCACTGATCCACATTTTAGTTTAAGTAAACTGTCGCAAAGGTAAACGTAGTTTGATAATTATGTTAAGGAAAATTAACGCAATCATGTTATCGGTATTAGATACTCTTAAAAGGGGTAATATTTCTAAAGGCTGTACTGGGCGTGAGCATACGCAGGCGGGACTCATTCAGCCGTTAAAGTTTAAAAATGAGTATAAGCTAAACTGGTTTGTTTTATAAAAATAAAAGACTGGACCACACGTATGTATGACATTATTGCATACAGCGATCATATTTATTTTGAACCGACCTCAATTCAATTGCGTAATATTATCTTTTAAGTGGATGTTCCCATTATCTGGAGCTGTTTACAACTGATGGATCAGGAGTACGTAACAGCACCAGGGACTTCCTTGCTAGGGTATACCTGGTTCCCCGGCTATTAGTACCCAAGACGGAGTGCGGTTTTAGTCGGTTCGAGTCCGACATGCCACCGATAGGTGGTATCCGAGGGGATTACCGCACGGAAAAAAAAAGGAGTACGTAACAATGTTCGCCTTTAATAAGCTTTATTTTACCATCATATGTGACACATAGGTATCAGTGATCTGACTAACATCTCCTAAGATGGATATTATTTACAACACCATAAATATTACATTACTATTAAATAATAACCGCTAAATTTAATATTAATACCCATTATCATCTTTGGTAGTACACTTCTGGACATAGGAAAGAATCTTACAAAGGAGGTTTTGGCCTACTATACCACGCTGGCCAGACGAGTTGGTATAGTTTATTTCAAGTTTTGATTCTCTTTGCAACTACGCAGCACAACAGGTCCTGGTCCTGGTATCCTGGTCAGACGACACGCACAGGATTAATAGGGGTGGTGAACTCCGTAATCTTAATCCGCCACCACATGTATTCCTGTACATAAAGCTTTAATAAAAGAATTATAGTGTCAGTCACATACAATAAACATTTACAGTTTCAAAACTCCTTGGATTTTAAAATTCTAAAGCTTTAATAAATTTGTCTAAAGACCCACCACAATATATTTGACAAAAAGACGCTAAAAAGCCATTTACGTTAATAAACATAAAATTATGACTCCAGAACCGTGTTAAGTACCACAAATAAGTATGAAAGGCTTTAAAATTGTAACAGAGCTATAATCCTTATTATTCTAAAAGGCACTCTTGGAAAATTCCGCCTAAATTTTAGAAGTGTTTCTATCTAAGTAAACAGTTTACTTAAAATCATTGATGTGTTCCAAGAATAGTGTACAATAAATCCTTCTCTTTATAATATAGGTTTAGTCTTCCCATTAAGTGTTATTTGTTTTCCAATAATTGCCTCTCCAATAGTTTAGAAACCTAATTAAAGGAATTTTGTGTAAATTTCTATTTCGCATTATTAATAGATACATTATAACCTCGTTTTAAGATTAGTTGGAGAACAAGGTGTACCAGGGCTTTTTCTTTGTCCGGTATACCTGGTGCCCCGGTTACACGTCGTGCGGTTTTCTGTCGGTTCGAGCACGTTATAAACACCCTACTGGTGGGTGGTATCCTAGGGGAGTTGTACACAGGAACAAAAAAAAAATAGGATATAAATGGGTCAGCAACTACGGTTGCTTATGGGCACCTACCGCTCAAAGACCTCAAGCCCGTTGCCGGCCTTTGAGATGAGAAGTTTTTTTTAAATTTATTTAGAAATACCGCAGGTACCAATTTGTTTCACAGGTTAGTTTTGCGAGACTAACAGTTTCATGAAAAGCATACAGAGGATGAGTGTCAATTATTCATGTGATGGTGATCGAAGTACTGTGGAAAGGAGAAAAGTTGTTATGTTCTCACATTTACTTCACTTCATTATCATTTGATAGTAGATCGATTGTATTGTTAAAGTAGAGAAGTAGGAGTAATAATTATGTTCGAATTGAAACCGTTTCTCTAGAAAAGAAGATCTATTCTAGAAAATACTATTCCTGGAGAGACAGATAGATAGATAACTCTTTACTTTACAATAAAAACATAGTGAAAATACAGTTTGTATACATTGCTGTAATCTAAAGTTATATTAAAAAAACATAGAGAGTAAAATATCAAAAGTTATACAATTGGCGGCCTTATCGCAATTTGCGATCTCTTCCAGGCAACCTTTAGATGGAGTATACCGTATAGTAACTAGCTGACCCGGTTCGTACCGCTTTAGAATTTATTTATTTATTTATTTTCTTTAAAAACAACTATTTTTACAGGCTTAGCCCAATGCAATAGTGTTATACCATCTACTTATTTATTATAAGAAATAATTCTTAATGGTGTTATTGTGAATTCACTCAGTGAGCAATAAAATAAATCTACTTCATCCGCAATTATATTCAGAGTACGTAGTGCGCGCGTCAGCGGTGCTTCTCCCTGCAGGTTGGTGCGCCCGCACGGGACAGCCAGCAGCGGCGGCTGGCGGCGCCGCCACACGTATCTGTCCGGAACACATATGCTGACTCGTCCTAACACGTCTTCATTATGTATCCCACCCCTAAGTAATTAATTAATAAATTAGGTGACAAATTTGGTGACGTACCGTCAGCAGCGCCACCGGGTCTGGGAATTTCTAAGGTCAGAGAGTATGTGTGACATTAATAAATGCGAATCTCCTCTATCAGGCTTGTAGGATTAAATAGAGTATCATACAGTCATGAGAGGATGTTAGGAAATTTTCGTTTTTTTCTTTGAACTGAAAACACGAGTAGGTATTGGTATAACTTTCGTGATTGAAATGAATGGTGAATAAAAAATCTAAAGAAGGTTTTACGTGATGTGTGCGATCACTTTCAGACTGTTCTTTTTTTTGTATTCTACATCGTATGAATCTAAGTAAAATTTCATCCTGAAACAGTTAAAAATAATACAATTCTAACACAAAAAAAAAGCTTTCTAAGAAAAGTTATTCTAAAACAATCAACTTCTACTTCGTCATCGTTAAACAAAGAAATAGAAGGAAGAACAGCAATATCGTTTATTGGAAATTAATATATCATTCATACATAATTTCTTGCTTCCACAACTTTCATCGGCCATAAAACATAAGACACCCTATTTTAAAAGGTCTTTGTTTCCAGAACAATGATGTTCACGATAGAATCTTCGGGAACAAATTTAGGTGATATGTAAGGGTATGGTGAAGTTCGCGAATAACTTGGCTCTGAGGCAACGCCAAGAAAGTTGTCCGTGTGAAGCAATTAAGTTCCTTGTACAGATAAAATTTTATCCAGAGGATAAAATAGGGACGTTTGTAGTGGAATATTGAATAAATAAGTTAGTGAGTGAAGTGAAACAAGAAACAAATCTCTATTGATTACAATTTATTGGTCCATGTTTCTTTTTTGTCTGAATCCGAACTAATTTTCGATGACCCTTGTGAGCACAAATATTGGTCTAGGGTTTGTTATAAGTAATAAAGATTTACTGAAGATGAATCTGTTTAAGACAATTGAGTATACAAATTGATGTGGATTTCTTTGTAATTGATTGTACCTGTTTAAACTATTTAAATTTGCCCATGACTTATAAGAAGTTATTTACTTTAATTTTGTATACTGGCGCACTAAAAAAAATATCCCTTTCAAGTACAAAAATTGATATTCCTCAAAATTCTGCTAATTTTATGTACTCATTTGTCTCGTATTGTAAAGTAAAATAGTATCCTCTTTGGTCTCCCTGTTTGACAAAATACTTCAAGCAGCGTGAGTACAAATTCTTTTTTTTAAAACTAAATCTAAGTTCTAAGTCTCTATATTATAAGCAATCATCAACAGCCTTTACTAGGCTACTGCTGGACCTTGATTAATTTTTGTGTTAACTTCTATGTTTTAATTACCTTACGAAAATAAAAAAATATTATAATTTATTATATTCTTATTATTATTACTTACGGCACAAAATTCATTCATCTTTCCAGAACAGGTTTGTTGTATCATCAACAAAGAATCTTACAGATATTAAAAAAAATCTTGTGCATACCTGAAACAAAATAAACGAGAATTTAGTCAACACTTTTTCTACTTTTTTTTCATTGAAGAACAATTATCATCTTTAACATTTATTAATACTCTGTAAACGAAGAATAACCAACGCTTATAAGTATAGAAAGAAATCAGTCATCTAATCATTTTTTTGAGTACCAGCCACATTTTATAAGTAATTTTATAGGCAAATTTTTTGACCTAGTCTATACAAATAAATAAAATTGAAGTCCACATAAGGAATAGCTTAGGCTATTTTCCTCTCAGAAAAACCTCGTAAAATTTTAAGGAAGTCGGAAGTCGAGGTCAGGTACCAACTAGTTATTTACTATATTTTGTACAGGTATTTAACTTAGAATAAATTAATTTGAATTGAATTTTGATAATTTCTCGATAATAACAAACAGACCAATATTTCGGTGACCTTGACACCCAACCTTGTGGATCTAGCTTAAAACTAGTTTTCTGTTTGTACAGACTTTCATGATATCCATTAAATTAAATATTTCAAATTACTTAATATTCAGACAGATTTTATACTACAACACTGACTTTTGTTTGCAGTTTCGGTCTCATAAAAAACTGTCTATTGCACAAACCCTACAAGAGTAACTTTTCCCGATGAAAGTACCTGTGTCCGTCTCTGTATTTCTGACAGCGGATGAAAACTAACACACTATTAAATAATTAACAATTTTAATAATTAAAATAATTTAATTAAACAATTTAATTTAATAAATTGAATTTTAATTAAATAATTAACAATTTTATTTAAAAACTACTACTAAGATAACATATGTTTCATAGAAGTCAAAGGGAACTTCTAACTTGTTACGAGTTCCCTAACATTCAAATTATTTCTTAACTGTAAGAGTAACATTTTGTTAGTAGCTTTAAAGGCTCTTGTTGCTAAATTTAATTTAATTCGGTGGATAGTAACATCTATTTAATTTAATTAACACATATCTAAGGGTTAAAGGAAACTACTACACGTTGCCTTTCTATGTTTGGGCAATTAAATTATACTAAGTATTTAAATTACTGTTAAGTGTACAAAGGCTTATGTTGTCAGAGGAGTATGATCTGCTAATTAGAATGTTATGATGAAAACCGGAGAGGAAAACAAGAATCATCAAAGGTAATTTAAAGGGTTTTGGGACGCTTGTGACTTTGAGTTGTAGGTTTCCACGGACGGCCGTAGTCACTTAACAATATATTATTATGTAAAAAGATTTTAAATCTTATTAAACTTTCATTCCAAAGATACGATACGTGGACACCCATGTCTCCACACAATCAGCTTAAATTTCATTCATTTCAAGGGATTGACTGAACATTTCGAATTGGTCGCGCCATTGTGCCTTCATATGCATGTACTAGGCATCCAAATTACGAATGGTGTTATGCATACGATATTAAGTCAATGCAATTTCATTTCCATTTTTTATACATTTATGTTTACATGTTGTTTTACCCGTGTAACTAAAAAACGTGGTTTTATGGCGAAAAAAAAATCCACTATTAATATCCTGGCTTCATCATCAGACCATTGTTGCTAAGCCCAATCTGTAGGACTCATATTACAAAGCGAATTATATTGATCCGAAATCTCCTGGTGTCATCATCAGAGCAGTACCAAGATGTTAAACTAATGTTCATTTCAATATAATAATTTAAAATTGACCTTAAAATTGAGTTCAAAGATTTATTTATTTAGTTGATTACTGAGTTAATCTAAGTGTATAATCCATTCCATTTAAAAAAAAAAACTGTAAAAATCAATTGCTGTGATCCCAGAAATTTAAACCTAATCTTTAGAGTAAAAAATAATAGGTCTTTCGAACAACAATTTATCCATTCTGTTTACACAAAGAAATCGTCACTTAAAACAGGTGTCACATTACTGAACAACACCTGTTCTAGGGTCGGTCCAATAAAAAAAACATTCGAGCAATTCCGATGATCTGGGTTGGTTCGCCGTAAACTGTTTGATGGCCGAGTAAAATTTAAGACCCTGAATCTACCGCTGACTGTGTAAGTTGGAATGGAAGACATGTCGGTTAAAGATTTGTGTTGTGAATGGATTGTGAATTATTGAGACTATTAAGTGTTTGTGAAATGAAAATGTAGGTAAGTATTTTTAAATGAAGCTTAACAGAGGTATTATTAATCGATAATAGTGTCTAAAAGTGTGTCTGTCTGTCTGCTACCTCTGCACGCTTAAAACTGATTTATATGAAATTTGGTATAGAGATAGTTGGAGTCCTTAGAAAGGACATAGGATAGTTTTTATGCCAAAAATCTACTTAAGGGGGTGAAAAGGGGGCTGAAAGTTTGTATGAGGTTTCAATAACCGCTAAACCGATTTATATAAAATTTGGTATAGCGCTGGTTTAATTTTTGAGAAAGGACTTGCGATAATAAATATTAGCCTTCGATAAACGAAAGAAAACCCGGGCGGAACCACGGGCAAAATCGAGTTAATTATAACTCTACGTAGCCTTTTGATATTATTTATCAATAGGCTGCCTCGACTGGGGTGATACCACGGCCTCTATGGTTTTCTATGAGGCTGTGATATCACTCCGGTCGATTCGACCTATTTGTGAGGAAGCATGACTCTGTGGCGGTTTTTGTTACGAAATAGGGGGCAAACGAGCAGATGGGTCACCTGAAAGAAACCGTATTTTTTACTAATAAAAAATTGACCCTATGCAAAGAATGTTTATTAAACTTACATAACTTTAATTCCTTTCGACGAACGTGTACAATACAATTAAAATAATAATATCCACAAAGTTGCTATGACCTTTGATACATTCCTTCCCAATTTTCCAACAATATTTTATCATATTAATAAATTTAGAGAACAAAAGCTGTAACTAAACCTCCTGTACTTTATACCAGATTTCATAAAACCTTAATTCCTATTCATGAAGTGTTGATTAAAATCGATAAAGCCCTAGCTCCTAAACATACAATTTATAAGCTTTCAGACCAATTTTTGGGTCTATTTAATCACCCAGCGATATGAGAGAGCATTTATTATCTCCTTTTAACGATATTATAAGGTACGTATTAATAACATCAATAGGTAACAATGTCTGACTTTGTCCTTTGATTTGATCGTCGAACTAATTTAAAGTTTCAGAAAAAGGTTACGTTCGAGAATATTTGACGGTGTTCTAGAAGTTTTCAAAGGGGTTTTCAGACTAATCGCAATTCCATTTTATTTTTCGATAAGCTTTGCCGATATTTATATACCTGCCGTGATCCTTTTTGGGACACATGGTGCTCATCACACAATTATTTGTGCTGATTGGGAATTGGCTTAGTAGTCAGGGTCAGTATATATTTCATGTATTTCATTTTGGTGTATTAATCTACAGGATGTCCAGCGACAGATTTCAAACTTTAAAAAAATATATATTTAAAAAACTAGTTTAAAAAAAAATGAAAATATAAGATAATTAGTGCGGATTTTAGTTTTTTAAAACAACTTAATGTCGACCATTGAGCCGCACACACTCTTCAAGTCTAGCTCGCACGTTTTTGACCACGCGTTTGCAAAGCGCCTGTGAAATGTTGCCGATTTCAGATCGGATATTTTCTTTTTATTCTGTTACAGTGCCTGGATTGGATTTGTATACGACAGATTTTAGATGTCCCCATAAAAAAGTCACAAGGGCTCAAATCCGGTGACCAAGGTGGCCACGGTATGCTGCCGTTGCAAAAGATGTTTCTTTTTTAGGAAAAAACTGTCGAATTGCTGCATGCATGCTGCATTCATAGATACATTAGCCGTATGTGCAGTAGCCCCTTCCTGCTGGAGCCAAGTGTTTCGTTTAAAATATGGACTATTCTGCAGTTCTGGCATAAAAAAAATATACTAATCATCTCAGAATATCTCTCTGAATTCACGGTCACATTTAGGCCGCGCTGGTTTTCAAAGAAATACGGCCCTACTATGATGGATGCCGACATTGCACACCACACGGTAACTTTAAGCTTGTGTAAAGGCTCTTGATGCATTTTTTTTTGTTGCACACATCTCAGTAACGGAAATTTTGTTTGTTCATCACCGATGTGAAAATGGGCTTCATCACTAAAGAAAATGCTCCCCATGCGTGCATCAGTCCAAAATCTAGTCGTCATCGTCTCAGCATAGGTTTTCCTTAATTCAAAGTCAGAATCTTAAATGATCTGAATTTTGTATGGATGAAACTTGAGTTTTTTTCGCATTATAACTTGTAATGTGGATCTTGGTATCCCCAATATCGATAAACGTGCACGGAACGACAAGCGTGGATTCAGTCACAGAAACCATGACTCTCTCGGAATATTTTCATCCGTGGCTATAATTGGTGAAGGTCCTGGTCTGAGTTTATTCATTGTTGATCCTTAAACTTACTTATCCATGATCCATCAGATAATCGACGGATACGGTATCGATTGTTAAACCGACGGCGAGCCTCAGTTGGCGAAAAACCACTTCATAAGTAAGTCTCGACGGCAAAAGTGCGATGCTGTCCAGTCCACTGCTCTCTTTGGCTGCTTCGAATGGCGTCATTTTTATCTTGACAGATTAACACATTTGAAAATTAAAAATATTTAAAGTCTGAAATCTGCCACTGGAGACCTTGTATATATAAACATTGTCTCTACAGTAAATATAATAACTAACTGACACATCGATCCCGTTGTAGAAGTTTGGAATAATGAAATATCTGGTCAGGTATACATTTTTTACTAGTCCTTTTTATCGTTTTCGAATAATGTTAATACCTCGTTTATTCACTCATATCTCTGCAAATTATGATTTGTGTGCATGAACTTTTAATGTTTGATTTGGTCTGGGTGTTTCTATGCCTAATATGTAGATATGTTTTAACAAAAAAAAAAGTATATATGTATTTATATCGGTTGTCTAGTACCCATTGTACAAGCTCTGCTTAGTTTGGGACTATATGGCGTTGTGTGAATGTGGTAGAATATTATTATTATTACTTTGCGTGATTAGTTTAGACTAGGTATTTTTTTTGCCGACCGTACTTATAATTGCGATACTTGTACTAGGTACGACAGGAGTAGACATAATTTTCATTGTTTTTTTTTCCTATTGGATTATTCTTGGTGCCAGCACGAAATCAGGTCACGTTCTCGGTAGAAAGCAATAGGTTCGCCCTTTTGTTTTCATGTTGAAGCCAAATTAGGTTTGGTTTGCAATGCACGCTACTTGATACGCCTTCGGAGAAATATATCCGTGAGTATTAAATACGTAAAAGCAGACTAAATAAATTAATATCAACATAATTAAGACTTTCGATATGTATTAAGGTTATTTTCGAAAACATAATGTATATTAGCACTAAACAGTGACAGAAAATATTGAATATTTTCTGTCACTGTTTGAGTTTGAAAATATTGAATATATTGCCGCTTCCTACTGTGGGTTCAAACCCCACATGGGACGACACTTTGTGTGATCCACAAATTGTTGTTCTGAGTCTGGGTGTTCTTTCTGTCCATTTCATGTATGTTTGTAAAGTCCCCCGCGACACAGGATATTTTCCTAATGCGGGAGTTGTCTCTTTTAAAAACAAAAAAAAAAAAAATATGATGATGCGATACCTATAGAACATGAAATACATAAATTAATAAAAGCAATGAAAGTGGTCAATGGTAGTCACTTAGATTGCTTCTACATTACCTCTGGTGATACCTGCTGCGGCAGTGTATAGGTTGGCGGCCTGATCGCATTCAAACCCAATCGGACCGCCACGCCGCTATTGAAAGGGGAAAGTCATTCCCCAATAGGGCCTGATTAGGCGTGGTGTCGTTTCGGGAAGGACCTGAAATTATATGGTCCGGGTTCTCTCAGCGTAGAGCGCCCGAGGCTGGCCGGCGAGTGGTTTTTAGTGCAATCACCACATACTCCTGGCTTCTGAGTCCCCAAAAAAATGGGTGCTTCTACACTGTGCAAGTAGTATGAGCGGGTAAAATCGTGGGTTATTTGCGTTAGTAGTATACACACTAGTGCACAAGTACCTATAAGCACACCAAGTGAACAAGTAATTATACTTGCTCGTAACTTCTGCTCGCGCTTCTTGTCTGGGTCTTGCTAGTTACAGATTTGAAACGATTCAGTACCAGGGTGTAGTAGCTGGAGCAAGTAATCGCGTTAAAATGCTTCGACGAACGAGAATTCTTATGAAAACGTTAATCCTCCCATTCCGTGATGTTACTTAAAGGGCGACAACGCACTTGTCTCTTGAGATTTGACTTTCACAGATTGACGGCAGTAGTGACTTACCATCAGGGCCTCAATTCTGCTATTTTAATATTGTATCAATAGACTGTCGATGGAATGTCGTCGGAATAGTTCTGCACTTTTTCTATTCTACTAACTATGTAAGACCAATGGCCCATCCCGATGCCTTGTAACTGATACAAATGTCGGTAAATTAAAATAAACGGTACATTTTAAATTTGTTGAAAAATGATATATTTAATTTTCCAGGTATTGCAATATTGTTGATATCATCATTGATGACCTATATCGACAGTCTATTGACACTTTATACACACACTATTTATGTTGGTAGAATACTGATATTTTGACCGATGTCAATGGCGCCTCAATGGCATCTCAATAGCGTGTCAATGGAATGACAGTGACTTGGCGTTAACATAAAATAGCAGAATTGAGGCCCAGGGCCCTTCTGCTATTTTAATATTATATCAATAGACTGTCGATGGACTGTCGTCGGAATAGTTTTGCATCTTTCGTATTCTACTACCCATGTAAGATCAATGGCCTTGACTTGTCACTGAACTGCCACTGATACAACTGTCTTCGATGTCTTTGTAATAGTTTGATAAACGGAACATTTTAAATTTGTAAGGAAATTATTTATTTGATTCTCTAGATATGTCAATGTTGTTGATATCACCATTGCCACTACATCGACATTGACACTGTAAATTTATGTTAGTAGAATACCGATACAGGTGACCTGTCTGCTCGGTTATCCCTTTACCATTGAAAGAGGTATTTTACAAACAATTACAGTGATCCTCTTTCCAAACAAATTACTCTCCACATACCTACACGTAGAACCATGTCGCTTCTTCGCTCAATCGACATTTACAACCCTCGTATATTTAGATTTTCTTTTACAACCCAGCCGTGTAGACATGAAGTTCACGAAAGAAACGTGCCGAATACCTAGAACCATTAGCCTTGACCGTTCATGTCACACGTTCTTTCACGATAAACTTACTCGTACATAAATACCACTTTCGGGTACTTGGTATTGACCTACAAAGCTCACTCGAGCAATTTGTTAGAAGTAGCCGCAGTTTATTTATTGAGAAAAGTCAGATGTATTGTAATATGACTGCACGGATGGTTAAAGCGGTCATCGCTTCCTACAGCGCTGTTTGGTGGGTTCGATCGCCACATGGGGCAACACTTTATGTGATTCCAAAAATTGTTGTTCGTTTGTTGAGCGGTGAGTCGGGATCGAACTGCTAAAACCACATGGTGTGCCATACTGCTCCTAAAGCTAAGACTATTAAAACACTATTTTGCAAATTATTTGTGGTTTCTTGTAGTTGTTCCTTTTTATTATTAGTCGAAAATATGGGTCAATTAAAAAGTAAAAGACCAAAGAAAGTTTTTTTTTTTAATTTTGTTGAAATGATCATTTTATGTAACCTTTGGAGACGCATAGGTCGATATATTCTCAACGATCTAGACACCAGTAAAATAACTTAGGATGTATTCAAGTTTACACGGGCCCAAGTTTACATAAAATTTCTCAAACTTTTGTAAGTACTTTTTGTCACAACACGTTTTAATTACTTCCGCCGCTTGAAGATACTACGAGTATAATTTAAGTCTTTCTTTCCCACCCCAGAATTGCGGCTCCCACGACCTATTTGATACTTACTCCTAATTTGCTTACCTACACCTTCTGTCTTTGTACTGTCTGAAATCGATTTAATTCAATGGAAAGCTTCAAGCAAGCTACACCTGAAAAAAACTGTCCAAAAACCTTTACAATGTGCCAATCCCAAAATTTTAGAAAGGCAAAAACATGACGATTATAGCATAACTGGTTAACACCACATCTAAACGACATTATTTTCCTCATTTTAAGTGGAACAAACACTTAAGAAAATACATTAACGTGATAGGGTTTCCGTATAATGATCCTGTGGAATATCTCGAAGCATCTTGGCAGGAAAACGTGCTTTATCTTAGTTTCGCGAGAGATCGGAAAAAATGCTCAAGCACTATGCTGTATACTTGTACTACCATATCTCCTTACTGTCACATTTTTTAAACGTTAATGTTTTCTCAAAATACGAGTATGTCTAAAGCTAAATTTTCTTTTCAAAATTCGTACGGTAGGCTCTGGTTTAAGATTTATATTAATAAAGAGCTGTCTTTGACTTGAAAAAAAAGAGAAGTTTTTTATTGTGCGTAATGTACAAAAAATAGTCGCCGTTTGTGAACCCATTTTCCCATTCAATTTTATTGTATTATTATTCCCATGGCATAGAGGTTTGTGTAACGGACTGCTATTCCAAAGGTCGCGGGTTGGATTCCCGCGTAAGTCAAGCATTTGTGTGGATGAAGATTTAATGTTTGATTTAGTCTGGGTGTTTCTATATATAACATGTATGTATTTACAAGTATACATGTACTTATTTATATCAATTGTCTAGTACCCATAGTACAAGTTCTGCTTAGTTTGGGACTAGATAGCGTTGTATGAATGTGGAAAAACAAAAAGAAAAAACTATATCATCGGTATTGTGATAGTGCTACTACTACGACTGGATAGACTACGATTGGATGCTGAAAGTGGAACGCTATCCCTCTTGGCTTTGACATCTCACACTCATAACGCAAGTACGTGGACCTAGTTTTATATTCAAATTACACCTTCATCAGTTAGATGACGTCTCCTACAGACCTCAACAGAAACAAATACCATAAATGATCAGGTCTTCTATGAGAGAGACGACTTATTCGCCCCGTTTTCTTTTTATTCTTATTGTTAGCAATTTATTTAAAATGTGTATAAGTAAACACCGATACGGTTTAAGCGGTCGCCACGCCGCTTACTACTACGCTGAGTGTTGTGGGTCCGATCCCCACATGGGACGACAGTTTGTGTGATCCACAAATTGTTGTTCTGAGTCTGGGTGTTATTTGTGTCCGTTTCATGAATGTTTGTAAAGTCCCCGGCGACACAGGATATATTCCTTAAATGCGGGAGTTGTCTTTTTTCAAAAAAAAAAGGTACCAGACCGCCGTAGCATCCGAAATCTCCATCAGCACACAACGAAAACCAACAAACAGTTATCACGATATATTTACACGACAAAGCTTCGCAAATAGTCTGACGGACCTCTTAAACAAAAGGACCATTCTGTTGTGAACATTTTTCTCGATTACATCTGAAGTAAGCTAAGCCTGTAAGTTGTTTTACATATTTCGCTCGCTTTTATAATGAGATTCTACGTTTTCACGTTAAATACAAGGTATTTTGTTATTTGCTCTTTAATCGTTCTAAGCCTTTTTATATTTATAATGTATACTTGTTCTCTCTTTCATAACATAAGGAAGACTTAGAACGTTATAAGGGTAGATGTAATTGGCATTATTTTTATGACTAGATGTACTCTGCCACTCCTCGCTGTGGCACGTTGTGGTTGCAAAGAACACATTAAAAAAAAACAATCTTTAAAGCGTGTTGTAAATCGTGTCAAAATTTCAGCTTAATCTGTGCAGAACTTTTCGAGTTTTCAAAGCGTACACAAACCAATTTAATATATTTAGCTATAAAAAATATTAGTTTTCCTTTTTTTCAGACCGGTCGAGAGGCTCCCACGCACACTTTTAAAGGACTTTAATGAAAAAAAGCTTTATGTCGCCTCTTTGTCAAGCAAAAAGGGTCTCCGTGTACAGACACCTTGTTCACAGCCTTGATAAAATTCAATGTATCATTTACTTTTATCAAAGCTGTGAACAAAGTGACTGTTAGACCTATGTTCGTACTCGTATTTTATGTTGTTGTTTAATAAACAAAAACTTCTGCACTAAAAAGTTAACATGCAACTATTATAAACAATGTATGTTTATTTAGACTTCAGTTTAATGTTAAATAAGTTCTCAATGCATATTTACATGCATATATGCTAAGTGCTGTGGGTCTGATCCCTCCATGGGACTACACTTTGTGCGATCCACAAATTGTTGTTCTGAGTCTGGGTGTTGTTTGTGACCGTTTCATGTATGTCTGTAAAGTCTCCCGCGACACAGGATATCGTTATTCCTAATGCGGGAGTTGTCTTTAAAAAAAAATACCAATTGCCATACCAATAGTTTAAATTACGATTCAATTTGCTGCCTGTCTAATCAATTTGCTTAGAAACTCGTAGAGCAATGAAATTAAAATAAACATCAAAGTCGCAGAAATGAGGCGTGTGGTAAATCAATCAATGAAATTATCGAAGGCGTTATCGAAGCGTACCTCTATAATGTCTACACAAATATACTTATACAAATAGTATGGTTTGCTTAGCATTTAATTTACTTCCATTTAAAGTTAGGCGAGTATGTCAGTCTTGACTCAGGCGCCGGTGGTCGCAGAACGACTTCCGTCCTCAATTAGAGCACGCCTGCGGGTGACAGGTGAGCCCGTCTGTCACCCAGCAGAAGCAGGACGGGTTGGTGGCCCGCTTCTGCTGCGCCCCTTAATTTATAAAACGGGAACAGTTTGGTTCCCACACACGAGGGGGTCACCTTCATGCCGTAGATGACCCGGGGTATGTCAGGGTACAAGGACTTTCCTTCCGAGGATACACCTGGTTCCCTGACTGCACACCTTAAACAGCGTGCGGTTTTAATCGGTTAGAGTCCGACATAACCACCAGAAAAAAAAAGAGTATGTCAGATGCTCATCGTCGGTTTGGTCTCTTTTTTTACGTGTGGGAACCCCCTCGGGCCGTCACCCCACCGGGGTTTACGGCGGGGTAGTATGTCGGAATCGGACCGACTAAAACCAGACGGTATGCCACTCTGCGCCTGTAATAGGAGGGATCCAGGAACTGCTGTTATTAAGACATCCGGACCTCTCCTAGAGCCGTCCCACATCGGCGCGGGCACAACCTTCGGGTTCATTCTCTATTTAAGCAGCGAGGAGGCGACGTCCGGAGGTCGCCAAGAAACAAAAGTAGATACTTACATACATATTGGAGATTTGGTAAACCTGAAGGACTATCGCTTACCTGAAAAAAAAAACAGATAATTATTTTTTCTTCCGTTGATAATGGAATATATATTTCATAGAAAAATAACTTAAAAATGGCTTTCATATTTATGAAAGAAAATATATTCGCGGGTATATTTCGGAGTCGCCCGACTAGTTTCCGACCCAACGGAGGCCATTTTCGAGAAGTAAACCTTTTTAAGCAAGAGATATAACAGTTTATATTGGCCATATATAATATCTATGTCCTGGTCCCGATGTTCCATTCAAATGATGATAATAGGTCTAGTTTTAGCTAGGCTAACATTCTACATACACATATACAATACTCCAAGAGCCAAGCTTCACACATTTAGGTCGGCTCGACCAGAGTAATACCACAGTCTTACAGAAGAATGGTGTTAAACAATCCTTCGTTGCTTCTCACATAGTGAGTTAGGTTACCGAAGATCAAACCCCTTCCCTTGATTCTTTGAGGGATACTCAAATGACGCACTGTTTTTTTTTTTGTTGCAGTTGCAGAGTTGTAGTTGGCGGTACCAGGTGACCCGTCTAGGTACTACCTGTTTTCGCAGAGTATCATCAACATCATTAGCCTATCGCAGTCTACTGCTCCACATAGGCTCCTCCCATTGCACGCCACTTAGATCGATTTTGGGTTTCTCGCATCCAGCTACTGCCTGCCATCTTGCGCAAATCGTCACTCCTGGCCGGTGGAGTGACGATTATCGCAGACTATAGGTAATACAGTTAAATAAGTGCTACAATAAGTTAGTCGACTTTTCCGAACTTGACTTATTCACTACTAAGCCGAATGTATTTAATAAACTACTTTCCAAACGTTGGTTCGAACTGGTTCAATTTATATAGCATTTTATTGTGTTAGTTATAATTTTAGCTATTTTTTTTAATAATTTTAGCAATTTACCACATTACTCGTCACATTACCCACTATCCTCACACTCTCTCTCTGTAGCTTTAAAAGTGATTATATAACTTCAATAGTTACATACCTAATGAGAAGAAATAATGAGCATTAACATTAACATGATATTCCATGGCAAATTAACGGTTCTCATACGATATGTCGTATGAGAACCGATTCCTACTTTATAGAATGAATGAATTCGTCTTAATCAATTCATTCATTCTATTAAGTAGAAATCTCATCTTGAATAAGTATTACAGTATTAAGAATTTATTCACTTAAACATTGATTCTAATTACTTTAACTTTAGACATGCGAAAGTGAGTTTGTTTCTTTGTTTGTAAAGCTTTAATTGCTCATTGTGTACACATTGCAAGAGGAACAGAAGTTTTGTTCCTGATTTAGACCAGATGTCAAAACGCATCAAAATTGGTTTATCATTTGTGAAGAAATTGTTCTACACACACCGCTATAGGCGTTGAGATATAGACATTTTTATTTATTTATTTAGATACATTTAGAATATTCTTACAGGAATACTCCCAAGGCAATTTTGCAAGCTTGTAACTAATTATCTAAATGTCTAAAAATCTAAATTATATAAATTATTTATATGTCAGAAATATTTGTCCCAATAACGTTAATAATACGTGTGGCGTGCGACAAGGGGGCTTTGGGGACATATCTCAATACTTATCTAGCGTCGTGTGTCATTTATAACGCCATAACACTTTTACATGCTTTCAAACTAGGACAAATTCATGGTAAACTTCGTCCTATAAATAGGGGTACCAATTGGTACCAAGCGCCGTTTATGCAAACAAAAGCGGCCAAACCCATAAACAACTTTCGCTTTTCCCAAACACCATGCTTTCCCAACAATAATTGGCGGCATAAGCTTCAATAACGGGATACAAACCGAGACAATTTGGGAGGACTCAGCATTTTTCCCTTCATCTATTTATTATCCATTGTAGTACATGGTCATTGTACTCGCCTTTTGTTGTACTGATATTGGACCAATAACTCAGTTGCCTGCCTCTAATATCCTTTGTCTGGTGGCTCTCATAAAAACATGCGACACTCCAAATGTTTGTTTTGTTACATATGGTATATAAATTTTGATTTATTCTTTTTGTTATTGTTGTTTTATTGTCACTGCCAATCTCTAGTTATCCCTAGTAATAATCTTAGGATTAATTATTCTTTTATTCTTCTCGCAAACGATTACTGTAAAAATGAACGCAAGCTGTATGTCAGAATTATTAAAAATGGCTTTCTATAATATATGTCTACCCCAAATGGAATAAGGCGTGTGTTTATGGTTAATCAAACAAATGGAAATAAATCCTTGGAGAACGCTTAATAATCTTGGTAATGATGTCCTGCTATAACGTTGTATGTGTGTGTGACGGTAGTGACCTACCATTAGATGGTACGTCTTTTACCAAAAACAACATTTTGCTATTTTTTACGATAATAATATATTAAGCTAGTAGATAAAAAAAAAACAGCCAATTACGACTGATTTGCCTTTTGGGAACGAAGGTATAATACGATCGTATGGGAGGGACGGTCGTAACCGGGATTATTCAATTCAAAAAAATCCCTATAAATGACGTCAGAACTATCCGTATTACACAAACCAAAAACTATAAAGCGATCAACGAAAAATGCTATTGTTTGCTAACACGAATCTATGACGTAACATATATGAGAGTTTGCACGCATGTAAATGGACTTTCGGCATGGTTTAAAACGTGGTAAAAATTCCCCACAAGGCAAATACCCACAAAAGGTCAGTTATGGATAAGTGAGAGTGTGGACCTTTTGAAATATCGCCAAGAGATTTCTTTTCGTTAACGACCCGACAAAAAACGTGTATTATAGTGTATTTGTATAGTATAGTACGTAACTAGGCCAATTCTGTAATATACCGAAATCAATTACGGCGGAGGCAGACTCCATTTCGGTTTTATCGGTTAACCGTGACGATTTAATTAATTTAATGCCCAATTTTGTTATAGTGCCAGAGGTTGAAAACTTGAGTTGTGGGTCTCTATAAAGAAAGTATTTTACAAAGTGCAAGAAACTATTTTTTTTAAGTTTAGTGTCATCACTAATTAATATAATTATTGACTTAGCGGTTAGTGATCCAAGCTGTTTAACTCAAATTCGTAGGTTCAATCCCCACCAAGGCCAAATATTTAGCTGATGAGCTGTTGAATTTTGTTCCTGGGTTGTAATTTATCTATATTTTAGTTTAGCTACCATAGTAAACAGGTTCTGTCTTATTTAGGACCAGGCAGTCGTGTGTGTGATGTGCTAGGTTATTATTAATATTGTTACTTTTAATTAAAGCTTTTTGCAATCAGCCCATCGTAGTAATAGTCAAAAATCATTTTCCTTAGAAAAAAAATAGATTACGATTTTTGTTCGAAAATATTCCTGTCTAATTTATCTTCAAAACTGAATGAATAACTTTCAAGGTTCATAACAAAACAATGAATCAGGCAATCAGCATGATAGTTTATTTTATGTATCTAAGAAACATAGCCGTTTAAGGCTGAGTAATACAGCAACCTCTGCTTTAAAAACGTAATTGATTTAGAAATTTCTAAACACTCATGAATTTACGAAATTCAGTAAACGTTCCCCAAAGTCTCGTAACATTTTCTGTACTGAGACTACTCGTATATATTTTCCGTCTATTCCCAAGATAGGAAATAATCACGTCCTTCTATATTTTCTTTAGTCAGAAACAATGTCGTATTTATTCCCAGTAGTGGCCGATATTGTGAAGGGTCTCAGATTGGCAGACAGCAGGATACTTTTTATCGTCACTAAAACGAGCCTCTGTTTACTACCCAGTTTATAAATAAAGCTCCACATGGGGCTATACATCCAGGATAGCTATTACTACGTCGCTGAAATCGAGCACCGTCGAGCTGAAAAGCCGATGGGTTGAAGTTCCAATGCCTCCATACAAATTGTTGTGACGAGAGCCTAATAGCTTAGGTACACACATTTATTACAGGTACTAATACAGTTTAACTGACGCAAAATTATTCAATATTGATCCTAATTACTTTAATTTTAGACATGCGAAAGTGAGCTTGTTTCTTTGTTTGTTAAGGTTTAATTGCTGAAATGATCATCTTAATACACGTAGCAAAAGGTAAAGAAGGAGACATTTGGTAAAAAATTTAATTTAATAAATTGAGGTATGAAATACATAAATAAGTAACACGCAAACTTGGCGGGCAGTAGTTGATCTAGTAATTTGTGATTCTTATAGCTGAATTCGAAGTCATGGGTCCGATCCCTACCCAGGGCAAATGATTATAAGATGAGCATGATTATTGTGTCTTGGTGTGATTTTTCTGTGATATATATGCATTTAGACAAATATGATATCAGTAGTCTGGTTACCATACAGACTGACTAATTCGGGATTAGACGGCCGTGTATAAAACATGTCAAATTCTGATTATTATAAATCCTGTGGAATCTTACCATTGAAATATTACATCTCTTCTTTATTAGATTTTCATTACATTATCCGAAGAATTTTCAATAGAGACATTCCTTTTGTAACACATTTTATTACTTTCCTAAACTTAATTGTTCTAAAATTATCCTTTAAGGACCACGTATTCGACCCGATCCGTATTTAAAAATATTTACATTCTAAAAATCTTTCTAAAAATCAACATGCCAGTAACAAGATCCCTGGATACTCATCACAACTCAAGAACAAATTGCCTAAGACAAACATAAAACAGCTACCTGCTTGCCCTCAAGAGAGATACACTAATAAGATTACAAATAACAATGCGTCCCACAGGGAATCGAATCTGAAAAACTCCTAAACACCTGTACTTATTAAACTTTGTTGCGGTTAAGTTGTTAAGTTTGTTTATTTCTGTCTTTTCGCAGACAATAATTATCCTTGAAAGTGAAGTGAAATTATCCTTCTTTTAAGATAATTAATTTATAATAAGTAACTGTTTGCAATGTTAGTACGTAAGGTACGTAATGTCCATTTAGTGACGGATTAAGAATACAGTGTGTCATCACCTCACCACCCCTTTTCAGACCATGGGTGTTGTAAGAGTCGAATAAGGGAGCAAAATACGCATAAGCACAACAACACTGCAAAGCGAAGGAAAACTTGACAGAAACCCTATACTAAAGTTGGCTAGCGTGATATAGTAAGCCAAAACCTCCTTTCTAAGGAAAGGCCCATGAATTATATGTAAAGAATTCTGCAAAGATTACCCTATGAAGGTTTGGTCCAGTTTTGGAATGTTTAATCATTTTGCCTTTATTGTCCATCAATCTAAGTGACTCGATGAGTGGCTTTATCCTCATAGTCGTGGTTGATCGTAATTTGCCAACTGGTAATTGTACGAGAGTTAATCGTGCGTTCTAATTGCATGGATCTAACAGCTTTCAGTTCGGTAATCATAGATACTAGTATGGGTTTCAGTAATTCGTTTGAGCCTAGACATCGCTGTCCTCGGATTTAATTATTATTTATAGTTTAATGATTAAAATCTTAGAAAGCCCTAATACACTGATTACTGTATAACTTAAGTAAAAGCCTTTAAATGTGCTCGAAGGGAAAACGCTTAAAGCAGTTGATCAATTCAAATACTAAGGCCACATCATCACAAGAAAGAAAGACGATGCTGATAAAGAACGAGAAAGGAGAGCATTGTCAGTGTGTACGAAACACGTAAAAGTAACCTTGTTCAAAGCTTTTTGTCAGGTTCGTCACGAGTGCCCTTTGGGTCAACTATACTCTGAAAGCTCACAGTGCTCTCCGAGTTCAGTGTAACAATGTCTTTAAGGCCATATTGGGGCTCCCCCGGTACTGTACAGCATCGTTAATGTTCGCACAAGAATGCAGAGACGACTTTTATGCTGTACGGCATAACAGGCTATGGTCATTATTGCACAGGACACGGGTCAGCTCTAACAGCATTCTTAAAGCAATAATTACAAAAAAATTATAGATTTAAAAAACTAAGAAAACCAAACTAAATAATAGAAAATAAATTTGAAAAAAAAGCGTTGGGTGCCTGTTGTCAATAGTAAAAAGCACCCCACGCTTTTTTTCAAATTTATTTTCTTTTAAATTAGTGTATTGTCATCGGTCCTCGATAAATCTACAAAGTTTGAACGAATTCTGACCGTTTAAAGTCAGTCAAAATCACGCCCAAAGGAGTCGGTTACAAACATACAAGTGAAGCTAATATAAAGCGTGTAAAAATAGACTCTCCCATATGGAAACATTAGGTTATTCAGATAATGAAATAAATTATAACTCAATGCTACTAGCATAGGTTAAGGATTAAATTATTACTAACAAAATGGATTTTAATTGTCTGAAATGAAAACATATTATACTAAAAAGTTTTAAGTCAGATTTTCAACCAGTTCTTTAAAGATGAATAAAGAGAAATAGATACTTATTTTATGAGCATAAAAATTAAGCTAATACCGGGCAATAGAGTTTCAAGATAAACTGCTGACATTTTCAATAGTTAAATATTATACAAGTAATTAAGCTGTGGGAACAAAATTCGAAGAACAAAGTTTGTTTAGGTAATTTTATGATCTCGACTGTGGCGGACTTATGTTTTTCTTCAATTCTCTTTTCAATGAAATGTGGAAAAATTGTTATATCTTTAAGCAGTGTTTAAATAAAAGGAATTTCGACTCAATATTTTTTTTTTATTTTTCGTTATAGTTCGTTCGTATCTCAAATATCTTAATATTATAGAAGCTTTGCCAATCATAATATTAATATTGTTATTTCAAATAATTTAATTTAAAAAAAATATTATTGAAAAAAAAAAATTTAAGCGATGACACAAAAAGGAGAAGGATGGTGTATGATAGCTTCTGTTTTGAATTTTTATTTCTGTGCTCTTATGGTGGTCTCATTGAACCAACTCAGGACTATTTTTTTTAAATGTAAAGAGATTTTTGGCAGGGAAAGAACTTACGGGTTC
This sequence comes from Arctia plantaginis, assembly GCA_902825455.1. Taxonomy (NCBI): domain Eukaryota; kingdom Metazoa; phylum Arthropoda; class Insecta; order Lepidoptera; family Erebidae; genus Arctia; species Arctia plantaginis. Next base: position 2,854,650 of record CADEBD010000291.1, on the reverse strand, counting down.
GCGTCACCGATGACCTCGACATGCTCGTGACGTATTGCGCCAAAATAGCGACGCATACATAAGTGGCTACCTCTGTCTATGAACACCTGCTACCGAAGAGTCACAAATGCGTTGCCATCTTTTGGGTCTTTCCACCCCGAATCAGCGAGGAAAGTGGTTTGATCTCCAGTAATTTCAAGTAGGGGGAAGTCCCGTAGCGCCGGACGGCACCTAGCGCCGGACACTCTTATTATTTTGACAAACGTCAACGCGATCTATTTATAAATCGGTGAAAGGGGTGCGGGGGAACGTAGCGAGACAGGATCACGCAACGCGATTTGCCAGTGAGACGCACAGTCGTGGTGGAAGCGGTGAATTGCTGTTTTTGGTGGGAAAGCGTTGCGTCACGTAAATTTCAAGTAAGTATTACTGCTATGGTTTTATCCTTAATTGTTTTTGTTACTTGTTAATAAAGACAGTGTTTCACTATAATTATTATATTGTGAAAGTTTTTATTAAATACCTAAACAGTTTTAGTATGAAATACGTAATTTTGGACGTTTCCTGTCCCCTACTTTCGGACACAAAGGTGTCCCTTACCACCGGACAGTTTATAGGTTAGCTTTTTTATGAAGCATTTGTACTTATTGTAATGATGATTGTTTGTTGTTTTACAGGATAGAAGGAGAGAGATATTTGAAAATGCAAGAGAGAAAAAAAAAGGAAAATGGGATCAGCAAAGTTTAAAAACTGCGATGAACAAGATTTTGTCCAAAAAAAAGTACTCTACATGATAAAATAACGACATTGAGCAGTGGAAAAGAAGTCACGTTGCAACAAAAAGTTGGTAGATTCACAAAAACCTTCTCACCCGAGTATGAGCAAGTTTTAGTGGACCACATAAGAGATTTGTCTAATAGATGTCTGCCCCTGATGAAAAACGAGTTTTTGAAGTTAGCTTACGACTTGGCTGAAGCTATGAAGATTCCCCATGAGTTAACAAACCAAACGTGGCAATAACGACAACAAAAAGGAGCCGTTAACTGAAGTATCAAATATAGAAAAAACGACTTGTGTAGTGTGTTTAGAAGACCACGACGAGGACTGGATACAATGCTCCAGATGCCAATAATGGGCTCATGAAGCATGTGCAGACGTTCCAGAATGTGGAGATGCCTACATATGTGATAGATGCTAAAAGTTTTAGAATGTCCGGCGCTTGGGGTTTGAAGATTAACCCGTCCGGCACTAGGTGCCAATGTCAAAGTCCTTTATTTTTTTACCAAAACTTATTTAACATTCCTAAACTATGTTTACGCAGAATTTGTATTTTTGTTATTTGATTTTGATTTTATGTTTTGTTAATTTAAGTAATTCATAAATAAATACATATTTCTCGATGTAGTTTTAATTTTTATTTCCTGAAAACCTTATGTGTCCGGCACTAGGGGACTTCCCCCTACTTAGTGAAAAACAACGAAAGAATGACCAAACATCGGTTTTCTGCAGATTATGAAATCTATTTTTTTATCTAGAAATAAACAACTCCCGCACTAGGAATAAATCCTGTGTCGCGGGGCACTTTACAAACATACATGAAACGGACACAGAGAACACCCAGACTCAGAAAAACAATTTGTGGATCACACAAAGTGTCGTCTCATTTGGGGATCGGACCCACAACACTCAGCGCAGTAGGAAGCGGCGAGGTGACCGCTTAAACCACTACGCCATGCCTGCAGTCAAATCCCAATACAAAAATAAAAACCCCTTTAGAAATTAAAGAGACACGCATTATGTTTAGTTTTTTTTTTTTTGTTGATACAAAGCAACATTGACGAAGCAATCATTTGTTACCTTCTTCACTTTTTTTGCTTAACGTTCAGGTTATTTAATTCGCAGACGGAGTATTTAACTGTAAAATATTTTACAATATTTCATATTGATTTTAAAAACCTCTTTATTTCTTAAAAAAAAATAACATGACTGCCACCGCATGTTTTAGACGAATCGATGGACACGAGTGATTAAAATTCACCCATCTGCTGGAATCCCACAGACACACAACCACGAATTGTATACACCCACAAACTCTGTAAAAAAACAACGCTTCGGACTGTATTTACATACGGCACTGCGATCGTCTGACGAATCGAACTCGTGACTGTATTCGTAGTAAATGTACAGCTATATGAGATTTGCTTTTATTCTCACATTTGTTTAACAATATACGTATGAAAATGATTACAGAATACCGGAGGATATCTGTGCCTCGGCGTCCAGACCAGATATATTTCTTTATGCAATTCTATTAAGTGTTTAGTACTAGTAGAACTCACTGTGCCGATGGAAACGAATATCCATAAAGACCACGCTTTAAAAAGATACAAGTACTTTGATTTAACCAACGAAAGAACTAAAAATGGTTATGTCGTTGCGTTGTGTGCCGTGAAAGTGGGTCCGAGGGGTATACCAGCTAAATCCCTCTATAAACTGCTTAAAGGCCTTGGATTGTCATGAGCTTCAGTAAGCTCTTTTCTTGAACGAATATCCAAAACGGCATTGTTAGGCTTGTATCAAATATGGTTAGATAGAAGGGGTAACAAAGCGGACTGGAGTACTCCCGAAACCTGGTCCCCTACCGGGGTCGCAAGTCCCAGGCGCTGTCGAAGTCGCATGTATTTTGTTTGTGCATTGTGTCCCCTTTTTTTTTTTTCTCCGTGCGGAAATCCCCTCGGATACCACCTATCGGTGGCATGTCGGACTCGAACCGACTAAAACCGCACGCCGTCTCGGGTACTAATAGCCGGAGAACCAGGTATACCCTAGAAAGGAAGTCCCTGGTATGCATTGTGTCCCCTATCTATCGCGCTAAGGAACCGGCACCCGCACGGCGAATCCATGGTACGCTAAGTCTTCTCTGGGACATATTATAACGAAACTTATTATAGGTTTACACAGAAAACTTAGGTACATTTTTTCCTTAAATAAATACATTTTTTAACCCGACTGCATCAAAAGGTAAAAGCGGCATATAACTTTGTTCTCTATGTAAGTATGTTTCACGACCGGATGGCGTAGTGGTTTGTGTAACGGACTGCTATTCCAAAGGTCGCGGGTTCGATTCCCGCTCAAGTCAAATATTTGTGTGCATGAACATTTGATGTTTGATTTTTACTTGACTACTATACGGCGGCACCGATTTTGATAATCATATATAATATACCTTCATCTTTATAGTGCCAGTATCACTGTCATCTATTGAAATTATAGATTATGAAATAGAGGATTTTTTGAACTTATCGAATGAGGTGCTAAAATAAAGTTATCCAAGAGGTTACGGATAGAACTTCGTTCTCGTGGAATTCGAAAAGCGCTGACTTAGTAAGTTCGAATCCCCGACAAGGCAAAGTTTTATAGTTTTTTTCTGAGATAAAAAATGGCCTAAGTTACTCCTTATATAGACAGCTACTTGGTAGTAAAATATTAACGAAATCGATCCCGCAGTTTTAAAGATTACTTACCCGGAACAAACAGACAGACAAAAAATATTCAACTGGCTTTTAGGCAAATAACCGTGTAAGCATGAAAAAAACTATTATTTTGACATTACATACAGACACTTCAATTTTATGTATTTGTATAGACTACTTGTTTTTTTAATTTTATTCTCTACTTCTACATAGAAGAATCTACGAGATAAAATAAATTAATGCACGCAAATATTTGCACTTAACATAACTAGACGACCTCTGGAGCTGCTGCCGATAACTACTGTGCCATATTAATCATTATTATTTAAAATAAAACCATCATCGTATTTCTTAAACATTAAAGTCTCTCAGAAATTTTTGCCCTCTCTAAGCAAGAGGTAGATTAAAGGCGTGTTTGTCGGTTTTCCGGCGAGCATGAGAGATCGTGAATGGTAATTCTGTTCACTTCAACAGCATCCAATAGCCGACCTCGACCCATTGAGATGCAAAACAAGTGATCGCCGCTTTGTTTGAAAAACAAAATCGATTTTCTACACTAAACTAGTTACGGGGGCTATTCGATTTGTTTTCACGAATTTTATTGCTTTTGTTTTGAGCTTTGCAGGTGAGGTTTTACTGCCCATACGTTCTTTGGTTTACTAGCCATACCTTCGTTTGTAGAATTTGTAGATAATTACAAAAATACCTGATAATATTTTATTGTATCATCATCATCATCAACAGCCTTTAACAGTCCACTGCTGGACATAGGCCTCTCCTTAGAAAGGAGGTTTTGGCCTACTATACCACGCTGGCCAGACGGGTTGGTATAGGGTTTGTGTCAAGTTTTCCTTCTCTCTGCAGTGCTGGTGTCCTGCGTATTTCGCTCCCTTAGTCGCCTCTTACGACACCCACGGGATGAATAGGGGTGGTGACACTCTGTATTCTTAATCCGTCACCACACGGACGTTTTATTGTATGTTATGTTTTATATTAGAAATAAATTATCTGAATGAAAAATTTGACATTGCAATTATATATTTGACATTATGTATTATATAAATTGTTTATTGACATGAGCTAAGTAGTTTGTTATAAAACCAATCTGTTGTTATAATATGCATGGACGTTTAAAATCTTGCATGTCAGAACAGACTGACGAAATATGTGATTCTCTTACAATAACTATAAACAGCCCATGTACCATATTTCTGCAATTAAAGTATCATTTCATTTGATTTAGAATTATGTACATTTACAGAAAACAATGTTATTATTGAAAAAAAAAACGAAAAAGTCGACTGCGTGAAAATGTTAACTTAAAATTTACAAACGGCGATTTTAATTTCATAATTTTCATTAACTCACTGTACCTATACTTTCAAAATTAAGACGAATTTTAGGACACTTGAAACGCTTAAGTCCATGAAGCTGTTTAGGCTACAGGCGCCATATTTATTCCTCAATAAAAACTCTGTCTAATACAAAAAATGCATTTAAACTGGTCATAGTTACAAATATTTGTACGTTTAGTAATAATATATTATGCTGTTAGTGTTATAACATTTCATTCGCCACACTGAATGATCGTACTTGGCGTTTGATATATGAATAGGTATAAATCAACACAGAAACTTTCATCGTCTATAATAACTTATACGTAACATGATTTATAATTCCTACTTCAGGATTTACGTGATTTATAGGTATTAAATACCCTTTGAATTGCCTGACGTTTCGACCAGATTGCACTGGTGATGGACATGACAATTTTAAATAAATTATGTACAATAGACAAATATTGATTTCTAGTATTGGATACTCAACCTCACAATGGATAGTTATAATAGCAAATAAATCTTAAATTAATACATTTAATATCATCATCACATCAACAGCCTTTACTAGTCCACTGCTGGACATAGGCCACTCCTTAAAAAGGAGGTTTTCGCCTACTACATTTCATATAAATGAAGTGAAATTCCCTGTTTTCTCTTGCACCTACCGCATCTTTTTTCTACATCACCCGAAGGTCGACTGGCAGAGAATGCCTTGGGCATTAAGTCCGCCTGTGTACAACTTGTGCATTAAGTTATATAAATAAATGGCTCGAACCAGTAGTACTACCGAGCATATTCTATTTACTGCACTTGACTGCATGGATGGCGTAGTGGTTAAAGCGGTCGCCATGCCGCTTCCTACTGCGCTGAGTGTTGTGGGTTCGATTCATACATGGGACAACAATTTGTGTGCTCGACAAATTGTTCTTCTGAGTAGTCTTTGTGTCTGTTTATCATGTATGTTTGTAAAGTCCCCCGCGCCCACGGGAAATATATTCCTAATGCTTGAGTCTTTTCAGAAATTTTATGAAATAATTTACATAAATTGTTGAGTTGGTTTGTGTACGCTTTAAAAACTCAAAAAGTTCTGCACCGATTTAAACTGGTTTTTAGACACAGATACGAGTATTGTGCAAATAACCGCGTGAGCATGAAAAAACCTATTATTTTGACATTACAAACAGACGCTTTAATTTTATTTATTGGTATAGATACAGCATCAAGTCTTCATCGTGAGAAAAAAATCCACTAGCCCCGCAGGACTTCTTTGTTCGCTTATAGACTCCTAGGCTATAACTTGTCTTTTCAATTAGTTTTTTATATATTACACGTGTCCTCGTATAGGATACTAATACTGAGTAGAGAATAGAGTTCATTTCACACATGTCTGATCGATTTGATCATTTTATAGAATGTCAACTACAATGCTGTATTACTCAGACATAAGTATCATTGTAAGCGTTCTCTGGTAGAGGGTTCATACCGTAGATTTAAAACCACAATACAATTCTTATTTGATGTACAATAATATACAATACTTATATAATTTTAAAAAGACAATTAGAATGAAATTTTATCATTATTTTTTTTGAAAGGTTTTCCCACAGCTCGTGTATACACATTATATTAAGTGTACAATTGTAGTAAGGCCAATTACGGGTAGCCAACATTCGCCAAATTGTTACACAACTCTCTAAACTAAACTAAAAATCACTAAAAAATTGTTTAGTGATTTTTAGTCCTGTCAAATAACGTTTATTCTGAAAACGTAATACTTGATAGGACTAAACTAATTTTTAGTGATTTTTAGTTCTGTTTAGAGAGTTTTCGAGCAACATAATTAGTACCAATACATACAAAACGTAGTTATTAATATCCTTAACAGTTACACAACTACATTGTAACTAATAAGCAAACACAAACAGTAAACAATGAGATTAAAATTAAGTAATGAGAACTGACTTCAAAATAAAGACGTATCTACCACTTTATTGATTTGATTTGACTAAAATTTTTTGCTGTGTGTGTAAGTAACCAATTTCAATAATACTTAATTAATATTATTTAACGGGAATTAACGCGATCTCTTATTTAGGGTATTACATACCTCTGGTTTGCCTGAGAGTCAGCCTGTGACCACGGCCGGTGCAACCTGGTCGAAACGTCAGGCAAACCAGAGGTATGTAATACCCTAAATAAGAGATCGCGTTAATTCCCGTTAAATAATATTAATTATCATGGAACGCGAAAGTTTAAAAGTTCAATAATACTTTTTTAATTGAATTAATTTTGCTCAAGATTGATACCGTTTAAATTTAAGGAATAAATACCACCTGTAAAGGGTTGGATTAAGGTGTTAAGACTAGTTTACTGCAAATTGTCATGATTTAGGCGCAATGAATTTGGTGACACGGTTTATATATTCCATTATTTTTGAATTGATACGTTGTTTACAAGATAATTTACATTAAAAACTTTGTTAGACTGGTCAACAATGCCACAGTGTGATCATATACCCATAATGCCTAGTTTGGCGAGGCTTGGCAAACCTCTATTAGCTCCAAGTCTTTACAAACGCTTGGATGCCATTTACACGCTTGCGAGTGTGCTATCGTGTTCCGGACCGGCAAACTTAGCAGACGTGGTCATATTTTTATTCAAAATATAAACAGCGGCACTAAACTAAAAAAATATTCTCTAGCCCTACTGGTCGACTAAACTGCTCAATCAGTAGAGCATTGAGACTTAATGTTGATTCCCGACGTTGATTCGACGACGTTGAACAACCAACGTGTAAATACCTCGCAAACGTTTGCAGCGAGCTTCCTTTGATCTGTGTTCAAAAACCGACACTAGTACCGATTTACGACGAGCACACACAAGCCCAGCCGAACACCCCGTTTACACGCTTGTGTTTGTGGACACTTGTCGAGGCTCGTCATCCGTGTAAACAGCCTATTACATGGTTACTTGCAACCCTGCCCTGCTCTGTGCACAGGAGGCGCCAAGTCAGATTTAGTTTACGATGCAACATTGACACGCTCACATTGTCGTGTCTTGTCTATATCAAGTTCAAACTTGTGTTAACGCCATAATGTATGTATGTATTAAGAATAGACGTGTGAGCGATGTGCTCTGCTTTAAACTCTTCTTAACTTTTTGGATCGCTATATCTTATAAGGGCAAGTACAATTTTTACAGTCAGAAATAAGCAGAGGGCTAGAAGGTGGGCACCAGCAACTTAAAGAGTCACGAATGGGTTGCCGATCTTTGAGATGAGAGTACGCTCTTTTCTTTGGAGTTTGTAGGTTGTATCGGTCCAGGAAAACCACAGACAATAATTTTTACTTACCGCAGTTTGTGGACGGTATAGGTCTAAATAATTACACGGAGCATTTTCCATGATGCGCTTCCATGAGCGATGGAAAATGCAGTAAATAAAGCTACAACTAAACGCAAATTCAAAATTATCTACAATATTCTGGCAAGCGAATCAATTCATGGCCAAACATTTTCGCATTAAGTAGGAATCTTTGCGTTATTGTAAACTATTGTTTTACTGTCACACTAGTTATTTAAAATGGAGCAAACGTATTCCAGATAGGCTAAAGTTTTGACTCACATTTAGTAAACGTGCTTCTCATAAACCTAAAGTTTTTATATTACCGAGTTTAAAGTTTTGGTGTTATTGCTTAAGTTTATAGCATAATGTTAAGAGTTTTGTAACCAAAACGCGGTCGTTCCTGAATATATAGTTGTTACAAACGTTTGAATAAATCCATAGAGTTTACTAAGTTAGTGCGAGTATTTAAATTGATCTGGAGAAATGTCTTGAATTGACAGAGTTATGGTCTGGTAATGTAATAACCTTATTCCAGTGACAATCGGTCGTGAATTTGCTCAGACATTGTTGAATTACAGACCTTGATCTTAATGAAAATATTTTATAATATAAATAATGATTTTAACAAAGCAGAGTACGTGTAGGCTAAGTACCGTTCAAAATTTAGGAGGAGCTGGATGCGAAAAGCCTATAATCTAAGTGGTGTGCAATGGGAGAGACCTATGTCCAGCAGTGGACTGCGATAGGCTGATGATGATGATATAAAATTCTGGTGTCGCGGTGTTCGTTACCAAACAACTCCGAAACGGCTGGACCGATTTTTATGACTTAATGTGTGCATACCGGGTAGGTCTGAGAATCGGCTAACATCTATTTTTCATACCCCCTAAATGATAAGGGTGACCCAACCATAAATATTTTTTTGGCAAAACAACGTTTGCCGGGTCAGCTAGTAGTACATATAAAACAAAGTCGGTTTTTTTCTTGTACGCTTAGATCTTTTAAACTATGCAACGGATTTTAATGCGGTTTACACCAATAGGGAGAGTGATTTAAGAGGAAGGTTCATATGTATAATACATTCATATTATAGTAGAAGAAATCCGAGAATTTCAAAGATTTGTCGTGAAACGCATGGTTCTGCACGAAATAGACCAAAATCGTGTACTACGGAATTGTGTATCTTAAAAATATTTACAAAAAAGTCCGCGATGGCATATGTCTATCTCTTAAGGATAACCTACAGTAACCATTTTTATATTTTAAATATTACAAAAAAAAAGTAATGGGTTATTTACGAAGCTAACTGCGTGACTTGTGACTTGAGTTGCGGGTATCCTTGGGCGGCGGAAGTAGCTTACCATTAGGTGGGCCGTCTGCTCGTTTGCCCCCCTTTTACCATAAAAAAAAGCTATTTTAAACAATACATTATTATACCTTGTCCAATTAAATACCTTTTGCATTTTATGTAGATTAAAATTGCTCTTTACTGCATATCATTAAAACGAATATTTTAGAAGATATTAGAGGTTTAAAATGCGTGGGCAAAGCGGCGGTACGTCCGTCGCAGGGTAACAGCGGCTGGCAGGATCGAGGCGAGCCTATAAATATTGCATATAAAGATGTCCAGTAGTATAGACCCATCATGATAATAGTATAATAATTAATAAATATTTGTCTTGAATGGTTTGACATCCAGTTTGTTGACATCCTGACGGTTTGTTGACATCCTGACTTAGGCAGGAAGCGCATTCCAAAGAAGATCACACCAACTCGACGACAACTTGTCAATATGAACACACTGTTATCGTCCCTGAAGATAGGAGGAGAAGCACTTCGGACCTTCTGAGGAGATCATAAGATAGGAAAGGATGGCCAATAGGACGTCATGACTAACGATATTAAAGGCATTCAAGAAATCAACCAAAGCCAGCACTGTGACTTTGGTGTCCTCCCTAATATCGCCAGTGACTTTGAGGAGAGCGGTGGTTGTGCCTATGATCTATATTAATCACTTGTTGTAAATAAACCATGAATAAGACATTCTAACTAAACCAACCACACTATCAACATATACCAGCCTCAACACCAGATAATTTGCGGTGAATATTATCAAAGCTAACAGCATGTAAATTTGCTCGTGTGTCTTGTACATTGCCCCTCGTCATTAAGCTAACTACAACCAACATGTTTAGCCAAGTTATTGACTTAATATTCACAAGAACACGTATATAAACTATATAATAAGAACTTCTGATATCTCACGGTCGTCTGATTCCAAACTATACTGAGTCAGAGAGAGTATTAAGGGAACCAGGCTGCTAATAAATATACTTAATATTTCAAAATATTTACATATTTTGTTTTTTTGTTTTTTTTTTTAAAAAGACAACTCCCGCATTAGGAATAAATCCTGTGTCGCGAGGGACTTTACAAACATACATGAAACGGACACAAAGAACACCCAGACTCAGAACAACAATTTGTGGATCACACAAAGTGTCGTCCCATGTGGGGTTTGAACCCACAACACTCGGCGTAGTAGGAAGCGGCGTGGCGACCGCTTAAACCACTACGCCATCCGTGCAGACATATTACAGATGAATAACACCCAAACACAGAATAAATAAATGAATAATCGTGCTCTTAACACAATTATCTGTCCTGGGTGGGAATGGATCTTAGCATATATATGCAAGCTATGCAAGTTTTTGTGTGTGTGTGTGTATACGTTTGTGGATTCGATCAGATATTCCTAAGATGTTTGACCAGTGCTCAAAAAATGGCACCGTTTAAACTATGCTTTAAATTAGTTGAATGAACAGACGATTCAAATATAAACTAATATTATAAAGTTTTTTTTAAAGGTCTACTAGCACCCGAAATGACCAGTATTCCCGTTAACCCCTCCCGCTAAGCTAAATTGCTTGTATTAGGAGTGGGTTCACGTCGATAGTGTACTAGTCAGGATTCGAACCCACGAACGTAATTGAAAAGTATAATCATTTTTTTTTTGTGTGTTGGATAGCCTATTTATCGAGGAAGGCTAGAGGCTATATAACATGAAGCTACCACCAACAGGAGCTTAGTATTAATGAAAGTGTTGCAAAAACCGGAAAAAAATTCATCTTTTTGAAAGACGCATCCAAAGTCGCGCCGGTTAGCTAGTATAATAATGGAATAACGCGAAAACTCTTACTCTAAGTATTCATAAATTCCTATATCGGGCCTGTTGGTCTAGTGGTTATTGACCCTATTAGGTGTATAAAAATCAAGGTCCTTAGTCAACACGACAGAGGTCGTGGGTTCGATTCCCGCGGCGGACAAATATTGTGTGATGAACACGGTCATTTGTTCTATGTCTGGGTGTAATTTATCTATAATATGTATGTATTTAAAAATATATTAGTATGTTTATCAGCAGACTGGTTACCATAGCACAGGCTCTACCTAGTTTGGGATCAGACGGCCGTGTGTGGGATGTGTGAGATATTTTATTGTATATTATATAGTTATATTATGTATGTTTAAGCTACGTATTTTATACATCTACGGTGTACGATCAAAAATGGCGGATTAACAGTAAGATGTACGTGCGTGTGGCATAAAATATTTTTTAAACAGAGTAATTGTTTTGTTTGTTTAGGCCTGAATGAGAATTACTTACAGAACATTATTTGTTCACAGTGAAAACAACGAATTCAACGAAGGTTAGCTGTATATTTTTTTAGCTTGTTATTACAAGATGACGATGAAACCTAAAAAATCGGTCAGAAACGAGTCGAACTCGTGCGCCGAGGGTTCCGTACCTACCCAGATTTTCGCGAAAATTTGTAAGTACCAAAATTTATCTTAATTTTCAACTTTTTTTTATTTTTTGGAATTATTCCTTTAGCTTTAGCTGTCTTTTTGCCAACTTTCGTGATTCTTGGTCATGGTAGTTACCATATAGGTTTTCGACCCAAAACCTATAGGGTATTTCCGGTTGACCTAGAATTGTCAACTTTGGTTAAAAGCAAGGTAAAAAGAAAATTCTGAAAAATAAAAAAATTAAGGTAAATTTTGATACTTACAAGTTTTCGAGAAAATCGAAATTTGCCCATATTTTTATCGTGTTGACTAAGGACCTTGATATTTATACACCTGATAGGGACCATAGACTTCAGTATCTGGTACAAATTTTTAACTTGCTTTGTCTACCCGTTCTACCCGTAAATCGGTGGTGACACGGACAGACGGACAGACGGACAGACAGATAGACGGACAGACGGACAGGAAAGTGATCTTATAAGGGTTCCTTTTTTACCTTTAGAGGTACGGAACCCTAAAAAGGTTTACTTGACTTAGAAATAAAAGATATTCTTACAATAAAAAAAGGGGTAACGAAGCTTAAGAGTTAACAAAAATTGTTATTTACCTATGCATTAGTAAATAATAATCAACTCAGCATTGACCTGTTTCGTGGGAAATAGCGTTGGTATATCGTAAATATATATATACATACGCAGGTATAGTAGGCCAAAACCTCCTTTCTAAGGAGAGGCCTATGTCCAGCAGTGGACTGTTAAAGGCTGTTGATGATGATGATGATTTCGTAAACCAAGTCAAAGCGAGTGAAAATAGTAATTACATAAAAAAATATTATAATAAGATTGTGTGTATAAAAATACAAGAAAAAAATACACAAATAAAATAAAAGATTGTTAGTTAGTTAATGCCATAATTCTTAATGCAGATTATACCTATTTTAATCTGCAGTAATTCAGCACACAAATCACTCATCTGACGATTTACTAGCAGAGGTCACCAACAATTATATACACACATTAAGCGGAGGTAGCCTAGTGGTTAAGGCATTGGACTTGCGATCAAGAGGTCGTGGGTTCGAATCCTGACCAGTACACAACCGACGTGAACCCGCTTCTAACAAGCAATTTATCTTAGCCGGGTAACGGGAATACTAGTAATTTCGGTTGCAACTAAGCCTTTAAAAACAACAAAAGTAGAATTAAAACTTATACTCAATATAAAAACTAACTTGAATTAATCAAAGCTTATACATGCAATTTGCAACAGTAACCATAGCAGTATATTTTCAGTTAAGTATACCACGAGCATTTTGGATCCAAATTCATTTACATAACGCCAGCTAGACGACCAGCTGACACACATTTCCAAAATGCACACAATACCCATTCGAGGAAACAACGCTGAGCTGGACCGATTGCAGTGGCCTATTTACCACATCCATTGTTAAATATTTTAATAAGTCTCGACCACGTTACAATCGTTGCAAAAAAAGTAAACATTACAGTTACGAAAATATATTAAAGTGCTCACGTATTAAATAAAACCTAATATATATATTTTTTTACATTTCATACACCTTCTGATCTCAAACTAGGCAGAGCCTGCACTTTGGTAACCAAACTGCTGGTATATGTTTCATTATAGAAAAAGTACATTCAGACACAGAACAAATGATTGAATGAGTGCTAATTACATAATGATTATTCCTGGATGAGAATCGAACCCTCTGGTTCAGTAGTCAGGTTTGCTAACGTCTAGACCCGGCCAGTCAAATTATGTTAGTATTACGATTAAGAGGTTTCGGGAAGTGTTCTACAGAATATTGATGAAAATGTGTCCTTCATATGATATGATGTTGATAAAAAGTGTCCTTGGAGTTTCTGGGCTGTTCTTCTCTACGGGACCTACAATTGGAATTGGCAATTAGCTTACTCTGACTGCTTCCTATTCCTGACAATTTAAAAATACTTATGATGGATACTTTTTTTTATGGTATAAGGGGACAAAGGAGCAGACGGGTCACCTAATGGTAAGGAACTAACGCCGCCCATGGACAACTGCAACTCAAAAGTCACAAGTGCGTCGCTGCCCTTGGAGTCCCTCCCGCTCGAGTCAGCGGAGCCCAAATCTCCGGTAACCTCACTCATTCAGTGAAAGGCAAAGAAAGAATTGCTTAACACCGGTTTTCTTTGAGGCCGTGGTATCACTCCGGTCGAGCCGGTCCCACTTCAAAAGTCGAGTATTCAAGATTGGAGATGAAATCTGATAGAAGAAAGCGTAAAAGTAATAATGATCATGAATTAAATACTTTTAGAAGATTTTTTTTCCTTTAACATATTTAGATCGGAAATTACTTTTATTGAAACTGTGTAAAATGGGGAGACGAGTAGACGGGTCACCTGGTGGAAAGTGACCATCGCCGTCCATGAACGTCTGCAACTCAGGAGTCACAAACGCGCTGCAGGTCTTTTAGGAAGGAGTACGCTCTTTCATTAACCTACATGGTATTACAACAAAGAAATTATCATGATTATAAAGTCTCGTGAGCTAAAACAGTTGGGGAATATAGGGAATACAGGCTGCACGCATGGCGTATTGGTTTAAGCGGTCGCCACGCCGCTTACTACTACGCTGAGTGTTGTGGGTCCGACCCCACATGGGACAACACTTTGTGCGATCCACAAATTGTTGTTCTGATTTTGGGTGTTCTTTGTGTCCGTTTCATGTATGTTATCCGCTCACAGGATATGTTCCTAATGCGGGAGTTGTCTTTGTTTTTTAAACAAAGGCTGCTTTTGTACAGATGGTTGTTACGTTACAAATTAAATTAAATAAACAAAATCCACACCTATTTCAATTTCCTCATTTGCGCAAATAGTTTGTGGGTAAATAGACATCTTTTGGCGAATTTGTTCTCATAGGTGCCTTTCGCGTTATTTTCCTCAAGAACCTTAATACGATAATGATATTCTAAGGGTCTGTAATGGTTCAGTGATTTTCAGATGAGGCCATTGTATTGAATGTTATCACCAGTGAAGTGGCGGTTAGAACGTTTTTATATGACTGGGAACCGATTCTCAACAACACTATATCGATAAACACATTAATAGCAGTAATAACGGGTTACGGAGCACATAAAACTCTTGTAATGGGCATTCTTTATAACTATTTACTAGTAAGAAACTCAGGATGCGGAATATTTATATTTAAGAAAGAGAAGTGTCACCTGATGGTAACTGAATAATAATATAATAATAATAATTTCACACATCTCACACACGGCCGTCTGATCCCAAACTAGGCAGAGCCTGTACTATGGTAACTAGACTGCTGATAAACAAATGACTGTGTTCATCACACAATATTTGTCCGCCGTGGGAATCGAACCCACGACCTCCGGCTTAGCAGTCAGGGTCACTAACCACTAGACCAACAGGCCCGTCTACTATTAAATACCACCATCTTTTGAGTACTCCCCCGAATAAGGGCACCGGTAACCTCACTTACTGGGTAAAAAGCAAAGAAAGAATAATAGCTTAACACCAGTTTTCTGTGAGGCCGTCCTCACAGAAAGCCGGTGTTAATCAATTTCAAAAACCAGTATAGCTCTGGGCGGTCCATTTGTACTGAACCATGGCTCTCCTACAGCTAAAGTTAAAAATTGTAACTCAACTTGAAACGATTAAAAAAAAACATTAAAATGTATTTTCCAGTAATGTCTATTTTCAATCATCTAAATTCCATCTTAAGTTTTTACTACCGGCCTTCGCCAGATTTCTGTTAATCACTTAACCCCCTTAGAAACAGCAACTTTGTAATTTTACACTATTCAACTCAGCGTAACGACGTGAGGCTCACATGTAGCTGGTGAAGGTCTGCGAAGTTTCGCACTTAAAAAGCAGTTACACGGTTAATTCAACTCATGTCTTGTTCAACTAAGTATAGTCGTAAGAAGCAGCTTTAAAATAAGCTAACACGGAACCGGATAGTGAACGAATAAATAAAAACCATTCAAATTAAAGTAAAACAAAAATTATATAGAATAAATTTATTTTTAGCAGAGATTAAAGGGAAATTTAATCAGGTGAGGTAGAAAAAGACAAATGTCTATTTAATCAATATAAATATCCGTCTGAATCTATTTCTTTCATCTGGACATGGTACCTAGGTCGAAAAGAATTCAAAAAAAATTGTTACGCGTAATTGTTACGTTAGCCCTGAAAGATTGGTTAATTACAAATACATTTTATTCGGTCAAAGACTTTTTGAATGGTGGAGAGTAGTAGGTATAATTAATAAAAGTGAAATTATAATCAATACACAAACACTGATGAATAATGATGATAATAATAATAATAATATATAATAATGTTAAATTAATAATAATAATGTTAAATTAATAATGTTAAATTTGCATGCTATCTTCATGGCTAAATGGGCCTGTTCGCACTATATTGAACCTTTAATACCACAACATGTACCACCCCATTTATAGCAAATATATAATTTGAATTTGAATCTGTGTATATTCTTCTTTGGAATTCGAATATCAGCGTTATAAACCTTGCTTCTTTTTAATCTGGGTTTTCAAGTCTTTAATGCCAAGCTCTCCAAAGCTCAGTACATGTAATAGTCGCAGAAATGTCTTTTTTTAGTTATGTAAGTAAGTTGGTAAGTTACTACTTTTTACTTACTACCATAAGTTTATTTAGACGAGAAATATAATAAACGAATATGTGGAATTACTGATTGCATAAACTAGCAAAGTAACTACTAAACTCTGGAAGGAAAGTTTGGGTGAAGTTTCCACACTTAGGTAAGTTTATTTGATGACCAGATATGTATAGACAAAAAGAAATAAGTGCGAATAAATCTTTCATTTGATATATTGTATGTACATATGCGAGCGAAGCCGCGTGCAATAGCTAATTATCTAGAAAGGACTGAGGTTTTCCGACAACTGCTACTTCGAGTTATGGGTTTGTGATTCTGGCCTGTTTGAACTAATAATTACATTCACTAATAACGTGGCACATTTCACACACGACCGTCTGATAGCAAACTAAACCGAACCTGTAATATGGTAACCGGACTACTGATAAATATAGTATTTCTAAATGCAACATATTATAGACTAGCTGAGACCCGCGTTTGTTGTTATAACGACGGGCAACGCCGCGGGGCGAAGCTAGTCTAAAAAAAATAGCCTAAGTTACTCCTTATGTCATCAGCTATCTGCCAGTGAAAGGGAAATCGAAATCGGTCCAGCCGTTCCAGAGATTACCCGAACAAACAAAAAGACAAAAATTGTAAAAATGTTATTTTGGCATATGTACCGTGTAAACATACATATGCATTTAGTAAAAAGCGGTTATTTTAATATTACAAACAGACACTCTATTACAAACAAAACAAATGATTGTAACACACGCAGTCAGACTACGTAGACTGTCGACTACGCAGGTCAACAGCACTGCAAAGAGAAGGAAAACTTGACACAAACCCTTTTTTTTTTTTTTAACGTGTGGAAATCCCCTCGGACCGTCACCCCACGGGGGTTTGCGGCGGGGTGGTGTGTCGGACTCGGACCGACTAAAACCACACGGTGTGCCACTCTGCGCCTGTAACAGGAGGGATCCGGGAACAGCTGTTATTAAAACATCCGGACCCCTCCTAACGCCAGCCCGCTCCTAGTGCGGGCTCCGTCTCAAAATTTTCCTCTCTTTAGGCGACGTCCGGCACACGCGGACGCCGCCCCCTCGCGGCTGGCCAAACTACTACTGAGGGGAAACCCATCCCGTCCACCCGCGGCCACACTCAGGGCGGCATGAGGCGGTGATAGGCGCGCCTCCGCCGCCCGGTTCGCCGGCGGCGGATCGGGTCCGAGTGGAGGTCGTCCTCCCGGGCCTTCTCCGCCGCCTCCTTCTGAGAGATTACTTCCTCGCAGAAGGTTGCGCCCGCGGTAAAACTTGACACAAACCCTATACCAACCCGTCTGGCCACCGTGGTATAATAGGCCTTAACCTCTTTTCTAAGGAGAAGCCTATATCCAGCAGTGGCCTGTTAAAGACTGTTGATGATGATTGATGATAAGAAATATTCATAATACTCTCAACTTTCGAATTCTTAAAATTCGACAGGCTGCCCTCAATACTTAAATTGGACTACGTAAAACTACTAACGTAAATTGTGTGCTTGCAATACCTCTGCCTCTACGCTTTCAGGGATACAGGCGTGAGTATTTGCATCTAAGAATAGAATATTGTTATTATTTATAAGCGATGTTAATAATAATAAACAAAGGAAAGATTACCGCAGTAAACCATAGGGTTTTAATGATATAGATAGGGCACGCAAGCGCGTGACTGGAAGTTAAATCGTTACTCTTAGTAAAGATATTGTATTCCAATATAAGTCAAGAATTAAATATTCTGTAATCGTGTACATTTACTAAAACACATGTCATTTTTCAAAGTAAGGGGAGTGTAATAGGTCTAGAACCTTCTAGGTCGGTCGTGTCGGGGTGGTTTTTAGTGGAAAGACTGCAGGCTCCTGCGTCGCCACGAAGCCGCAGATCCGTAGGGATTTTCTACCCCGTCACAAAAAAACCAGCCTAGCGTAGCAGCTAGACAGT